>PVKB01002241.1:74405-200863 GCA_004027205.1 Ctenodactylus gundi | reverse complement strand
TCTGTCTCGAAAAAAAAAAGGAAAGAAAAGGGGGCTAATACCCCACAAAGTGGAGAATTGAGTGTTTACGTGAAGAATCCAAACAGCTAAGAGCAGAGCTCACATACAATAATAAGCCCACACTGTGTAAGATTCCCTAATTGACTGGCCTCTCCTAAATAAAGTCTACTCAGCACTCAGACCCACCTTCCTACCGACTTAAGTTGTCATATGATCTGGAGGAAAATTATAAACACACGCAGGCTTGTGAAAGAAACCAGGCAACAACAGTCCAAAGGTGATTTCACTGCTAGCTTTATGTTCCACAACGGGGTGGAGAGCTTACATGTCAGGCGAGTCCCCTGTGCTCTGGGAGAGAGTGGGCACATCTGCTGGGCAGTCTAAGTCCTGCTTATCTGCCAGGTGGAGGAGAGGGTGGGATGGGAACCTTCGGCCTGGACACAACCTTCATTCCGCCCCTGGCAGGAGAGAATGCTGGGGGAGCAGGCCTGGCACCAGCTCACGCTCTCAGGCGTTAGTTTTTAGGACCAAGGACAAACTCTTTGGGGGGCCCTCCACCGCTGCTGTTTGCTCTGTCTGCTGTGGGGGAGCCAGGGAGGGGCTGCACCCCCAGCATGGCGCCAGCCTCTGGGTCCGGCTTGCTGCGTTTGGCCAGGTCTTCACTGTGCGCCTTGCGGATGTGGCGGTAGAGGTCCCCCGACTGCGTGTAGCTGCGCAGGCAGTAGCGGCACTCGTAGGGCCGCTCACGCGTGTGCACCGTGGCGTGTCGCCGCAGCGTGTACGAGCAAGAGAAGGTTTTCCCACAGGTCTTGCAGGTGGGAACATCCTCAGTAAAAACACCAAAGCCTCCTGGGGTTGCCTCATATTCCGAAGGTGGGTAAAGTGGCTCGTGCAGGGATGGGGGGGCAGGCAGAGGGGAGGTGACCAGTCCTCGATGATACTGCCCTGTGCCTGGCAGCAGATGGTAGGGCACATGAGGGTCTGCAGGCAGGAAGTGGTCACTTGGTCCCACCTCCTCCAGTCCTGCTGGTCCTGGCTCCTCAAAAGCCTCTGGCTGGGAGGGCTGTTCTCCATATACCGCGGGAACAGCAGGGAACAGTCCCTCAGGCCTCTGGGGCTGCTCCTCGGACACATCTGTCTCTTCATCAGAGATCACAATAGCCTCTACCTTCACCTGGACCAGCTCAGCTTCTGCGGGAGCTGGAGCACGGGACGGAACTGTAACTGGGGCTGGGGCTGGTGGGTAGAAGCCTTGCAGGGGTCCTCCAGGATCTCTAGGTTCCACCACTCTCAGGCCCTCAGGACCCACTTCAAGAGGGGTCAGGGGTTCCACTGAAACAGCTGGGAGGCCAGAAGAGAAATAGTTTGCAGGAATGGCCTCTGTGGAGCTACTGGGGCTGGCGAGTGAGCCAGAGGCGTCAGTTCCTGGTGCGAGTGGTGCCCGCAGATGTGAGGAGTCAATCTCCATGCCAGGCTGTGTGGTGTCAGCTCCACTGGGCAATGGTACCTCTTCTCGAGGACGGACAGCAGGTGAGTGGCTGGCAGAGGTCTTCCAGTCCTCTTTACCCCAGTGGTCTGACGTTTCAGCCGAAGCCAGCGAAGGCTGGGGACCATGGGAAGTGCTGCACAAAAGCTCCAAACTGGGGGGCCGGGAGCTGGCCTCCTCCTCCTTCTTGGTACTGTCGGCCTCGGCCAGGGCCCGGGCCTGCAGCTTCTGCTTGCACACCTTGACAATGTCATTCATGTGCAAGTAGCTGGCGGCAGCTAGCACATCCTCCAGAGGGGTGTCCCCCCGCAGGGCCAGCTGGCCAGCGTACATGAAGTCCAGAAGCAGCCCAAAGGCGGGGGCTGTGACAATCTCGTTGTGAATACACACCAGGTCCTTCTTGTCCAATTCCCGCTCCTTGTAGAAGAGCTGGAAGAATGGGCTGCAGGAGGCCAGCACAGCCCGATGGGCCAAGAACTGGGTGCTACCCACCATCACGGTACAGTCACATAGGAAACCCTGGGAACGCTGCTCCCGAAGGCTCTGTAGCAGCTGTTGGCTGTGTTCTGGAAACTCCATAGCATCTCATCAAAGAAAAGGCACCCAAGAAAAGTCCCCACTAGTGGCTACCTGGGTAGAGAGGACAGTGGGTTAGGGCAGGTAACTTCTCCAGTAGCCCCAGGTCAGCACGTAAATATCGCCTGTCACCCCAAGGCCTCTTGCAACACGGGCTACACCCAGACAACCACCTTAAATTGCTACCCTTCTTTCCCCTAGGTCACATCAGAAGTCTATTAGCTCCACCCCTTCGGACTAACCTTAGCAGCAGGGCCCGCCCCCTCCAGGAAAAGCCCTGCCTCCGGAAGTCCTGCCCCCTACGCAGCCTCGACATCTTCAATGGCCACCTGGTAGTTTCCAACGGCTTCTCCAACTACCAGTCTCTTTTGTTCCCAGGTTTTCCAGCCTGGAGCCTCTGCACCCCACTCCGGACGCTCTCTGAGCGTCTCTCTCTCATTCCAGGAGCCAGGGACTCGCGGCGTGGAGAGAGCAGAGAAAGCTAATCCTTCACCCATCACTTACCAGCCACCGGACGAGCTCCGCCCCTTCCTACCTTCTCATTCTTAATTGGCGCAAACTCGTTTTCCTCCGTCACAGATTGGTCTATGGTTTTCTGTCCCGCCCGACGCTCGACGGCATTCCCTATTGGCCCTCCGTAACATCGCTCATTCAGCTGGCTGCCCGATTGGCTGGCATTCCTATCTGGAACTTTTCCTTTTTGTCCCGCCTTCTTTTCTTCGTCGCTCCTTTGATTGGCTGTTTTGCGTTGTACTTGCGGTCGCCGGTGGGCGAGGTCTCCCTCGTCTACTACGGGGATTCAGCCCTCCTGGGGTGTCAGGTTGCAAATGTGCTTGCCACCGCTGGGGGTAGGCCGCCACGCCCTCTTTATTTTTTATTTTTTAATCCAGATAGGTTCCGGCTCTGTAGTCCAGGACTAGTCCTTAACTCACTATGTAACCCTTATTGGCCTAAAACTCATGGCAGTTCTCTTGCCTCAGCCTCCCAAGTGGCTGGGATTACAGGCGTGCTTCCCTAAGCGTGGCTCACGCCTAATTTATGTGGTGCTAAGGAATTGAACCCAGGGCTTTGTTCTTGCTAGGCAAGCACTCTAATCGCTGAGCTGCACCCCAGTCTCCCCCATTACTCCCTCTCCCCAGTCTATTTATTTTAAAAATTAACTTACTTTTTTTTTTTCTTGAGACCAGGTGTTGCTCCATAGTCCACACTGATCCTGAACTCACCATCCCAGGCTGGCCAGCAGGGACTGCAACTAGCTAGTAGTGCTGGGTAGATTAACTTTCCTGAATCCTCTTTGGCTCTAATTGGAAGGCACCATTGCAGAATAAAGTGGAGAAGCTGAGTGCGGTTGGAGAAGGTGTTACTAGGGGGACTAACAAAATCTCTGAAACCTCTGTCGCAGCCAGACATGGTGGCAAAAGTCTGTAAACGCAGCACTCTGGGAGACTGAAACAAGTGGATTGCAAATTTGAGCCCAGCCTGTGCAATTTAGCAAGATCCTGTAAAATCAAAAATAAAATCAAATAATCCCAGTTCTCGAGAAGCAGAGATAGGAGGGTTGCTGTGAGTTTGAGGACAGCCTGGGCTACATAGCAAATTCAGCCTGGATTGCAGAGTGAGACCATGTCTATAAAACAAAAAGAAAAAAAACACAACCCAGTATCTACTATAGAGGGATTTAAAGTAAGCGCCTTTAAACTGGGTTTGGTGGTAGGCACCTGTAATCCACCTGCGTTCTGGGTGACTGAGACAAAAAGATTTGCAAATTCAAGTCCAACCTGGGCAATTATTTTTGAGCTGGTCTCACTTTGTAGTCCAGATCTATCAGCCCAGAGATGATGTAACTAACCCAGGCTAATTACTGAGTCGCTCTTCTCGTCCCTAACCTGAACAATTTAGCAACTGAGGCTGGAGGCATGGCACAGAGGTTAAAGCACTTGCCTAATAAGCTCAAGACCCTAAATTCCATCCCCCAGCCCGAAATTCCATTCCCCAGCATCACATAAAGCCAGGTGTGATGGTGCATGCCTGTAATTCCAGCCCTCAGGAAGCTGAGGCCATGAGTTGAAGGCCAGCCTGGGCTGCAGAGCGAGATCCTGCCCCCCACCCCCAGTAAAAAAGGAAAAAGGTGGGGCTGGAAGAATGGCATCGAGGTTAAAACGCTTGCCCAGCAAGCACAAGACCCTGAGTTCTGTCTCCCAGCACCACACAAGTGTGGTGTGGTAGGACATGCCTGTAATTCCAGCACTCAGGAGAATTGCCATGGTGAGTCCAAGGCCAACTTGGGCTATATAGTGAGTTTAGGACCAGCTTGGGCTACACAGTGAGACCCTGCCAAAAAAAAAAAAAGGCAGATTTTAGTGAACAGATGGGGAGTTTTCAGTTTTGCTCTACCCCACCCTTAGAACAGGGGAGAGAGGAGCGAGACAGAGACTGGCTCTCTCTCTGTGTGTGTGTGTGTCTGCCTGTCTGTCTGTCTGTCGTGTGCCCACCTGCCTGCCTACTGCATTGACAAGGTTTTCCTCACCTGAGGGGAGTGCTGCTTTTGGGTTTTGGCTGCTTCATCTACAGACTTCCAGCTCAAAGTGCACAGTGAACATTTGTTGAACAAGTGAGTGCATGCATCTGGAATCCCGGGATATAGAAGCACCTTGGAGTGGGAACTTTTTTTTTTTTTTTTTTTTTTTTGGAGACAGGTTCTCCCTCTGTAGTCCTGGTTGGTTGTGGATTCACTATGTAGCTTTGGTCTGAAGGCAATCCTCCTGCCTCAGTCTCCTGAGCGAGCGCTGGGATTACAGGCATGTGTCACTACACCTCGTTTATGTGGTGCTGGGGAATGGAACTCAGGATCTTGCCCTTGCTGGGCCAGCGCTTTAGCGGCTGTGTCACTCCTCTACAGTTCGAGTCTCTTTCACCCCTGAGCCCTACACCTCATTTAAATGAGAATAAGAGCAGGCCCTGAATTGCTTAGTGAGGTCATCTAGGCTGGAGGAATAGCACAGTGGTTAAAGCGCTTGCTTAGTTAAGTGTAAGGCCCTGAGCTCAATTCCCCAGCACTAGGTAAACGAATGCCTGCAATCCCAGCATTTGGGAGGCTGAGGCATAAAGACTGCCTTGACTTCCAGGCCAGCTCCGACTAAGCGCTAAACCCTGTCTCAAAAAAAAAGTGTTTACTGTAGACTTGGGGTGTAGTTCAGTGGCAGAGGAGCTTGCCTCGCTTGCGTGAGCCCCGGGTTTGATCTCCCGCATCGTAGATGCAATGGGGGTGGTGAAGAATTTATACGATACCAGTATGGTGACTGCGGCGAATTTGTGCAGAGCGACAAGTACCTGGCGAGTGGGTGTGGCTTCGTGGAGGCCCGCCCGCTATAGTCAGGCCTAATCTGATTCGCAGAGTGGGCGGAAGTGGCATCCGGGCTGACGCCTGCACTTCCGGTGGCGCCTGAGAGTCGGCTGTGGCGGGGAGGCAGGAGCGGCAGCCGGCCTTTCCGCGGCGGGATGTTCTATCACGTGAGTAGCCTCGGCGGCGGGGGCGGCGGGGGCGGCGGGGGCGGCGGGGGCGCCGGGGCGGGGCCCGAGCCTGGCCGTGTGTCCGGCCGCTGTCTTCGCAGATCTCCCTGGAGCACGAGATCCTCCTGCACCCGCGCTACTTCGGCCCTAACTTGCTCAACACGGTGAAGCAGAAGCTGTTCACCGAGGTGGAGGGGACCTGCACGGGGAAGTGAGTGCCGCGCCGCGTCGTCCTCGCCGGGGGCCTGCCGCCCGGGAGCCCTCGCTTTCTGCCCCGCTGGGCAGACGTTGCCAGGGGTCCCGCTGCGTGCCCGGCCCGGTGGTACCCGCGGTCAGGTGCTGAACCGGCGGAACGAAGCCCTCGCGGTCCAGTCACTGTTCCGGCACCTGCCCGCCCTGTCCTTTTGCGGGGAATTTCTGTCCGGTGTGTCCTGTGCCTAGGGACTTGACATGGCACGTTCAGAGGGCTTTCTGGAATGAATGACCAGAATAAAACTGGCTTCCCGACACGTGTTGCGAATGACCTACGCTCGCCCCAGGGAAGGAGAGGACTTGGGCCAGCTTCAGAATAACAATAGCCTGGTGCAGATTGGGTGTTGTATTTATTTATTTATTGAGACAAGATCTTACTCTGTAGCCCAGGCTGGCCTAAAACAGCAGTCCTGCTCACCCTACAGTGCTGGGATTACAGCCATGTGCCACCACACCCCGTGTGTGCGGTGCTGAGATCCAATTTAGGGCCTTGTGCTCTCTAGGCAAGTGTGCTAGTTGCTGTGCTAATCCTCCAGTGGCTTTTTTTTTTTTTTTTGAGATAAGGTATTGCTTTGTAGGGCAGGCTGGCCTTGAACCAGTCTCCAACTCCTGATCCATCCTCTCAGATCACACCCAGTTCCTGGAGAAGTTTTTGATCTTGCAGGTTCCTGAACTTCATTTTTTTACCTTACGAATCGAGACTGTCGAGACTGTCGGGGCTGGAGGAATGGCTCGGCGGATGAAGCGCTTGCTAGAGCGCTAAGTACCCTAGCTCGATTCCCCAGCACCACATAAGCTGGGTGTGGGGGCGCACGCCTGTAATCCCAGCACCCCAGAGGCTGAGACAAGAGGATTGTGGTGAGTCCAAGGCCAGCCTGAGCTCCACAGTGAGTTCAGGACCAGCCTGGGCCACAGAGTGAGACCCTGTCTCAAAAAAAAAAAAAAAAAAAAAGACTGGAGACTATCCTGGGGCTTGGGACATAGCTCCCTGGTTTAAGTGCACACCCAGTATGGGCAAGGCCCTGGCTTTGATTCCCTAGCACTATGTAAAAGTTAACTAGGTAGGGTGGCGCACACCTGTAATTGCAGCACTTGGGAGGTGGATGCAGGAGGATTGCATTCAGTTCAAGGACAGTCTGGGCTAAGTAAGTTCAGGACTAGCATGGAATACAGAGTAAGACCTTGTCTCAAAAAAAATAAAAATTGGGACTGTCAGGGGCAGGCCTGAGAAATTGCTTCTTTTTTGGGAGAGGGGGAAGGAGGACAGACTCGGTCTGTAGCCCAAGTGGATCCTGAACCCACTCTGTAGGCGAGGCCAGCCTTGGACTTGTCAATTCTCCTGCCTCAGCCTCCGGAGTGATGGGATTACAGGCATGTGTCACTATGCCCAGCTTATGTGGTGCTGGGGAATTGAAGGGGACTTAGTGCCTAAAGTAACACGTGCTTCAGCCACTGAGCCATTCCTCCAGCCCCAGCTCACCCCCCCCCCCCATTTTTTTTTTTAAATTTGAGATTTGGTCTTGCCAAATTACTCAGGCTAGGCTGGAAATTGGGATCCTTCTGTCTCAGCCTTTCAGGGAGCTAGGATCTCATGCATGGGTCATCATACCCAGCTTGTCTTTGGTCATTAATTTTTTTTTTTTGAGATGGGGTTTTGCTCTCTAATCCAGGATGGTCTTGAATTCACTATTTACACCACTCTGGTCTAGAGCTTACAGTTTAGTGCAACTCACTGCAGTCCTCTTGCCTCGGCTGAGTGCTGGGATTACAGGCATTTGCCATCATGCCTGGCTTTTGTGACACGGGAGAATTGGAACTCGAGCCTTGCCCTCACTAGGCAAATGTTCTAACTGCTGGGCCAGTCCTCCAGCCCTCATTAATCTCATGCCATGTCTTCTGTCTCTTGCTGTGTGCCCCCTCTAACCACCTCACCCCTGCACCCCTCAGTTCAGTGACCACAATACAGGTGACTTGAGAGACTCCCACATAACAGAGCTGGTCTTCATTCTTGCAGGTATGGCTTTGTGATTGCTGTCACCACCATCGACAACATTGGTGCTGGCGTGATCCAGCCAGGCCGCGGCTTTGTTCTTTACCCAGTTAAGTACAAGGCCATCGTGTTCCGGCCCTTTAAAGGTGAAGTCGTGGACGCTGTGGTCACTCAGGTCAATAAGGTGAGACCACCCTCAGGGGAAGGCCACAAACACCAAGGTTGGTCCCCTCTGTTTCACCTGTGGTTGTACCCACATTCGGTATTTATTTATTTATTTTTTGAGACGGGGTCTCACTCTGTAGCCCAGGCTGGTCCTGAACTCACTTTGTATCCCAGGCTGGCCTTGGACTCCCAGCAATCCTACCTGTGCCTCCCGAGTACTAGAGTGAAGGCAGATGTGTGCCACCAGGCCCAGGTTATGTCGTGCTGGGGAATCGGACTCAGGGCTGTGCACTTGCTAGGCAAGCGCTTTAACCATGGTGCTGTTCCTGCAGCCCTACATCCTGTATTTATGCTTTAGTTTCTTCTGCCACATGTTACACAGTGTGCGAAGCAGTGGTAGTTCTCCAGGCAAGAAGTGGGCACTGACCAGTAGGTCCTGGAGGAGGTAATCTGCCCATCTCCTCAATGATTGTAGTTGGTCTTCATGTCTCTTTCACAGAAGCGCAGACCTAGAGAAGTGGCCTGGCTGAAGTTGGGTGGCCACGTGTTCAAATCTTTTTTTTTTTTTTTTAAATCTGAGACACATTATCACTTAGTAGCCCAGGCTGGTCTTGATCTCACTGTGTAGCCCAGCCTGGCCTCAAATACACGGCAGTCCTGCATCAGCCTTCTGAGTGCTGAAAAGACAGGTGTGTGCCACCATACCTGGCACTTGAGGTGCTGGGGAATTGAACCCATGGCCTTGTTAGTTATACCCGTACCCCCTAAGATGGGAAACTGAAAAGGCTTGGAGTTTAAAGGAGAAAGCATGATTGTCCCTGTTCTGCCTAGGTTGGACTCTTCACAGAAATCGGTCCCATGTCTTGCTTCATCTCTCGACATGTAAGTCTCGGGTGCTGGGTGGGCCGATGAGGAGAGGTGCTTGCCCGGCACCGTCTTCGGGTGCAGTGGTGCCATGTGCTGACCATTCTCACTATCCTTTCAGTCCATCCCATCAGAGATGGAGTTTGACCCCAACTCCAACCCGCCATGTTACAAGACAGTGGATGAGGTGAGTGGGAAGAGGAGCGAGGTCTGGTGGAGCAGGTCTGTCATCCCATTTTTTTGTGAGGCTGAGGCAGGACCACAAGTTGGAGTTCAGCCTGGGTAACTTAGGGACTCAGTGAGACCCTGCCTCAGAAATAAAAATTGGTCTGGACCTGGTGGTACAGGCCTATAGTTCTAGCACTCTGGGAGGCTGAAGCAGGAGGATCACAATCTGGGGCCCAGCTTTGGTAATTGAGTGACCGAGAAAAACCCTATCTCAAAATCATAAATAGACAACGGGCTGAGGATGTAGCTCCGTGTGAATGCCCTGGGCTTGATCCCCAGGGCCACCAGGAAAAAATGTGCTGAGGGCATATCTCAGTGATAAAGCACTTGTCTAGCAAAGTACAAGATTCTGAGTTTGATTCTTTAGCACCATAGAAGCTGGGCATGGTGGCACAGGCCTGTAATCACAACACTTGGGAGGCTGAGGCAGGAGGATTGACTTAAGTTCAAAGGCAGCCTGGGCTACGTATCCATAGTGAGACCCTGTCTCCAGAAAAGAAAGAGGGAGGGGGGAGAATCAGCCACACCAGGGGAATCCCAGGCCAGAGAGGTTGGTGTTCACTGTGCTCCCCTCCACAGGACATTGTGATCCAACAGGAGGATGAGATCCGCTTGAAGATTGTGGGGACCCGTGTGGACAAAAATGACATCGTGAGTGTCTTGCCGGCCTCCCGGCCTGCCCCAGACCACGCTGAGCTGAGCTGTTGGATTCTTTTGTCTTCTTGTCTTTCTCCTCTTATTTACTTATTTAGAGTCAGGGTCTCACTCTAGTCCAGGCTGGTCCTGAACTCACAGCAGTCCTCCTGCTTCAGCTTCCCAAGGTCGGGGATTAGAGGCATGCACCACCACAGCCCATTTATGTGATGCTGGGGAATTGAACTCAGGAACTTAGTGCTTGCTAGCCAAGTGCTGTAACTGCTGAGCTATTCTTCCAAACCTGTCTTTTTTCTTTCTTTCTTTGCGGTATTGGGGATTGAACCCGAGGCCTTCACGCTGAGCTGTTCTCCAGCCGAGGCTTGCTTGGGCCGTGCTCAGCTCTCTGCCCCAGCAGGCGGGTGAAGGCTGTGGATGGCTTGCCTCCCTCGTCCCCTCACTGCCCAGTCTGTGGGGTCTCTGCGCCGCTGCAGTGGGCCTGAGGCTTGGAGCTGGACAACCTTCCCAGCGTCCCTTGGCCTCATTTTACTTTATTCCCATCCCCAGTTTGCGATTGGCTCCCTGATGGATGACTACTTGGGTGAGTGCTGGGTGGGACTGTGCCCTGAGGAAGGGTGTGTGGGAGCAGGGGGTGGAGGTGGGATGTAATGAAAGTTCTCATGGTGCTTGCTGGAAGGACGCAGGGCAGCGCCGATGGGACAGGCTGGGTGTCCCGTGCTTCCCCTGCGTTCTTCTAGCCAGTGGGCTTCTCCTGTTTCTGCAGGGCTTGTGAGCTGAGCATGGGCCTGCTGCCACGTGTGGTCCTGACTTCACTGTGTTCCCAGGAAGCCTAGTCTGGCTGCTGGTCCGGCACCGTCTTACTTCCTGGACAGCGCTTCCCTCCTCCTGTCCTGGTGCTGTTCCGAGAGTTTTTGGCTGTGTGTCCTCATAAAAGATCCTTGGTTCTCATGGAAGTGTTACCTTCTCTTTTGGTAGGAACAATTCTGTTTTAAAATTAGGATATTGGAGTAAGACATGGGGACACACTTTTTTTTTTTGGTACATAAGGTCTCTGTAGCCCAGGCTGGTTCTGAACTCACTATATAGCCAAGGCTCTCTCCAACATGCAGCAATTCTCTTGCCTCAGCCTCCCTAGTGCTGGGATTACAGGCGTGTACTACCCCAACCACCAAAAACAGACACTGTGAGTCAGATGCTCATTAGACCCTTTTTTCCTTGGCCTGATACCTCCACCATTCCCACCCAAGGGATTAGACTTAACACTTTTGCCAAGATCGATTGATTTTTCTTTTCTTTTTTTTTTTTTTTTTTTTTTTTTTCTTTTTGAGACAGGGTCTTGCTCTATAGCCCAGGCTGGTCCTAAACTCACTGTGGAGCCCAGGCTGGCCTTGGACTCACAGCAATCCTCCTGCCTCAGCCTCCTAAATGCTGAGATTACAGGCATGCACCATCATGCTGAGCTTATGTGGTGCCAGGGAATCAAACTCAGGTACTTTGCACTTGACGTAGCACTTGCTAGGCCAGCTCTTTAACCACTGAGCCATTCCTCCTGCCTGATTTTTTTGTTTTTTTTTAATGGCACTAGAGAGGAAACCCAGGGCCTTTACACTGAGCTACATCCCCAGCTCCCACTCCCTCCCCCTTTTTTTGAGACAGTCTCTTTGTAGTCTGGACTGGTCCTGAACTCACTGTGTGGTCAGGCTGGCCTTGGACTCATGGCAGTTCTCCTGTCTCGGCCTCCCAAGTGCTGGGATGACAGACGTGTGCCACCACGCTCAGTTTATGTGGTATTGGGAAGTTGAATCCAGAGCCTTTTGTGTGCTAGCAAGCATTGTAACTGCTGAGCCCCCCAGCCTTTTTTGTGTGTGTGTGGGGGGGACAGATCTCTCTCTGCAGCCGAGGCTGGTCCTGAGCTCACTATGGAGCCCAGGGTGGCCTTGGACTCAGGGTGATCCTCTTGATCTTCCTGCCTCCACTTCCCGAGTGCTGGGATTACCAGTATGTGCTACCACATCCAGCTTTAGGTAGTGGTGGGGAATCAGACTCAGACTCGGACTTGAGCTGGCTAGGCAAGCGCATTTAACCCCTGAGCTATTTATTCTTCCAGCCATCCCAGCTGATTTTTGTTTTGGATTTTGAGATAGAATCTTGCTAAGTCACTGCATTGCCCAAGGCGGGCTTGATTTTGTGATTTTCCTGCCTCAGCCTCCGAGTGTGGGGATTATATGCATGTAGCACCCTGCCAGGTCTTGCCAGGATGTTTTTGAGGCAGGCTCTTGCTCTGTAGTCCAAGCTGGTCCTGAGCTGACTATGTAGCCCAGGCGGGCCTTGAACCCAGGGCAGTCCTCCTTTCCCAGCCTCCCAAGTGCCTGGATTACAGGAGTACCACTG
Source organism: Ctenodactylus gundi (assembly GCA_004027205.1). NCBI lineage: Eukaryota > Metazoa > Chordata > Mammalia > Rodentia > Ctenodactylidae > Ctenodactylus > Ctenodactylus gundi. Next base: position 188,747 of record PVKB01002241.1, on the reverse strand, counting down.
TGCCAAGCCTTGCCGGCATTTAAAGGTGTTGGCGCTGATGTTAAGCCTTGGGCTTCCAGGGCGTAATGCCGTCGCTAGAGACGTTTGAGTCCTAATCATGTAGAATGTTCGTTCTTGTTTGTACATATCCAAGCTTAAAATTTGGATGGGAAGGAGGAACGGCAGATAAGGAAAGGTAAAGAGGAGGAGAGTCCTGCCGCAGGTTGTGAGCCAGCACAGCCCTTCCCGGGATGGGTGTGTGGTGGTAAATGCCGAGGGTCACTGCAGCAGCGAGCTGCATATGGAGAAGAGCTCTCCTGGTCTAGCTGGGTGACAGGAATCGTACATAGTGTGCCCAGAAGACTGAGTGGGTGCAGGGCAGTATGTGACTCCATGGTGAGGCCCTTGTTGCAGAAGGTCCTAGGATTGGATCCCAGCACTGCCAAAAAATTGCAAAGGAAAAAACTATACCCACACACATATACATAAAATTACCCTAATCCTTTGCTGGTACTTTTGTTTTTTTTTGTTTTGTTTTTTCTTTGCTTTTTGGAGACAGAGTCTCACGCTAGCCCAGGCTGGTTCTGAACTCACTGGCTGGCCTTGGACTCAGGGCAATCCACCTGCCTCAGCCTCTGAGTGCTGAGATAACAGACGTGTGACCCCATGCCCAGTTTATGTGTTGCTGGGGAATGAACTCGGGTACTTAGGGTACTTAGTACCTGCTTAACTGCTGAGCTATTCCTCCAGGCCCCCGCCCCCGCCTTTTAAGCCCCTGAAATTCTGTTTCAGTATCATCACACTAGTTTAAGTGTGATGCCTGTAATTTCAGCACTTGGGAGGCTGAGGTAGTATTGCCTCAGTTTGAGACCAGGCTGGGCTACAGATTGAGCTCTGGACCAGCCTGGACTAGAGAGAGACCCTGTCTCAAAAAAGTCCTCAGATAGTGATTAGGGAAGTTCACCTCTATTGGCATTCTGCTGAAATGCTTCTCTGATACAGCGGTTATAAGTCAGAATCCTCAAAAACCAGAAGTAGAGAGGAGCCTGGGCAGCGGACACTTCCCCTAGTCCTGTGCCCTATTTGAGCAAGTTGAAGCAACTTCTCCAAACCACAGGGTCTCCTGTGTCCACCTACATGAGCTTTCAAAGACCTGTATTGTCAATCTGCCACCTTGGCGGGGTGCATCAGTTATTCCTAAAGAGTTCAATCTTTGCACAAGCCCAAAGGTAGAGGAGCAGGTGCATCCCGGGGCAGCCCTGGTGGGGGGAGCGTCTTCAGACTTGGGTAAGTATAAAGAATGCTGCTAAAGGGGCTGAAGGCATGGCACAACGGTTAAAGCACTTGTCTAGCAAGCGCAAGGCCCTCCATTTCATTTCCCAGCACTGCATAGATCCGGGCATGGTGGCACACTCCCAGCACTTGGGAGGCTGAGGCAAGCAGATTGTCCATGAATCCAAGGCCAGCCTGGGCTGCAGAGCAAGACCCTTTCTCCAAAAATAAAGAAGAATGCTGCTAAAAAGAACTGGAAAAAAAATAGACCCTCAAAAATAAAGGACTCAATAAAAAAAATGGGAATCTGGGCTGGAGGAATGGCTTGGCGGTTAAGCGCTTGGTAACTCAAGCACCAAGTACCTGAGTTCAATTCCGCGCATTAGCACTACATTAGCCGCGCGTGGTGGTGCACGCCTGCAATCCCAGCACTTGAGGCTGAGGCAGGTGGATTGCTGTGAGTCCAAGGCCAGCCTGGGCTCCATAGTGAATTCAGGACCAGCCTGGGCTGCAGAGGTAGACCCTGTCTCAAAAACCTACCACAAGAGTATTCCAGCTGATCATCATAACTGTCGTAGGGTGTAAATGCCCTCCAAGTTACCATGTCCTATTGGCAATGGTGGCACATACCTGTAATTCCAGCACCCAAGAGTTTGCAGTTCAAGACCAGCCTGGGCTCCATATTGAGTTCAGGACCATCCTGGGCTACAGAGCAAGACCCTGTCTCAAGGAAAAAAGAAAATGGGAATCTAATAAATACATGAAAATGTTCAGCATCTTCAGCTGTCTGAGAAATATGCAAATCAATACAACCTTGACGGTCCATCCAAGGTCAATAAGAATGGCTGGTATTAAGAACTCAAGGGGCTGGAGGACTAGCTCAGCAGTTAAGAGCGCTTGCCTAGCAAGCCCAGAGCCCTGAGTTCAATTCCCCAGTATGACATAAACTGGGTGTGGTGGTACACACTTGTAATCCCAGCACTGGGAAGCTGAAACCAGATTGCTGCTGTGAGTGAGGTCAGCCTGGGCTTCATAGTGAAGGCAGAACCAGCCTGGACTACAGAATGACACCCTTGTCCTCTCTCCAAAAAGAAAGGCAAAAAACCCTCCTATGTTGCTGGTAGGACAAAACTGGCACGACTGCTGTAGAAAGCATTGTGGAGATTCCTCAAGAAACTAAAAGTAGATACACCATTTGGCCCAGCTATACTCTTCTGAGTATCTTAGCAAGAGTCATCACATAGTAGTGATACACATACCCATGTTTATAGCAACACAATTTATAATAGCCAAATCTTGGAAGAAGCCAACATGCTTAATCGAATGGATAAAGGTGTGGTATATTTACACAATGGAATACTACTACTTGCCATAAAGACAAATTTGAGTCATTTGTACAAAAGATGGATGTACCCTGAGACCATGATGTTTACTGAAATGAATCAGACACAGAAGGTTAAATATTGTGTGATTTTTCTAACCATGAAGTAAGGGGGCTGGAAGAATAGCTCAGCAGTTGAAGTGCTTGCCTGGCCATCAGCCCCAGTGTCATATCAACCAGGTGGTGTGCACCTGTGATCTCAGCACTTCCGCGGCTGAGACAGGATTGCTGTGAATTCTAAGCCAGTGTGGGCTGCAGAATGAGACACTGTCTCAAAAAAAAAAAAAAAAAGTTGCTAAAGCTGGGCCCAGTGGTGCAGATCTGTAATCCTAGGACTTTGGGAGCTGAGGATTCAGGGCCCCAAGTCCAAGCCCATCCTGGGCAGTTTAGCAAGACCTTGACTCAAAATCTGTATGTATTGCATATATACACATTAATAAAATGGGGTAAAAAAAACCCCATACAGATTGGGCTGGAATGCAGCCAAGTGTGAAGGCCCCGGGCTCCGCCCTCAGTACAGCAAGTGTAAATAGGAATCTGAAAAGCGGAGTGTAGTGACAAGTGCTTGTGATTCGAGTACTGGGGTTTGCTGGAAGTGGACCCAGACTCAGTCTGTCAATGATGCAAACAAAAACTCAGACAATGTGAGGCCTTGATGAGGGTCAGTGAGGCCATGTGTGCAGCAGAAAGGCAGTGCTCACCAGGAATGAGCAGGGAGGGCTAAGGATGTAGCTCAGTGGCTGAGCACTTGCCTGGCACACTTAAGGCCCTGGGTTCAATCCCAGTACTATAACTGAAACAAACAAAAAACCAGAGAGCGGTGAGAACGGCTGGAATGAGAGGGATGGGCTTTCTTACGCGCTAATGCAAGGGAAGCAACTGACTTTAGCCCCTTGGTTTGGTTACAGGTGCACAGTCTAGTAGTTGGCTAATGTGGGTGAAAGTGGCCAGTAGGGATGGAAGTCCCAGTTTTGATTGACACGGTCCCTTGTAGGTAAAGAATTGTTAGATGGGAGGCTGGAAGAATGGCACAGTGGTTAAAACGCTGGCCCTGCAAGCTCAAGGCCCTGAGTTCGATTCCCCAGCTAATACATAAAGCTGGGTGTGGTGGTACACCAGCACCATGGAGGCGGAGGCCTGAGGATTGCCTTAGTCCAAGGCCTGTCTGGATACATAGTAAGTTCAGGACCAGCCTGGGCTACAGGGGGAAACCCTGCCTCAAAAATAAATAAATAAATAGTCACTTGGAGCAGGAAGTCCTAACTTGTTTGAGAAACTGTGTATTCTATGATATCTCGTAGAGGTGTTTAGACTCAGATCGAGATGGAAGCACTTGGGGTTTCGTTGACAGAAAAGGCAGCGCCTAGGGTTTTCCTTCTAGGTACCTGAGGGAGGAGGATCTAGAACAAACAGCGATTTCAGTGCTAGCAAGGCAAGACCTTATCTTGGGGCTGGAGGAATAGCTCAGTGGTAAAGTGCCTAACAAGGCTGAGTGTGACTCCCCAGTACCACATAAACTGGCCATGGTGGTGCATGCTTGTAATCCCAGCACCTGGGAGGCTGAGGCAGCGAGGTCACCAGCTCAGTTTAGGGAACACAGGAGGGCCCTGTTTCAGAATCAGAAATAGAAGGCATGGCATGCAGGTCAGTGTGAGGCCTCAGGTGCCACCCCTGCTACTCCCAACAGATAGCATGCCCTGATGTGGAAGGGCATGACTTCATGGGTTTGTGGTGTGTCCTGAGAGTTCAGCTTCCCAGTGTCCCCAGTGCTTTCAGACACTGTGTCATCATGGACAGCCCAAGGAGCCTGTGCCATCCCCTCATTTTGTAGATAGGGGAGACACGTGGTGGGCTGTTGGCCCAAAGGCCATGGAAGCAACTGGAGCTCTAGCCAGGCTTGGTGGTGCAGGCCAGCTGTTTCAGTACAGGGATGTATCTTAGTTTGAAAACACTGGGTTAGATCTCCAGGAAAAAAAGAAGGAAAAAATTTGGCTGACATTGGTGTGACTCTGAGGTATTCCTTGCTGGGATAAAAATACTTCATATCCAGGGGCTGGAGGAATGGCTCAGTGGCTAAAGTGCTTGCCTAGCAAGTACTAAGTACCCAAGTTCGATTCCCCAGCCAGAGTTGCATTCCCCAGCACCACATAAACTGGGCATGGTAGTGCACAACTATAATCCCAGCACTTGGGAGGCCGAGGGAGGAGGGTTGCCCTGAGTCCAAGGTCAGTCTGCTGTTGTATCTGTTGTATCCACAACTTAAAGGAGAAAAAAAATGTATTTTGGATCTCAGTTCCCAGAAGGTATCACACAGTTCTTGCAGGAGCAGCCAGTAGTGTGGAAGCCCATGGCAGAGGCTGGAGGCCTGCTCACCCATTGCGGATAGAAGCCAGGTCAAGCAGGAGCAAAGTGGTCATTTGCAGGGGATGCTTCTTTTCCTTCCTTTAATTACTTCGGGTTGCTGGGTGCCCCCCCCCTCCACCTCTGCTGGTGTGCACGCTGACCCAGTCCCTCCAGATCAAGCCCCAGACATCCATCCCTTCCAGCCAGACCCTGTCTCCCGATAAACAGTTTCACAGTTATCGTGTTACATCCAAATCCATGAGACTTTTGAGAGAACACTCCACATCCAGGCCGTGGCACGCTTTCTTTCCCTCCCATCCTCTCTTCTTTCCTTTCTTCCTTAGACTTTTTCACAGGTCTCACCCTAGTTCAGCCTGGTCCTGAACTTACTATGTAGCGCAGGCTGACCTCAGACACCTGAAAATCCCCTACCTCAGCTTTTGGGGTACTGGGATTACAGGCGTGCACATTCTGGTTGTGTGGTGCTGGAGAATCCAACTCAGGGCTTTGGGCTTGCTAGACAAGTGGTGTCACCGCTGTGAGCTACACCCCTAGTCTGAAACCCACCTTTCGTGAGCTAGAGCCACCCAGTAGCTGCTAGGCAAATATAATGTGTGCTTTAAAATGGCCAAGAACTCGGACCAGATGGCTTTTACTTGGCTCAGTGGACAGCAGTGCGCATGATTTGAGGAGACGCTTCTGGAACAGAGCCTTGGTTCTGGCGCTGGGTGTCAGGACAAAGACCCTTCTAAAAAGCCAGGCCTGTGCCTATAGTCCCAGCATTTGGGAGGCCGAGCGAGGACGATCCAGAGCTCAAGTCCAGCCTGGATTACATAGGAGGACCCTTTGTCCTAAAAAGAAAATCCCGATTCTCTTTCTGCAGACAACACGCCTCTCCGGAGTTCAGCTCCCAGGAAGTGGAAGCAGCGTTGCAGTTGGAGCGAGGGGTTGACCCGGCGAACAGCCACCCGCTGAAGTGCAGACAAGCGTTACTCGTCGCAGAAAGGCGGAAGAGGGAGCATGCCAGATGAAGGAAACGGGGGCTCTCTCCAGGGACTGCTGGCTAGCTGAACGCCAAGGCACGTACGGCTGCTAGGTTTGCGAGAGCTGTTGCCTTAGGAAGCCCAGCCGTCGGGAGGCTGAGGCGGGACGACTGCTGCGTTCCACGGTCACCCCGGACTGCAGAGCGAGACCCGGTCACAAAAAGCAACTCCACGCCCCGATTCCTCCGTTTCGCAAAGTCCCGGCGCTTACAACTGGCGCATCCTGGCCATTGGCGCGGCGGAACGCCACGCAGGGGGCGGCCCATCCGCCTGGCCGGCGCTGATTGGCTGCGTCGTAGGAGGCGGGATGGCGGCGGCGCCTCCTGCGTAGCCGCTGGGGGTGCAGGCTCGCTTCGCCACCCGCCGGCGCCGTGCTCGTGGCCACGTGACCGCGCCGTGCCCCCTGACCCCCGCCGCCCTCGGAGGTAAGCCCCCCCTTCCCGGCTGTACGGAAACGGGAGATGCGGACCTCCCCGCGCACCCGCGGCCTCGTGGGGGCCCGTCGCGGCCCGCCCGTCCCGGCCGAGTCCCGGCGCCGCCTGCCTGCGGGGCGGACAGTGGCGCGCGGCCCGGCAGACGCCTCCCGGACGCGATTGCCTGGCGCTGATGAGACCGGGCCTGGAGCGCGGCCCGCGCTCGCGGCCTTCCTCCTCCGTGCCGGGCCGGGCGGCTGAGCCCGGCCGCCCGCAGCGTTCGGCGCAGCGCCCCGAGTACCGGAGGGGCGCGTCGGAGGGGCAGGTGTGCGGCGACGAGCTTTCAGAACTGCGCCGAAGGCCCGCGACGGGCCCAGCACGGGACGTCGGCCCGGGCGCTCTGGGCAGGATGGGGCCAGGGCAGAGGGGAGGGTACCGTGTCGCTGAAGCTGCACTGCCCGCTGCCGCGGAGTGTTTGGGGAAAACGGAAGATTTCTGCGGTGCCTAATAGAGAAGGGATATATATATATACACACATATTTTTTCACAGATTTAGAGCTGAACCACATTCCCAGACTTTTTTTTTTTTTTTTTTTTCTTTTGGAGACAGGATCTTGCTCTCTAGCCCGGTCTGGTCCTGAACTCGCTATGGAGCCCAGGCTGGCCTTGGACTCAGGCAATCCTTCTGTCTCAGCCTTCTGAGTGCTGGGGTTACAGGCATGGGCAACCATGTCCAGCTTTATGTGGTGCTGGGGACCCTGAATATATATATATTTTTAAATACAGTGGTCTTGAACCCACTGTGTAGCCCAGGCTGGCCTTAGGCTCACACAGTCCTCCGCCTCAGCCTCGTGAGTGCGAGGATTACAGGTGTGCACCATGATGCCCGGCTAATGTTGATGTGATGCTGGGGAATCGAACCCCTGGGCCTTGTGCATGCTAACCACCGAATTATACCCGCTTCTCCTATTGTTTTTTAATTAAGACAGTACATGGGTGAAAGCAGTTTTTTCAGGGCTCCTTGTTGACCTTCACCGGCTGGCCTGTTTCCTTCCCTGTGCCTCAGTGTCCCCATCTGGGCACTCGAGTCCCCTGATCGTGAACTGGAGACTGGCTGCGCGGGTCCGACCCCTGTCGCCGCCCTCTCACGGGCTTCTGCCCTGCTCCCAGACCTCCTGGGCCATGTCGGAGCGTGAAGAGCGGCGCTTTGTGGAGATCCCTCGGGAGTCAGTCCGGCTTATGGCAGAGAGCACGGGCCTGGAGCTGAGCGACGAGGTGGCAGCCCTGCTTGCAGAGGACGTGTGCTATCGCCTTCGGGAGGCCACGCAGGTGTGCGGTCCTTGTCCCCGGCAGGCTGGTCCCTTGCTGGCCTCTCCAGTGTGGAGGTAGTGCACACTTAGCCGTGCTTGGAAGAATCAGGGTGGCCCAGGCCTTCCAGAGTTGTGTCCAGCAGCCGTGCTAGTAGCCTTGTGATACAGTGCCTGTGAGTGACACTGGTCACCGCCCCCTTAACCAGGCAGCACAGGCATGCCCAGAGGACATGAGGCATGCGGGGGGGTGGGGTGGGGGGAGGGGGTGACCCCAGGGCTGTTAGCACAGGAGCCAGCCTGGCTGCTGGGCCCCCATCCCTGATGTGGCCTTCTTCCTGCTTGAGCTGTCACCGCTGCTCTGCACTGTTCCCCACCCCCCCCCAGAACAGCTCCCAGTTTATGAAGCACACCCGACGGCGCAAGCTGACCGTGGAGGATTTCAACAGGGCCCTGCGGTGGAGCAGTGTGGAGGTGAGCCGTGCAGGCCGCAGAGGTGCCTGTCTGGGAGCTCTGGTGGCTGGCTTAGTTGCTTTTTTGTCGCTGTGACTCAGTGCCCAACATCCACAGCTTAGGGAGGAAGGGTTTATTGTAGCTCACGGTTTGAGAAGGTCTCAGTCCTTTCATGGGCTGGCGGCTGGAAAACGCTGGAAGCACATGGCAGGGCTGGAGTGGGTGGGGTGGGGCTCTGGAAGACAGATGGCTCACAGCATGGCGGAACTGAGTAACGAGGAAGGAAGGGCGGAAGCAGCACACATGCCAAGCACTCGCCCTGCCAGCCAGGCCCCGCCTCCCAGCCCTACACGGTGTCTATAGGAACATGAGGCTTTTGGGGGACACTCCAGAGCCAAACCACGGGGGACATACAGAAATCACACAGTGGGCTGGGAACTGGAGGCCAGGACCACACTTGGAAGATGCCTTTGAAAAGAGTGGAGATGGGCACCGTGGACCAGTGGGTAGGGCAGCCGGGTTTCCCTGGCAGAGGGGGCTGAAGACCTTGAGCTTGGTTCTTGTAATCTGGGGCAAAGTGAGGTGCCCTCTTTGGGGAGGGGCTTGGCAGGTGGGAGGGTGGTGGCGTGAACTCTTTGGTCAGTGGCCTGAGGTCACCGTGTTCTGTTGGGCTGTGTCTGCCTTTCCAGTGCCTGGCAGGCTGGGATGTCCTGAGCCCCAGCTTCTGCGCTGCCCTGGGGCCTGTGGCTTCCTGCGTGCTGGTCCCTCCCTGGACTCAGGCTGCCCCTCTGCTGTCCTCAGGCTGTGTGTGGCTATGGCTCCCAGGAGGCTCTGCCACTGCGCCCTGCCAGGGATGGGGAGATCTACTTTCCTGAGGATCGGGAGGTGAACCTGGTGGAGCTGGCCCTGGCCACCAACATCCCTAAAGGCTGTGCTGAGACGGCTGTCAGAGGTGGGGATGGGCTGGGTGGCCAGGATAGTGGTAGGGGCAAGTGGGGGAGGGGCAGACTCTTGGGGTAGGGGGATGGTGAAGCATGAATTCCAGGCTCTCAGACTTCTCTCTGCCCATTCCAGTTCATGTTTCCTACCTGGATGGCAAAGGGAACCTGGCACCTCAGGGATCTGGTAAGGGTCAGGCTGGGGACTAGGCCTCTGTGCCTGACACATATCTAGTGGTGCCTGCTGGCGAGGGTGCTCACGGACCCATGCTCCCCGCCCAGGGGACTTGCGGTGGAGGTGGAGCCTGACCCGGAGCCAGTGGCGATGTAATTCTGGAAGCCAGCACAGGATGGGGCAGCGTACTGGGGTCCCCGGCACAGGGCAGCTGAGCAGAATACCCTAGAGCCTGGCTCTTGGGGAGCGGGTGGGAGGTAACGGACTGAGTAACCACGAGGCTGCGGTGTGGCGGGCTGCTGAAGCTGCCTGGGTCTGGGTGGGTAGGTATAGAGAGAGGCAAGGAGGCCAGGAGAGGCGGGTGCTACCTGACAGCCTGGTGTCCCCTCCTGCAGTGCCCAGTGCAGTGTCCTCGCTGACTGATGACCTGCTCAGATACTACCAGCAGGTGACTCGGGCTGTGCTAGGCGATGATCCCCAGCTGATGAAGGTGAGTCATAGGGCCTACACTGGGGCACCAAGCTAAGGCAGTTTAGTTTTTTGACAGGGTCTCTGGGGTCTCCTGGGCTGGATTTGAACTTGCTGTGATCTCCTGCATGTGGAATGTGCAGGCCTGTGTCCCTAGCGTGGATCTCGCGGTGTCTCTGAGGTGCCTGTTTGGAGGCTTCTCTAGACTGGCTAGCCGGTGTGGGCAGAAGCTAGTCCCAGGCTGAGTGTGATGCTTCCTGCCTCCCCTCTTCCTGGTTCTCAGCTTATTCTCGCACAGACTCCTGCTCCTTGGGGCGTGGGCAGGGTCATCACAGGGCCCTGTGGGGGACTCCTTCTGAAACCTGCTCTTTCGGAGGTCTGTCGATTGGCACAGGTGGGATGTCCTCGTTGCAGCCCAGATTTCCCAGACTGGGCACAAGGGCGGGAGAAGCAGGGAGTTCTCGGCTGCCTGTGCTCTGCTTGTGTGGTTGCTTCAGCCTGGGCTCCACAGGGCCTGCCAGACCCATATGTGATCTGTCTCTTCTTGACCAATCAGAAGTCTGCTTAGCCAGGTAGCTTCCCTCTGGGTGATGGTCTTGGAGCTGTAACCCAGAGCCCTTTGCATGCTGGGAGCTGCCCATGTACGTCAGTCTTCTGCCCCCGCTCTCCCAGAGAGGATAGTTTTATTTTGAAAACAAGGACAGAGGATAAAGGCTTTTGCTTATTGGAGTCTTGCTTTGTAGTCCAGGCTGGTCCTGAACTCACTGTAGAATGTATATAAAATCAGAGTAGAGGGGTTGGAAGAACAACGCAGTGGTTAAAGCGCTTGCCTAGCAAGTGCAAGGCCATGACGTCAATTCTCCAGCACCATATAAAGCTGGGTGCGGTGGCGCACACCTGTAATCCCAGCACTCAGCACTTGGGAGGCTGAGGCTGGAGGATTGCCATGAGTCCAAGGCCAGCCTGGGCTCCACAGTGAGTTCAGGACCAGGCTGGGCTGCAGAGCAAGATCCTGACTCAAAAAATAAACAAAACCAGAGTAGAATGTCCCGATTCCTGGGGCTGTAGGTACAGCTCAGCGGTGGACATGGGCTCGATTCCCCAGCAGCACATAGGCTGGATGTGGTCTCACATGACACACCTGTAGAAAATAAATGAGTAAGTAGGAAATAGAGGCCTGCACCCCTGGGCCTGTCTCAGTTAGAAAAAAAAAATCTTTTCCTTCACTCCCATATATGCCCCTGTGTGTTAACTACAGCTTCTCTGCTGTAAGCTTAAGTGGCTTTACGTTAAACAGTCGTCTTTTACAACTTTTACCGGGGATTGAACTCAAAGCCTTTGCACTGAGCTACATTCCCAGCCCCTTTATTTTGAGACAGGATCTTGGTAAGTCACTAAACTGCTTGAGGTTGGGCTCAGACTTGGCAGTCATCCTGCTTCAGTCTCCTGGAGTGCAGGGCCCGAAGCCTGTACTGCTCACAACTTGCTTTTCTTTTCCTTTTTTTCCCCCTCTTTCTCTTTTTGGTATATACGATAGTGGGGATGGAGCCCAGGGCTGTCATGTTTATTTTTTATTTTGACCTTGAGATGGGGTCTCACTAAACCACTGAATCACCTAGTCTGGCTCAAACCTGTAGTCCTCTTGTCTGAGCCACCCAGAGGCTGGGGGTGATGGCCATGTGCCACTGGGCTGGGCTTCTTTTTTATCATTTGTTTATCGCTGCAGATGCTGCTGTGGGCTCATGTGTGCAGGGGGATTTCTGGAGGCTAAACTGAGAACTGCTGGATCGAACATGTGAACCTTCGGCTCGGAGGACACGTGCCCGGTTGCCAGCTGTGCTCTGCCCTGGGGTGGGGACTCTGTGGACTCTGGGCTTTTCCCTGCAGGTTGCTCTCCAGGATCTGCAGACAAACTCCAAGATTGCAGCACTCCTGCCATACTTTGTGTATGTGGTCAGTGGGGTAAGTGACAGTCTGGGGAGGGCAGGTGGCCAAGCAGTGCATAGTGCCTGTGGTAGGGCCCACCTGCCCCTCCTGTGCCCTGAACCATCCTCTTTTTCCCAATAGGTGAAATCCGTGAGCCACGACCTAGAGCAGCTACACCGGCTGCTGCAGGTGGCACGGAGCCTGGTGCGTAATCCACACCTCTGCCTGGGGCCCTATGTCCGGTCCCTAGTGGGCAGTGTCCTCTACTGTGTCCTGGAGCCGCTGGCCGCCTCTATCAACCCCCTGAATGACCACTGGACTCTGCGGGATGGAGCGGCTCTCCTGCTCAGCCACATCTTCTGGTAGCCATGGAGGCCCTCGATCTGTGGTCCAGGGGTCAGGGCGGGAGGTGGGGAGAAGCTTGTGGCCTTGAGCTCTGTGGTGGAAGGATGGAGAGTGTCTTCTGTTGTTAGAGCTGCCTCGCTGGCCTCTTGAGGGACACCAGGGTGGTGAGGAGCTGGTCCTTTGGGCCTGGGGCTCTGGGCCGTTCACCTGGCAGCCTCACTGTGGACTCGCACAGACTCCGATTTGCCATGCAGGCTCGAGTCCCCTGCTGGTGCCATGCCTCCGGCACAGCGGGCTGTGAGCCTGTCTCTGCCCTGCCTGTTCTGCAGGACGCACGGGGACCTTGTGAGCGGCCTCTACCAGCAGATCCTGCTGTCCCTGCAGAAGGTCCTGGCCGACCCCGTGAGGCCCCTGTGCTCTCACTATGGAGCAGTTGTGGGGCTGCACGCCCTGGGCTGGAAGGTGAGGATGCTGCCCTTGCTGTGGGTCAGAGGCGTTCCCATTTGTCCTGGAGAAGCCATGCTGTTGCTTCAGGAAGTACAGTGGATGATTTTACTTTCCCGTGGCACTGAGGGCTGAGCTCAGGCCCCTCCCACTGAGCTACGTCCCTGCCCTTCTTATGTTTTGAGACAAGAGTCACACTAAGTCACTTAAGTTGCTCAGCCTTACGTTGGGTTTGAACTTACAGTCCTGCCTTACCTCCCAAGTGCTGGGATTAGGCATGTGCCTCTGTGCCTGGCTTAATCATTTTGTACTGGGCACTCTACTTCCAGAGAAGTGCTGTGGCTGGGGTATAGCTTATTACTGCTTAAGAAACAATCAGGCAGGGTGGCAGATGTCCGTACTGTCAGCCACCCTGGAGGCTGGCTGGCAGAGGGTGATTGTAAATTTGAGGCCAGCCTGGGCAATTTAGCAAGCCTGTCAAGAAATAAAAGTAGGGTCTGGAGGAATGACACAGTGGTTAAAGCAGAAGCTCAGGCCCTGAGATTAATTCCCCAGTGGCACATAAAGCCGGGCAAAGTGGCATAGACCTGTGATCCCAGCGCTCAGGAGCCTGAGGCAGAAGGACTGCCATGAGTCCAAGACCAGCCTGGGCTACAGAGTGAGTTCAGGACCAGCCTGGACTACAGAACGAGATCCTGTCTCAAAAAAAAAAAAAAAAAAAAAAAAAAAAGAAGGTTTTCTGGGAATGTAGCTCAGCATGCCCTGGGTTTAATCTTTAGTACTACAAAAAAAAAAGGGGGTGCTTGTAAGCGTTCCTGTTTAAAATAACGTTTACTATCTATGTGCAGTGAATATATTTTTAGTTTGTGTGTCTGTAGGTAGTGCTGGGGAAGGAACCTAGGCCTTAACACTGAGCTACAGTCTGAGCTCCCCCTTTTTTTTGAGACAGGGTTTTGCTCTGCAGTCCAGGCAGGAGCTGTACTCACTCAGCTTATGTCTTGCTGGGGAATTGAACCCAGGGACTTGAGTTTGCTAGGCAAGCATTTAACTGCTGAGCTATTTTTCCAGCCTGTTTTTTTTCTTTTCTTTTTCTTTATATTTCTTTTCTTTTCTTTTCTTTCTTTTTTTTTTTTGAGACAGGGTCTTACTGTGTAGCCCAGGCTGGTCCTGAACTCACTATGGAGTCCAGGCTAGCCTTGAACAGCAAACTTCCTGCCTCAGACTCCCAGCATGCTGGGATTACAGGTATGCACCACAAAACCTGGTTTATGTGGTGCAGGGGAGTGAACCTGCAGCCTGAAGCTTGCTCGGCAAGCACTTTAAGTGCTGAGCTGTTCCCCAGCCCCCTTCCTTTTTTTTTTTTTTTTGACAGGGTCTGCTTCGTAGTCAAGGCTGGTCCTGAACTCACTATGTAGCCCAGGTTGGCCTTGTACACAGGGTAATCCTCCTGCCTCAGCCTCGGAGTGCTGGGATCACAGGTGTGTGTCACTACATCCTGGTTTAAAAAAATTTTTTTTAAAAAGGAGGGTCTGGACGTTAACGCTTAAAGTGCTAAGTACCTGAGTTGATTCTCCAGCATCACATAAACTAGGTGTTCACACCTATAATCTCAGCACTCAGGAGGCTGAGGCAGGTTTGCTGTGAGTCCAAGGCCACCCTGGCCTCCATATGTGAATTCAGGACCGGTCTGGGCAAGAGTGAGACCCTGTCTCAAAATATTTCTTTAAATCATATTATTTGCTCTGTACTGTGGTAATTTTGGGAAGTGGGTGCTGGAGATTGAACTCAGGGCCTTCCTACTGAGCTACATTCCAAGCCCTGTTTCTACTTTTTCACATATTATATTGCTTTCTCCTTCATACCTCCTCACACTCCCACAAAGTCTATCTTCTTGCTTTCTTACATGTGTCTTGTACTTTTTTTCATGGTTTGGTTATCTCGTAGTAGAGAAAGCATATGATGTTTAACCTTTGGCACACACTAAATTTCTATGTGAGCAGTGACCACTGTGTATATTGTATTACAGTTTGGCAGATACTGCGGCAGAAGTGTCATCTTTGTACCCTGGCTTTGTCCCCAGATCCTACAAAAGGCTTGAACATAGGCACCAAATATTCACTGACTGTAATCCTACCCACTGGCAGGTGGAGGCAGAAGGATGATACGTAGGACACCAGCCTGGACCACTCACTAAGGTCCAATCTAAAAACAAACCCAAAAAACCAAACTGAGCCTGTGCTCCAGACCTCTAATGCCAGCACTCTGGGAAGCTGAGGCAAGATAATCACAAATTTGAGCCCACCCTGGGCAATTTAGTAAGATCAAAAATAAAAATGCGTTGAAGATGTAGATCAGAGTGAAATCCCAGTAAAGCTAATTGAACAACAGTTAGGAAATTCAGGATTGGGCTGGAGGAATGGCTCAGCAGTTAAAGCACTTGTCTAGGGAGCGCTAAGTACCCGAGTTCAATTCCCCAGCACCACAGAAGCTGGGCATGGTCATGCACGCCTGTAATCCCAGCACTCAGGAGGCTGAGACGGGAGGACTGCCATGAGTCCAAGGCCAGCCTGGGCTCCGAAGTGAGTTCAGGACCAGTCTGGACCACAGAGTGAGACCCTGTCTCAAAAAAAAAATAAAAGCAGTCTTTATCAGAGGTTAAAGTTCGTCTTTTCTAGATATGGTGGTGTATTCCTGTAATGCCGGCACTCTTGAGAGGCTGAGGCAGGAGAACTGCAAGTGCGGTCCAGCATGGTCAATTTTGCAACTCAGAGAGACCCTGTCTCAAAATATTAAAGAAATTTAGGGGCTGGTGAAATAGCACAGCAGTCATAGCCCCGAGTTTGACTCCCCAGCGGCAACACAAGACAGGCGTAGTGGCTCACTCCTCTAATCCCAGGATTTGGAAGGCTGAGGCGAGAGGACTGCAGTGAGTTCAAGCCTGGACTAGAGAGAATTGGGACCAGCTCTGGACTACAGAGCAAGACTGAATAAATATTCAGAAAGACTGGGGATGTTATTTGCGTGTGGGGGTCTTTCACGGAAAAGGGAGATCAAAGGAATTTCCCGCATCCTTCCCGTTCGTCCCAGGCAGTGGAACGGGTCCTGTACCCACATCTGTCCACTTACTGGACAAACCTTCAGGCCGTGCTGGATGACTACTCCGTATCTAACGCCCAGGTCAAAGCCGACGGCCACAAAGTCTACGGCGCCATTCTGGTGAGTGTCGGCCCGCCCCACGGGTGGCGGGCGGGCGGGCGAGCGGGCGGCCGGAGACCCCTGCCTACCGCGTGCCCTCTGCTGCGCAGGTGGCTGTCGAGCGGCTGCTGAAAATGAAGGCGCAGGCGGCGGGGGCGCGCGGGGGCGCGCGGCGGCCGGAGGACCTGCCCTGGGACAGCTTGCTGCTGCCGGAGGTCCCGGCGGGCGGCGCCGAGCCCGGCTTCGGGGCGAGCCTGGCGGCCCCGCCCGCAGCCACGGGCCCGGAGCAGCCGCCTCGGGCCGACACGCTGGCCGCCATCTACCGCGAGCTCTACGCCTTCTTCGGCGACAGCCTGGCCATGCGCTTCGGCACCGGCCAGCCCGCGCCCGACGCCCCGCGGCCGCCGGGGGAGAAGAAGGAGCCGGCGGCCGCCCCGGACTCGGCGCGCAAGATGCCGCAGCTGACGGCGAGCGCCGTGCTCAGCCCGCCGGGCGAGGAGAGTCCGCGCGGCGGCCCGGCGCCGGCGCCCGCGCCCGAAGGCCGGCCGCTGCCGCGCGTGCACCGGGCGCGGGGCGCGCCCCGCCAGCAGGGCCCGGGGGCCCGCGACGTCTTCCAGAAGAGCCGCTTCGCCCCGCGCGGCGCGCCGCACTTCCGCTTCCTCATCGCCGGGCGCCAGGCCGGGCGGCGCTGCCGCGGGCGCCTCTTCCAGACGGCCTTCCCCGCGCCGCCCGGGCCCAGCGCCGCCTCGCGCTACGTGCAGAAGCTGCCCATGATCGGCCGCCCCGCGCGGCCGGCCCGCCGCTGGGCGCGCTCGCACTACTCGCTGCACCTGCCGCTCTGAGCGGCCGCCCGCGCTGACGTTTGCGCGGCTTCCGCCGGAAGAGGCGGCCCGGAAGCCGCGCGCTCGCGCTGCTTCGCTGCTGCCGGGGCCATGGCGCTGCCCGGGCTGCAACGCGCGGAGCTCGTGCTCCTCGCCGCCGCCTTCCTGAGCGGGGCCGTGGCGGCGGCCGAGCTGACCCGGACCCAGGTGCGCAGGCCGCGGGGAGCCGTCCCGGGTGGGGGCAGGTGGTCGTCGGCCTGCCGTGGGGCCCGCCGGGACCCGGCGCCGGTCGTTCGTCCGGGCCGGTGTCCCCGTGTGCGTCAGGAACCATTTATACTGTGCCGAGAAATAAAGCGTGGCGCAGTGTAGACGGCCTCCACGTGGTGTGATTACTGACAGCTCAGCGAGGGGAACTGTTCATTCAGGTCCCTTTGGCAATAAAAGCGGGTGAAGTAGCTCACTGTCCGTGTTACGTGTTTGGGGGCCTTGGAGACCGTCTTGTGTAGGCCGATCGAGAAGTCGCTACGTAACTCGCACTGGCTTTAAACGCGGGGCCGGCCGCAGCCCGCCACTCCCAACGGTTAGCCTGTGCCGGGCACGGGCCCAGGCCCGGGCTCCCGTCGTCGAGCTACACCTACCCGGGCCCTGTGTGTAGTTACTTGCTGGAGGTCCGCTAGTCCGGTTTTCTTTGGGATTTCCGCAGAGGCCGACCAGCCCTCTTGCCGTGTAAGTGTCGTCTCCCTCCCGGGCCTCCTGGCCCCTGCAGGGATGACTCCTCACCGGGAGAACGGAAACTGCAGCAAACTGCAGCAGCAGCTACCGCAGGGGGTCTGGCATGTTATCTCCCGGAGCCTGTGCACTGAAGCACTGCTCTGAAATCCAGGACTCAGCGCCTTCTCTCCACAGGGCTTTTTTCAGGGTAGCTGTCCCCTGTATGGCGTGGCTGCCATGAGTGGCTCCTCCCTCGCCCTAGCCCAGCCCTCCGCCCAGTCCCTCTGCTACTTTGTGACCGGGACATCTGGCTTCCTGGCCCTGTACTGTCTCCTGCTTCTGCTCTTCTGGGTCTACAGCAGCTGCATCGAGGACTCCCACAGGTGACTGCCCCACGCGGAGGACCAGGGACTGTGGTGGGACGATGCCCATCAACCCTGAGCTTGTTCTCCTCTCAGAGGTCCCACGGGGCTCGGCGCGGCCCTTGTCATCTCGGCTGTAGCTGTTTTCCTGGTCCTGGTGTCGGCCTGTATCCTTCGGTTTGGCACCAGCGCTCTCTGCAATTCCATCATCTCCTTGAACCACACAACTAGGTAATAAGGGAGGGACCCCTGGCTGGGGATTGAGGGTCCCATCCCTGTCCATTTTCCTTATCTCAGAGGGCACCTGGGTCAGTGTGCTCAGGGTACATCCTCTCCTCACAACTATCTTTGACCTCACAGTTGCTCTGAAGCGCAGAAAACTCCATGGACACCCCCTGGCACAGCTGTGCAGTTCTACTCCAACCTACACAATGCTGAAGTGAGACCCAGGGTTATACACAGAGGTCCTAAGTACCTGTAGCCTATGGGCACTTGCCAGTCAGTGTGCACTGGGCTTTCCCTTCCAGGAACAGGCCCAGAAGGGCAGAGGGCCTTGCCTCTTCTCATCCTAACCGGATGGACTGATGTGTGGGTGGAAGGACTGGCACTGCTTCATCCCCACTGCTCACCCTCCCTTCTGTCTCCCACAGACCTCCTCTTGGGTGAGTCTGGCATTGTGGTGTGTGGTCTTGGTGCTCCAGCTTGTGCAGTGGAAGTTTCACGCCACCCCTCACTCAGCCCTGGAGAGCGTCAGCCCTGAGACAGACACGCTCATCGGGGCACGCCTCTCCTATTCCTGAAGAGTAACTAGGGAGTGCCTTCCACAGCCAAGGGCTCTTTGCCTAAGTCTGCCCTCCTCGGACGCCCATACAGCCGTTTAAGCTGGGAGCCGCGTTTTCCCTCTAGGAGGGAAACATGGTGGCGCTATGTAGCTAACCCCCTTCACCTTTCTTCCTGTCAGTTTTTGTGCCAAAATACATTGCTTTCTTCATCTTGGATCTTTGTAGTTTTGTTGTTGTGGTTGAGACAGGGTTTCATTCTGTTGCCCAGGCTGGCCTTGGACTCAAGGCAATCCTTCTGCCTCAGCCTCTGAGTGCCGCGATTACAGGTGTGCACCACCACACTGAGCTTATGTGGTAGGAATCAAACTTGTACTTAGTGCCTGACTTAGCACTTGCTAGGTAAGCGCTTCTTTATCCACTAAGCTATTGCTCCCGCCCAGGCTGGTCCTGACCTCACGGTTATGCGCCCACCTCAGCTTCCTGTGTGCTGGGATTATGGGCATGTGCCATTATGCCCAGTTTATGTGGTGCTGGGGAATTGAACTCCAGGCCTTGTGCTTGGCAGGTAAGTGCTCTAACAGGTGCGCTCTCCCGTTAACTGTGGTACTGAGTTCTGGACGTTAAAGCCGACAGGTAGGTGTGAGTATGGCATGGGTTGAGGAGCTGCCTTTTGGTTGACTCCTTTATTTGCTATTAGTGAGTCTTGGTTCCCCCCACCCCTTTTGAGGCAGGGTCTCATCTTGCCATCCAGGGTGGTCCTGAACTATGTAGCCCAGGCTGGCTTGGAACACACTGCAATCCTCCTGCCCCAGCCGCTGGAGCATTAGGACTTCAGGTGTGTATCACTGCACCCATCTTACAAGAGCCTTGAGTTGCTAGGCAAGTGCTTTTGCCCCTGGGCTGTTCCTCCATCCTCGGCCCCCTTTTCTGACTTCACATTGTCACTTAATTTCTCAGGCAGTATTTTCTCCCTCATAATGGGGTTTGAACCCAAGACCTTTATACTGAGTTAAATAGCCCTTAATTTTTATTTTTTAGGTAGGGGCTCGGGCATTACACTGCTCTGGCTGAGCTTAAATTTGCAGTCCTCCTGCCTTAGCCTTCCGGAATGCTGGGATTTGTAGGTTTCAGTCAACACACCTTGTTTAAGGTTGTTTTTATCCCATTTTGGGGATTAAGTGACCTGGAGTCATTTCTTCACAAGCTCCGATAAGCACCCACAGTGCTGTCAAAGAGGTCAGCGTTGGGGAAGTGTCCAGTCTTGTCTAAGAGAAAGTAAAAGCAGCGGCCTTTGACCTTCAGAGGCAACATCGCAGGGACTTCCCCTCGGTGGGCCATGCAGGACACCTGATTCAAAGGAACTGTGAGCCGGGCCCCCAGGCCAAAAGGCGCATGCGTGGTGAGTGTCACCTGCTGCCCTCCAGCTCGAAGCATCACCGAACGCACAGACCGAAGAGAGAACACAAGGCCAGCACCAAGCACCAGAGCTCCTACAAGAACAGCGAAGAGTCAAGGCAGGGCAGGGCGTCCACCCTTCCGGCACTCCTCCAGCGAGAGACGCGGCTGCCACCGGCCACGGTCACGTTTTCTTTTCTTCCCCTGACCTAGGGATCGAACCCAGCGCTCTCTACCATTGAGCAGCATCTCTCCCCTCATTCTATTTAGTAGTCTTAAGGCGACAGGGTCTGTTTCCACCCGTTCATGTCCCTGCAGACAGCCACAACGGGGCCCACCATGCCCGCTCCCCACAGCCCTGGGACAGGCGTGGCCTCTGCCTTACCGACGGCGCCGCAGCCCATTGCCAGCCCGTAGCGCCAAAGGGCGGCGCGCGGGTCGCAGCTGTCCCGAGGGGCCCCCGCGTCCCGAGGCCGCTCTGGGGCCGGTGGCGGGGACAAGGCTGCCACGGCTAGGGAGGCCCAGAAGACGCCCTGGCTGGCGCAAAACAGGCCGAGTGTGGCGAAGAGGCGGCCCCGCTCGTGCTGGAAGAGCAGCACGTCCCGCGGCGGGGACGCGTCGTGGAGAGACCTGCGCGCGGGCAGGACCTTCAGCGCCCGCAGCAGGGTCCGAGGCCCGCACCGCAGCAGCGCCATGGCCGGGGCGGGACTTCTGGCCACCAGAGCCGCTTCCGGGGCGGGACTTCCTGCCGCCAGGGCAGCCGCCTGTTTTCCAGGCCCAGCCCATGGCATTCCTGCCGCGCTGTGGGGAACTTATGGTCATGACACTACTACAATATCACTCTTTATCTTAAAAAGTAAAGGGAATCCTGGGGTTAAGTACACAAAGCACCTAAGTCTTTCGGGTGGTTTAGTGTCACAGCTACAGTTACAAGCTTTGGCTTCCCGGCCAGAAAGGCCCATCTCCTTAAGTTCCCATCCGTCCTTCAGAAGGCGGTGAAGAGGGACCGCGGCCCTCCTCCTGGTCACAGTCTCGGGTGGCCTCGGCCGGCAGGAGACTCGGATGACAACGGTAACGACGAAGGGCTATTTACAGGGGGCTCAGGATGATGGGTCACTTCATGAAAGCCACTTCTGGGATCTTACCCTTGGCCTGCAGGGAAATCACGTTATCAGGAGGGAGCCGGCTGTACCCAGCAGACCACCGGCCCTCCTGAAGGCCCAGAGCGCCAGGGTGGTGGGCTGCTTAAGTTTGGCGGTACAGAGGATTGAACCCGGGGCCACTTTAACTGTGCTACATCCACGGCCTTCATTTTGTACAGTTGCCAGAGCTGGCCTAGATGACCCTGAGCCACTGGAATTTTAGGCGCATGGACTGTTTTTAGCCCTGCCGTCTTCAGATCTTACCTTGAGATATGTGAAGGCCTGGGCAGATCTGGTGTAGTCCCAGTTGTTGTCCTGCAGGCATCTGAAAGTGGCAAGTATGGGCAGCTTGTGAGAACCGAACGCTGCTACCCTCCACTGAACACCGCTTCGGGATCCATCCTACACACCCATCCAAGTTTCCCAATAACTATACACATTTACACAGATGAGAATCGGTAAAAATCCAAATATCTACCAATGTTTTATCAATATGAAATAAAGAGTATGTTAAGGTCAAGGAGAACTAAGCACAGGCCGCGAAGGAGTTACATGATATAATTAAGTTGCCAAACAGCGTATAAAAAAACGGGTTCCAGAGTTAAGCAGTGGTGCCTGCCTATGTAATTCCAACTACTCAAGAGACTGAGGCAAGAGAACTACTGAGACTAGGAGTTTTGAGACCAGCCAGGGCAACACAGTGATATTCCTTCTCAAAAAAACGATAATTTTAAAATGCACTGAAAAATTTAAAAACAGATTTCATTTTGGTATCAGGATTTGTTATGCTACTTTAAACATAGTGCAGAATTTTCTAAAGAGGAGAGAGTTTAATTACTATTTAAAATTTTTGAGTCTTATTTTCTGTGGTACCTGGGCTGAGACTGAAGAGATTTTTGATCACCAGTACATCAGGTGCCCTCTGACCCTTTTGGCATTTGTTTGTGGTTTTGAGGATGCACATAAAGAGCGGCCTCAAGCTGGGCACTGTGGCACACACCTGTAGTCTCAGCACAGTCTCATTAGTTGGGAAGCTGAGGCAGGAGGATTGCCTTGGGTTTGACATCAGCTTGGGCTGCACAATGAGGGCTCTCAGAAAAAATGCAGGTCACATATATTTAGCCTCTTGATTAAGTACAGCTTTCTAGCTGGAGGTTGTGAACAGAGGGGCAATTGTAGCAACCCTGATCCTCCTGCTTGAGAAGTGTATGCCTACTGGAGGCTGGACCAGCATGCAATGATGCCATCTTTTACTTACTGATGAAGAGATTCCTTAGATTTACAATATGTTATAAAGTTACTTTTTGACTTTTTGATTATGGTTTTGTAATTCCTTTTTTTTCAGACAGGGTCTTGCTCTGTAGCCCAACCTGGTCCTGAACTCATTATGTAGTCATGGACTTCTGGCAATCCTCCTGCCTCAGCCTACTGAGTGCTGGGATTACAGGTGTGCACCATCACGACCAGCTTATATGGTGCTGGGGAATCGAAGCCATTCCTCCAGCCCGAGTTTTGCAATTCTTAAAAAAAAAAAAAAACTGATAACAAATGATTAATGGCACTAAAATTAAAGGCATTTTAAGTGTGATGGCTACATATCAAAGGCAGAAATTAAGTGTGGTAAAAATGAAAACAAAAAATTTCCAGTAATTATAGAAGGCAGAAATAAATCTAAAAATGCTATGTTTATGATTGTGACAGTTTTAACTTTAATAGTGCATTAATAAACCATTCATACTTACATCTTTGAGATTTACAGTTGTTTTCCATTTTTTTTCCTTCTGTGGTACTGGTGATCAAACCAAGTGCTCTCTCACTGAACTACATCCCCAGATCATTTTTAGTTTTTGTTTTTTTCCTTGAGACAGGGTCTCACTCTGTAGCCCAAGCTGGTCCTGAACTCACTACAGAGACCAACCTGGCCTTAAACTCATAGGCAATCCTCCCTTCTCAGCTTCCCTTGTGCCCGGCTTATATGGTGCTGGGGAATCAAACTCAGGTTCTTAGCCAAGTGAACTCAGGCACTCAGTGAAGTACACAGGTACTTTTAACTGCTGAGTCATTCTTCCAGGTGTTTTAGTTTTGATTTTGAGAAAGAGTCTTCACAAGTTGCTAACTTGCCCAGGTAGGGAAAAACTTGGAATCCTCCTGCCTCAGCCTCCCAGCGTGCTGGGTTTAAAGATGTGTGCTACTAGGCCTGGCTCTGGCTTACTTTTGAGATAGGGTTTCATGAAGATGCTACATTGTCCAGGTTGGACTTGAACTTGTGATCCTCCTGCCTCAGCCTCCCAGTTAAGCTGAGAATACAGGCTTGCACTAGCAGGCCCAGCAATAACTTTCCTCAAACCAAACCAAACAAAAACCATTAGCATCTCATTATCTCATGCCATCCGGCCTAGTGGCACAGGAATGTCATTCTAGCACTCAAGGAGTGCTCAGAAATTTGAGCCCAGCTTAGACAAATTTATAACTTTGCAAAACCCTGTCTCAAAATGAAAAAGTGTGCTGGGGATGTAGCTTAGTATGAAGGTCCTGAGCTCAATCCCCAGTACCATAAAAATAAGTTAAAAAAATAAAATCAGTCTTCCAGCTGCCTCAGCATACTGTTAAAATTTATACTGTACATGTTAACATGTGACCATGAACCCTTTCAAAAATGTTTTGTTTTTTTTTGTGTTTGGTGCCAGGGATTGAACCAGGGTTTTGTTTTCTGTTTGTGTGTGTGGTTCTGGGGATCTAACCCAGGGTCTTTGCAATAAGCTACATCCCCAGTCCATTTTTGAGTTTTACTTTTGACATAGAGTCTCAATAAATTGCCTAGACTGGGCTCAAAATTGCAACCCTCTGCCTCAGCCTCCAGAGCACTGGGATTATAGGCCTACACCATGAGGCCCTGCTTAAACTAGGGCTTTACACTGGGCTACAGCCCTAGCCCTGTTTCTGTTTTTTGAGACATCCGTTAATTGTCCAGGCTGTGCTCAAATTTGTAATTCTCCTGCCTCAGCCTCCCAGAATACAGGGATTAAAAACATCTGCCACCATAGCTGGTTGGTTTTGGCTTTTAAAATGTCAGTTACAGGGGCTGGAGGAATGGCTCAATGGTAAAAGTGTTTGCCTAGCAAGCGCTTATGCCAGCTCTAAGTACCCAAGTTCAATTTCCCAGTACCACATAAGCCAGGTGTGGCAGAGGAAGCCTGTAATCCCGGCACTCAGGAGGGTAAGACAGGAGGATTGCTGTGAGTCCAAGGTCAGCCTGGGCTATAGAGTGAGACCCTGTCTCAAAAAAAAAAAAAAAAAAAGAAAAGAAAAAAAGAAAAAGAAAAGAAAGGTAACAGTCACTATTTACTACTAGCCCTTATTCAGTTTCTTTATCCGTGTTCCAACTTAAGCCCAGCACTCACTTCTGGGACCACTCGAGGTTCATGCCAGACTGGGTGGAGAACGTCTGCAGCATCTCCTGCTGTTCTGGGGAGAGGGTTGGCACGGGACTAGAGGACGGGGTTGGGGCAGGCATAGCGAAGGCTCTCTGGATCTCCTCGGGGCTGGCATTCCTCACAAACAGCTCATCGTTTACAATACACAACCTGGGGATAGAGAACACCTCAATGGCTGGATGGACAATAAGCTGCCTCCACATTTGTGTCTGTCTTCCAACATGGGACATTCAGTCTCAACACCCCACTGCCTTCCCTCCAACTCTCAGCTCTTCCCTCTTCCCCTCTTCCACGGATTTTACATTAGGAAGGATTATCTCCTCTACACATCCTAAATTATACATTCCCCCCATACCATGGACAGTTCACAACAAAGTTATCAAGTGAATACTTTCCCACACATTTTCGGAGGAGAAACTTGCTTGTAACTAGAAATGGAGGGCCAGGATGAGAACCTGGATAGTCAGTCCAACCCCAGAGCTGAGCTCTTACCCACGACACAAGCTCCTCTCTGCCTTCCTGTAGCCTTTCTGGAAACGTCTTGAGAACTCACCCTGAGTTGCTAGCTGGAACAGCAATGAAGGTCCTGGTGAAGGCGCGCAGACAGTCCCGAGACTTCCCATCCACTGCAACAAGAGCAAGCAGGGCCCTGAGTGCTGCTCACGCCTACGTGTGCACACGGCTTCTCAACCACAGTTTCGACACACAGGACCCTAAGTGGGCCAGACAGGGGCAATTTTACATACTCAGGGGACACAAGGTAGCAAGAAGGGTCAGAGGTCAGCAGGACAGTTAAGTATGACAACCAGTGACTCGTGACTCCTCCCTGGTGGAGCACTTTCGACACACCCTCTTACTGCCCCAGCATCACCATCAGAGGGTGCTAACACCCATTGTACTAATCCAGAGTCTATGTCTCAGATCCAGCTCTACAGACCAGAGACAAGACCCGCCTGACTCCACAGTCTGTCCTAGTCCTTGGGGTTCCCCACACTGCAGGCAGAACAGGCAGAGAGGTGGGCCTGAGCAAAATGGCAGGACAGGAGCAAGAAGGCAGCGGGAAGCTAACTGCTGAAAGTCTCACGGGGGGAGAGACCACTGCAAACTCAGGACTCAAAGGATTCTCACCTTCTTTGAAGACCCCATTGACAGAAAAACACAGCAGTGTGCTCTAAAAGAGAATGGAAATGCAAGATTCCCTGTGAGCTAGAGCCTAGCCCCCCACCCCCTGGCCCCAGTCCAGGATCTGTCAGCCCGAGGACAGGGGCTTACTGTCTGAGCACTTATGTCTACCACGAAGGAGTTGATGTCATGCTGTGTTTTGGGCAACTCATTGAGGAAGGCAACGACATTGAGACGGGTGTGCTTCAGTAGCCGGAACCGCAGAGCTAGAGATGAGGGGCAGAAACACAGCTGGGGTTGCCCGGGCTCTAGGACGCCACCCATACTCTCCTCCCATCCTGCCCTGCTCACATCAGACACTTACTAGGGTCTTTAAGCTTCTTCACATTTCTGCTGTCCTTAAAGTATTCGGCCAAGTTGCTTCTGGTAGAACAGGAGGAGAGGTAGTGGTGGTCAGAGCCAGGGGCCTGTCTGCTGGGGAACCTGCAGTCCTGGGCAGGTCTGGGCACGGTACTCACCGGGCAGGGTTCTGGATGAAGGGAATGCTGAGCGAGCAGCAGGCACTGTCATGGTAGGCATCCAGCAGCCCCTGCCGGTCTCCAGAGTCATAGATTGCATAGTACCTGAGGGGGAAGCAAAGGGACACAGCACAGCTCAGACCAGACTCACAAAGTAGCACAGTGCCGCCACACAGTGGGCCACAAGGGACACAGGCTGTGTCTCACAGCCTCCCCCACCCAAAGCCCTGGGGACATACTGCTGCAAGAAGTGCAGGACCAGATTCTTCAGGGTCTCGGTTCCAAAGTAGCTTCCCTGAAACCAAGCATACATGAGGCATGTGGAATCATCACCCCCTACAATGCGCCAATCCCCTTCAACTCACCTTGCATGGTGGTAACGTCGTGGGCGCTTCTACATCAAAGGCAATTGGAGGGGGTAACTCGTGGCCATCCTGGAGAAAGACAGGAAAGCTGAGAGTAAAACAAAGGCACTGCATGTTTAAGAAGACAGAAGAGCTGTGGGTTTTTCTGAACCAGAGTCTTGCTAGGTAGTCCATGCTGGTCCTGAACCCACTACGTAGCCAAGGCTGGCCTTAAACTCATAACAACCTTCTTGTTTCAGCCTCCTGGATGCTGTGATTACAGGTGTGTGCCATCATACCTGGCTTATGCGGTACTGAGGCACCTACAAATGCCCTGACTGCTGTGCTATTTCTCCAGCCCGGAGATGCTGTGAAGGGTCAGAAGTCCAAATGTAAAAAAAGTATGAAGCTGCATGACATGGCACATCCGTCACCTTTAGCATGTAGGCGACTGAAGCAGGAGGACTGTGAATTCAAGGGCAAGGCCAGCACTGAGCACACAGCAAGTTCAGTGCTTTCAACAGCAAGATCCCGTATAAAACCTTCCCCACTCCCTTCCCGAAAGCAGCAGGGAACATGTCCAGGACTGTTGATCTATGCCATGTATGCCTATAGGCATTTTTCCAGGAAGCATCATCACTCTTGGATTCTCGAAGGCATCATGCTTCATGATTGACAGTCACATAAAACCAGGTGACGTAGGACTTCGGGAGCAGGAGACATTAGATTAGGCTTGTTAGAGGAAGGAAAACACTTGAGACTTACCAGGCGTAGTAACTTGGGGAATCGTTCGCGAATGGCGCTGTCAAGAATGAGACAGGAGTAAGTGACATCCCAGTGCCACCATGCCTCCTGGCTGCCCTGGGAGCAAGTGCACCCATACCCAAAGGACAGCCCACCCATCCTGCTCATCACCTGCTCCTCCCAGCCTGCACTCACTCAGGGGAAGCGGCTCCCTTCCCCACCTCGCCGGGGGTGCCCAGCCGTGACCTCTGTGCAGGTCAACTCTCCTCTCTGCCTGACCAAGTGCTGAGGGAGCCAGGCTCCCGGCCCAGGCCTGAAGCCCAGGCCTCCGTACCCCCTGCCCCCTTACCTGCCACCTACTCACCTGTGCAGCCCCGGGAGGAGGGAATTGGGTGGGAGCCTAGCGACTCCGCTGCCTCACCAGGAATCCACCAGTCTTGCCAGGTCTGGCCTTGGCCAAGACCAGAACACACCACAGGGACGGCACAGGATGTTGGGGCAGGGATGAGCACGGAGGGGCTCAGAAGAGGAGGCAAAGGAAAGAGGAAGGAGGAACAAGAGAAAAGGGCGAGGCAGGGCCAAGAGGAAGATGAGGAGGATGCAGGGAAGTAGAGAGGAAAAAGGAAAAGCAGAGAAAAATACGAAGGGACCGCAAGCACATGGTGATTAGAAAGCAAAGGGAGGATGGCTGGCAGGCAGCCCTGACACAGCCCTTTCCTTCAGCTGCCTGGCCCTGTGGTCCAAGGGAGTGCAGGAAACGTGCTACGGCCCGTCGGCGGGTGACACTGTCCACCAGGTCTGTCTGCTGCCTGGGTCCCCATCTGAGCTGGGCGTGGGGAGCAGAACAGCCATGGGGGCTGGAGACCTCCCTCAGAAGGGGCGAGGGTCGAGGCCCTGCAAAGCTGGGGGGGTGAGGGTCTGCACCCCACCTCTGTTGGCCCCCATTTCTCTCCTGATGGCCCCTCTGCGACTGTGCCTGTCTTAGGTTGTTCCTTCCCTGAGGAATCTTACCCGTCTCTGGCTAACCAGCCATCCTCCGGGGCCAAGCAGCATGATGTGAGGGGTGACGTGCAGGTGGGTAGCACCTGCACCGTCACTCTCGTCTCCCTGGGAGCCTGTGCCCCCAATGGCTTCCACGCCCAGCACCTGCCTTGGGACCCCCACACCTGTGGTGGGGCCCTGGCTCTGCTCACAGGTTTTGGGGAACCCAGGTTTTTTCTCCAAGGAGGACCCAGCTCACACCCAGTACCAGCCTCCAGGAGGCCTCTGCCACAGAGGGCGAGGTGCCCAGGCTGCGGCCTCAGCAGAACAGAACAAGAGGCCCCGGCACAGTGCCAGAGAGACCATCACAGGCAAAGGAAGGGAGGCCCCTCTCAGCGGGAGTCCCAGCTAGGGAGGACTTTCTTGGCCCAAGAACACCCCATGAATGGGGCACACACCAGACACCCCAGTCAGAGGAGAGGGAAGTGTCCTTCTTGGAACAATGGGGTCAGGAGACTCTGGAGAAGGCTGTGCTCAGGAAGGAAGGAGAAAGGCCACAGAAGCAGCAGACAGGAGTCAGGTGAGCAGAAAGAAGAGGAGGCCATGGGACAAAGCTGGGAAACACAGACAGGGGAGGAGTGCGGTCTGCCAGGGACAGGTGGTTCCACCTCAGGGCTGCACGTCCCCTGCCGATGGCACTGGTCAGGGAGAATCAGCTTAGCCTCCCAGAGGGTGAAGGTCCCCAGGAGGGGAGACAGAGGCCATGACTGACCTGATATAGGTGGACTGGTCCCGGAAGGTGTCACACAGGTTGTTCCCATCAAGCCACAGCTCTTCCAGTTTCAGCCCTTTTATCTTGTCCAACTCTCGCTCAGACTTCAACTGCAAATAGCCAGGGTAACAACCACCCCCACACGTAAACATGCATGCACACACACACACACACACACACACACACACACACACACAGAATATTTAAGAGCAGCTGGATCCCCACCTCTGCCCAAACCTCATCGCTGAGCCCTCTCTTGCCTGCCATGGCCAAGCAAACCCTCTTGCACTCACCCACCCATCGGACATGCAGCCCGTCCTCACCTTGTTCCCAGACAAGTTGAGGACCTTCAGGCTGGGTGCCTTCTGCACAAGGCTGGACATGTCGTCAAGCTTGTAGAGCTTGTTGTCGCTCAAGTTCAAAGACAGCAGCTAGGGGCAGAGAAGCTACAAGTGCCACCTGGGAGCGGTTCGGGCTAGCCCCCAGCCCTTCCTGGGCTGCCTGGTCTCCTCACACCCCGCACTCAGCCCGCTGGCTTACCTCAGGTATATTCTCCTCAATGATCTGCAGGGCGGCCGCCATACAGCTTCGACGGTTCAGGACAACGTCAATGCTCTGGGACACTAAATCTTTTGGAAACAAAAAAGAGGATTGTCTGAGAGACCTGCTGGGTAGCCATCTTTTAATTTTCCCTTCAATTCCCCATCAGCTGAGAATTGCTGCTGGCAGGCCTACCTGGGTCTGAACGGAGGCCTTTGAGGTCAAGTGCCTGCTGAGAGCCATCATAGCGTTTGCTCATGACGAGCTACACAGGGTGACAGAGGGGCCAGCGGTCACCAAGGCTGCGTGGTGTCGGGGCAAGAAGAGTGGAAAGGCAGGATGGGAACCCCCGGATCTCCAGCCGGCCTTACCTTGAGCTGCTCCACCTGCTCCGGCTTCAGCTCATTCTGCACAGTATGGGGTGGAGCAGATGAGTTAATGATGATCGATATCTAGAGTAAAGACAAAGGCAGAGTAAATGCCAGTAGCTTGAGCCCCAGGCCATCTCTGCCTCCAGCTAGGCTGCCCCTTCACACAGACCCTGCCTCCAGTCAGGCCAGCCCTTCACACATACCCTCCGGTTGTCCCGATCCACAATCTTATAGTTCACAGCCTTTAAAGCAGAGGCAGTGCTGGCATCCTCAACAAAAAACTGGGCCCGTGTGTTCTCATAGTGAAACTGTAAGAGCAAACGAGCGCACCACACTTAGCTAGGAATGGTGCACATGCTGGTAGTCACAGGACTCTGAGAGAGACTGGTTATTACTTCCAGCCCAGTCTGAGCAACCTAGTGACTTGGTGAGAACCTACCTCAAAATAAAGTTTCTAAATGGGTTGAGGATGTAGCTTAGTGCAAATGCCTCGGTTTAATCTCCACTTTTGCAAACAAAACAGAAAACATGAGACCTGAGCCCAGAGGCCAGTCCAGCTGTCCCCTCCCCCCCCCACACACATTTGGCCAGTAATTCAGACCTCCTCTCACCTCAACAGGCGTAAAAGGGACACTGCACTTGCTCTGGATTGTGCTCAGGAGCCACGACTTCTCATACTTTCTGCCGTAAGGAATCTAGTGGAAGGAAGAGAAGGGAGCACTGTGTCACCAAGGTGGACCGGGAACCCAGACCCCTGCTCCTTCTGTGCCTCTGCAAACGTCTACAACTTTGTCCCTCAGCATTACAGCAAGTAAATCACATCGGAGTGGCCCTGGATTGAACCCACTACCACAAAATTAAAGAAGCAAGCACGTATTTTAGAGAAATGATCCGTTAACAGGGTTTCCACTGAGACACACACATATTCCTTAACCTCTGCTCTGGGATGGAGGAATCTGCAGTAGTTAAGAGCTCCTTGCCTGGCAAGCAAAAGCCCTGCGTTTGATTCCCCAGCACCACATAAGCTGTGCGGTGGTGTAATCCGTTAATGGTGACCCATATCTAGAGTACACTGGAGGCTGAAATGGTAGGATTGCTGTGAGTTCAAGGCCAGCGTAGGTCACACAATGAGCGCAGGACCAGCCTGGACAACAGAGACTCTGTCTCAACAAATACAATAAAAAGTAAATTAATAAACCTTTCTACCTACTTATTACTCCTTAAAACAACCTAGTTTTAATCTGGGTGTGGTGGCACACATCTGTAATCCTAGCCCTTGGGAGGCTGAGGATTACAGGAGGCTTGTTGTGAGTCTGAGGCCAGCCTGAGGTACACATTGAACTCAGGACCTGCCAGACCCTAGCTCAAAAAAAAAAAAAAAAAAAAAAAAAAAAAATAGCCTACAGTAAAATCCTACAATTCTAAAGTGAAGGTGTTGCTTACACTCCTCTACTTGTCCCTAGGAGATTTCCAGAGAATTCTAGCTTTCACCATGTGCAGCCATCTACGCAGTGACTCCACCTCTCGGCTCTCAGTTCTCCCACCCTACCTCCTCCCTGCTGCACTTCCTTGACCTGCTGTAAAGTGTTTAAGGAGAAGAAAACATACATGCTTGATTGTAGAATCTAGCCAAAAAGACAGATTTTTGTGAAGAGCCATAAACATCTTTATTCCAAGCCAACTATCTCCCCTGCCAGCGCCCTGTGTCCCCGATGCGCTCACCGTAATCTTGAACCAGTTCTTTGAGGCCCCGTCCTGGCTAGTGCCAGGGGCCCCTCTCTCTGGTGGAGCTCTGTCTCTCCGCACAGTAACGTGAATGTGATCTCGGTCACGCCAGGCGTCGGCCTGGCAGTTAGGTCGGGAAGCATAGGGTTTGCTGTAGGGAGGCAGAGAATTAGATTGTCCACAGATTCTAGGAAATATCATGTACCTTTAGGTCGGCCGTGAGAGGCAAGAGAGCAGAGGCTAGCACAGGAGGACACCCAGTCATCAGCTGGGCCACGAGGCTCCAAGCAGCCACGGTCACTTACTATCGTACTCGAGGGCCATCCGGGGCTTCATTCATGGCAACATCGCCATCATCCTCCTCTAGTCGTGAAGACCGAGCACCAGAACCTGCTCTTCCAGAGCGACGGTTCCCGTCCCCACACTTCCACCGGAAGGGACCTCGGCCTTTCTTTCTTCTTTGAGGAAAACTAACACGGTCATCATGTTCTGGAGCAAAACAGATACGCAAATAATAAACACATCACAGGTTCAGCTTCCTTGATGTGGCTGTCATTTTCTAGCATGCTGGCAGAGATACCCCAACTACAGAGGTGTATCTATGCAACTGCTCTGTCCTCCTCTCTGGGACAGCAGCATAAGGGAAGAGCTACTGGAACAGCATAGAGAGTTTCTTTCTTTTTGAGTCTTACTCTGTAGTCCAGGCTGGTCCTGAACTCACGATGAATCCCAGGCTGGCCTTGGACTCATGGTAATCCTCCTGCCCCAACTTCCCCAGTGCTGGGATTAGAGGCATGCGCCACCTCACCCGGCTTAGAGAAGCCAAACATACAGGTGTGACCAACACAAAATATAACTGGCCACAAGTCAGAACCAAGAGCTACCTGAAATCTGCCAGGCCCAGTGGTACAGGCCTGTAATCCCATGACTTGGGGGGACCAAGGCAAAAGGACCACAAGTTTGAGCTCTGCCGGGGCAATTTAGCAACTCAGCAAGATTCTGCCTCAAAATTAAAAGCAAAAAAAAAAAAAAAAAGGGGGGGGGGGCTGGCGATGATGCAGCTCAGTGTAAAGACCATGGGTTATATTGCCAGTACTACAAAAAAGGGGTGGGGTTCCCCCCAAAATTCTTCTTTGTTCTCAAAATGTCACTGTGAATTTTGTGAAATGCTCTTTGAAATTCCTTTCGGGCCAAAGCAATGGCACAGCAGTTAAAGCACTTGCTTTGCAAGTGCAAGGCCCTGAGATCAATTCCCCAGCATCACATAAAGCTGGGTGTGGCTGTTTCATACCTGTAATCCCAGCACTTGGGAGGCTGAGGCAGGAGGACTGTCCTGAGTCCAAGGCCATCCTACTCTAGTGAGTTCAGGACCAGCCTGGGCTATAGACAAGACCCTGCCTCAAAATAAATAAATAAATGAACAAATAAATAAATAAATAAAGTTCCTTTTAACTCAGGAGACAATTTTCAGATGTAGGTTCTAGTGGCAAGTCTGTACTAGGTACTTAACACCCTTTAAGAATGTCACCTGGCTCCTTCTATGCAGAATACCTTTTTCTGGGTCAGCATCTTCCTCTGCAGCCCTGGCTGGTCCCACCTCAAATACATAATCTCCTGAGTGCTAGGATTATAGGCGTGTGTCACCATTCTCACCATTCCCGGCTTATTATGTGGTGCTGGGGAACTGAACTCGGGTACTTGTACTTGCTGGGCAAGTGCTCTAATCACTTTTTTTTTTTTTAAAGGACAGTAACACTAGGTAGCCTTGAACTCACCATTTCCCCCTGCCTAAACCTCCTGAGTGCTGAGATTTTAAGTGTGCACCAACATGTCCAGCTCTAGAAATGGCTTAAGCAAAGTCTGTGGAGCCAGGCATGTTGGCACAGGCCTGTAATCTCAGCACTCTGGGAGGCTGAGGCAGGAGGATAGCAAGTTCAAGCTCAGCCTGGGCAAATTAGTGAAACCTTGCCTGAAAAGCAAAACAAAACAAAACAAAAAAATAGGTTGAGTATGGGCCCCGGGCACAGTCCTGTAATCTCAGCACTCAGGGAAGCTGAGGCAGGAGGAGTAGACAATTGAGACGCTGTCTCATATAAAGTGCTGAGAATGTAATTGTAGCAAGCATCATAAATGACAATAAAGAAGTGTGTGTACATCAGACATAAACACGAGACATAAGACATGTGTATTAGAGGTAGGACAAGAATATGTCAGGAATGTGTGTATTATATACATAAGCCTTAGAAAATAGGCCTTGGGAGTGAAACATGTGTTTCAGATAAATAGGTCTTAGAAGTTAGACCTTGGAAGTGTGTGAATGGACAACAGAAGATAAGGAGATGAAAGGTGGAGAAACCTGCAACCTCTGGTTGCCGATGGTCTTGGAGAGGCGCTGGGTTTTTATAGGGTTCTCCACTTACCATCACCTTATCTAATACACATTTATTTCTTTATTATCATTTATGATGCTTCCTACAGTAACTTAGTGGTGGAGTTCTTGCCAAACATCCAGATGGCCCCAGGTTTAATCCTTAGTTTTTTTTTTTAAAGGTCCATGGGGCTGAAAGTGTTGTTCAGCCGGCAGAACGCTTGTCTAGCATTCATCAGGCCCCAGCATCATTAATTTTTTTTAAAAAAAGCCCGAGGTTTCCAGAGCCGTCTATTTAATCCCTAGTAAAGACTTCAACAAGTGACCCCGGGGAAAAAAAGAATACACGAAAGGAAGACACAGCTGACGTTTACCGAGTTCACCCAGGTGCCAGGCACTGTGCTCCACAGGCACGCAGCCATAACCTCCACGCAGCAGCGCGCGCGCGCACATACAAGCACGTGAAAGACAGGCACTGTTAGGACCTCCCGCAAGCCCACTCAGGATTCCAACCTCAGCTGTCACACTCTCCTAACGACCACGGAGGACCAACAGCCAGCGCAGTGGCCGACTTCGACATCTAGTGAGTGCGCGGGCCTCGAGTAAGAAGCCAAACCTGCAGGGAGGGGGCAAGGCGGGCACCAGGGCAGCTCCCGAGCCGGGCCCTGACTCACAGCCAAGTCAGACGGCCGAGCCTAACTGACAGGTACCGCCCGCCGCGAAGTTCAAAGAAATCCTCCCCTGTCCTTTGGGACCCAGACTGGCAGCACCGGGACTCCCAAGGCCGCAACCGGAGCACCCTTCCCCAGCTCCGCAGCGCGGCCCAACCCTGCCCGGCCGGGACAGGACGCCACCCGCTCCGGCCCCGCTCCGGCCCGGCCCGGCTCCGCGCCTCCGCGCCTCAGTCCAGCCCGCCCGGCCGCCCGGCCGCCCCGGCTCCCCGCGGCCTTCCGCCCTGGCCACAGTCTAGGCCGGCGCCGCCCACCCGGCCCGCCTGCCCGCCCGCCCCCGGCTCTACGACCAGCACTGACCGTTGTACGACTTCCCCTCATCCGCCATGGCACCCCGGAGGACAGGGGCGGGCCCAACCTCGGGACGCCACCGCAGAACTTCCGAACGTCCACACAGATTAAAAACCGAAGCGCTTCTACGCCCAGCGCCGCGGCATTTATGCGGTGAGGCGCGTCGCGCGCCTCTGGCGTCACCAGGAAGAAGGCGGGACCACACGGCGGAAGCGCGCCTTGTGCGCGTGCGCACGCCCGAGCTGCCGCGGAAGCGGTCTTGGCTTCCAAACCCCACCGGGGCCCCGCCCGCCGCGGCGGGTTGTTCTGGCAGGTGTTCGGCTGGGTGTGCTGTGAAGACCGCTTCCGTAGCCCAGACCTCGGAGAGAAGCGAAGGGGCTGCCCAGCAGGTTTCCAGCAAAGCCGAGAGGGCCTGAGCGGGGCTGTCGTGATGGCGTTGGAGTCTCAGTTCAGCCTCTTCCCCGCTGACCACGTGCGCCTCCTTCGTCCATAAAATGGATTATGACGAGATTAAAAAAACCGAATTGGGGCTGGACGGATGGCTCAGCGGCGAAAGCGCTTGCCTAGCAAGCGCGCTACATCAGGGGACCCGAGTTTGATTCCCAGCACCATATAAGCCGGGCGCGGTGGCGCAGGCCTGTCGTCCCAGCACTCTGGAGGCCGAGACAGGAGGATTGCCGTGAGGCCAAGGCCAGCCTGGGCTACGGAGCGAGACACGGTCTCGAAAAACAAAACAAAACAAACCCTGGACTTGTAAACCAAGCGTCACACACTTCTTCAAAGGCCGTGGGAGGACGGCAAGTCTGAGGCCAGCCTACAAAACTTAGAAGAGCCCTGCCCCCAAAACTTTAATTCGGTTGTCTCCCGGCTTCGAACCTCACGCGTGCGTGCGTGCGTGGAGGAGGGGAGTGTCTCTGGAAGTCAAGCTCCAAGTGCACAGAAACCATCAGTGTATAGCGTTTTCCCTCACACCTGGCACGTGGTAAAAAAATTCAAGATGCTTGTGAAATTGTTCCATGCGCCCTCTCTAGTTACATGTCTGGGCCACAGTGAGGTTGGTATTCCCAATCCACCCACCCACCACCAGTAAGAAAGGCTGAATCTCCACTGCACGTCGACCCACACACTGGAAGGGCAGCAGCGTTCTTGGACCACTTGTTGGAGACCCCTGGGATTTAAAAAAGGCTAGAAACATGTACTTCCCCCACCTTCAGTACTAGGGCCTACACGTAAGTGTAGTCATGGTGCCTCTAGAGCTTCCCTTGGGACAGGGACACTAGTGACCTAAGAAAGCTACAGCTGGGGGTGCTAGCAAGGAAGGGCAGGGCAGCACCTTAATTTCCCTGAAGGGACAGTGTCCTGGGCAGGTCTCCTCCTGTTTCCCAGTGAGGAGGGGCCTGAGCATCAGCTGAAGCTGCAGCAGAAGAGTTCTTGCCTACCTCCACTCAAGGAAGAACCGGGTCAGGTGACTGGAGGATATAGAAGCAACAAGGCCCACTAGAGGCAGCCCTAGAAGTTGCCACCATCAGAAACTCTCTCTACGACTTTTTCTTTTTTTTGAGACAAGGTCTCACTCTTTAGCCCAGGCTAGGCCTGAGCTCACTATAGAGGCCACGCTGGCCTCAAATTCCCAGCAGTCCTCCTGCCTCAGCCTCCCCAGTGCTGGGATTACAGGCCTGCGCCACCATGCACAGTGTAAGGATCCAACTCTTTTTAAAATAAGTTTCAGAGCTAAGGTGCTGCGGTGCTGGCTTCCTACCCCCCAGAGGCAGCTGTGTGTACACAGCCTAACATCTGCTGGGGGAGGGGTGGGACCACCCAGTCTCACTCTATTTCAGGACTGGCAGCAAACTTGCTGCCTCACACCAACG
Source organism: Ctenodactylus gundi (assembly GCA_004027205.1). NCBI lineage: Eukaryota > Metazoa > Chordata > Mammalia > Rodentia > Ctenodactylidae > Ctenodactylus > Ctenodactylus gundi. The sequence continues at coordinate 152,040 of PVKB01002241.1, read as the reverse complement.
CCCTTAGCCCTCCCTCCACAAACGACACCACAGCCCAAGAGGCTGACCACCTGTTGTAATTGGGAAAAACGGGCTGCAGCACATCTGGCAGACTGAGGTCACCAGCTGCCATAGTCGGGGCTGTGCCAGCAGCTGTAGGCCTCAGAGCCCCTGCCTCACTGGAGAAGAGAGGGAGAAGGTCAAGTTCTAGCCCAGATGGCAAAGTTGGTCCCAGGGGCAGTTTCATTTCCTCTCCTTACTGTCACGAAGGCAGGGAGGAGCACTGTCTTCCCTTGCTGCTGAAGTTTCTTTTGGAGGAGGCTGGGGAGGGTTCATAAAAATCTCTGGGCGCAGCTGCCTCCCCCACTGCCTCTGGCTGGCCTCTGCTTTCTTCTGGCCACTTCATAGAAGAGTCCCAGTCCAGAACCATGTGTGGGTCAAGGGACTTGGGGTGATAAGGACAGACCAGGGTGGCTGGAGACAAGAGTGGAGAAACAGGGATAGTGGCTGTTCTCAGCAGTTCCAGGGAAACAGGCCTTTCTCTGGAGCACCCTGTGCAGGCTCAGTGGCAGTACTGGCCACCTGCCTCCCCAAGAGGGTCCAATCCCCATGCTGTGCCTCAGACTGAAGAGGGCTCAGGCTAGGAAGACCACAAAGATGATGAAGAAGACAATGAGGATGAGGAAGATTTTGACCATGAGCCACCGGTTGGAGGTGACTGACTGGAAGTACTTGAGGATCTCTGAATGGGCAGCCTCGACATCCAGCTGGGCTCCTAGCACATTCTCGTCGATCCTAAGGACAAGGCCAAGAGGAGAGGAGATAGGACATTGGATTAAAAAGAATGCTGCTGAAGTCCATTTACTGACATGGAAAGATGGCCAAATACGCAGGAGTAAAAAGTTTAACCATAAAGATCCCGTTTCTGTGTATACATATTTGTGTATAGAAAATGCTTAGGGCTGGAGGAATGGCTCAGCGGTTAAAGCACTAGCCAAGCAAGCATTACGTCTAGTGCTAAGTACCCAAGTTCGATTCCCTAGCACCACATAAACCGGGCGTGATGGCGCACACCTGTAATCCTAGCACTCAAGAGACTGAGGCAGGAGGTCTGCTGTGAGTCCAAGGCCAACTCAACCATATTGAGTTCAGGAGCAGCCTGGGCTACAGAGTGAGACCCTGTCTTTATTAAAAAAAAAACAAAAACAAAAAAACCAAAAACCAAAACAAACAAAAAAATCCTCTTAAAGGGGCTGGAGGCATAGCATACAGGTTAGAGTGCTTGCCCAACAAGTTCAAGGCCTGAGTTCAATTCCCCAGTACCACATAAGCCAGGGAGGGTTGCACATGCCTGTAATCTCAGCACTTGGGAAGATTGTTGTGAATTTGAGGCCAGCCAGGGCTCCACAGTGAGTTCAGGACCAGCCTAAAACGCAGAGTGAGAAGCTGTCTCAAAAAAAAAAAGGAAGGAAAAAAAAAAAAAAGAAAAAGAACGGAGACCTTTGCAAGTTGAATGGTCCAAGTGGGGACTGGCAATCCAGTGCCAAGGAAAGTTAGACCTATCTATGGCCCAAGTTCAAAGTTCTGGTGAGGCTACCATGAGGACTATCAGCTCAACGAAATACCTAAAACAATGGAACATCAACTGTGATTCTCTACGTTGGAGTGGATACCTCAATTTACCAGGTTCCTAAGTTTCTGGCTGTAGTAACATTTTCAGAGGAAGCACTTGTTATCTCATACTGAATAAAGCTCATGCTGACAAATGGCTTAAAAACAGATGGAAATTAACCAGCTGTGGTTCTGCATGCCTGTAGTCCCACCACTTGGAAGGGTGAGGCAAAGGATCACAGGTTACAATCCAGCCTGGGAAATTAAGTGACTTAGTGAGACCCTGTCTCAAAATCAAAACTAAAAAGTGGGCTAGGGTTCTAGCTTACTGCAAAGCCCCAGGGTTGAATACTCACTACCACAACAAACAGCCCTAGAATATTAGCCTGGTACTTTGGCCCAACCTGTAATACCAACACTTTGAGAGGGTATGGAAGGACTGCAAGTTCAAGTTTAACCACAGAAACTTGAAAGAACCCGACCTGAATAAAAAGAAAAAAAGAAGAAGAAAAGACTGGTGGCATAGCACAGTGGTTAGAGTATTTGCCTAGCAAGCACGACCCCTCAGGAGACAGCATGAGGCACAAGAACTGCTATGAGTTTCAGGACAGGCTGGTCTACACAGTGAATTCAGAACTAGCCTGAATTACAGAGCAAGACTATCTCTAAATAAATAAATAAATAAATAAATAAAATAAAATAAAATAAAATAAAAGGATGTAGCTCAGTAGGAGCAGGAAGGCCCTGAATTTAACTTGCAGTATGGGGGCAGAGAGGAGGAAGTTGCAACTAAGAAGGCAGCCCCAAACACTAGAAAAATTATGGCTCAAAAGAGCAGAGCTGAGATGCTAGTCTGCCAAGCTTGTTTCCCAAAACTTTATGTTAAACAGTGGGGCAAGGCAAGCCTGTAATCCCAGCAGTGAGAAGGCTGAGGCAGGAGGATCATGAGTTTGAGTTCAGCCTGGGCTACAGTGAGATCAAGACTGGCCTGAGGTACATAATGAGACTTTGTCTCAAACAAAATATTACAAAAAAAAGAAGACAATATAGAAATGCCTAACTAAATAGTAGGTAAACCTGAAAGTGTCCCAAATTTCAATTTTTTGGGGGGTGGCTAGGGATTAAACACTGGGCCTCACACATGCCAGGCAAGTTCTCTACTACTTAGCCCCAGCCCTATTACCTCTGCATGGTGGTGATCAGTATTATTTTGAGACATGGCCTCGCTCTGCAGCCCAGGCTGTTCCGGAACTCACTGTGGAGCCCAGGCCGGCCTTGGACTCAGGGCAATCCTCCTGCCACAGCCTCCTGAGTGCCAGGATTACAGGCATGTGCCATCACATGGACTTCGGTGGTGCTGGGAATTCAAACACAGGGCCTTGTGCCTGCTAGGCAAGAGCTCCAACCGCGTTGCTATTTTTCCAATCCTTTTTTTTTTTTTTTTTTTTTAAAGTACCTACTGGAAAGAAAACAGGGCAGGAGAGGTAGCTCAGTTGCAGAGTGCTCGCCTAGCATGAATGAGGTCCAGGGTTCAATCCTCAGTACTGGAAAAAGCAAACCAAAGGGTTTGGGGCAGAACTCCGGTAAGAGTGCTTACTAGCAGGCACACGGCCTGGGTTCAATTCTCTAGCGACACACAAAAATTATCTGGAGGGCTGAGGATGTAGCTCAGTGGCAGAGCACTTGCCTGGCACGCTCAAGGCCCTGGGTTCAATCCCCAGTACAAAAACTATAAAACAAGTCCCCTCAAGAAAAAGATAAAAAAAAAATTATCTGGCTGTGGTGGCACATGCCTGTGAATCCAGCACTCAAGACCTTGGCTGAGGAGGCAGAAGGATTGCTATGAGTTTGAGGCCAGCCTGGGCTACAAATTCATTTCAGGAACAGCCTAAAATACACATTAGACAGCAAGACATTGATGTACGCAACCCCCCCCCCCCAAAAAAAAAAAAAATAAAGTAAGTGCTGGAGGGATAGCAGAGAGCTCAGCGTGTTTGCCTAGCAAATGCAAGGTCCATGGCTCGATTTCTCAGCACCACATAAGCTGGGCATGGTCGTACTCCCAATACCTGGCAGAGGCAGGAGGACTGCGGATTGTGTTCAAGGCCAGCATGGGCTACACAGTAAGGTCACAACCAACCTTGACTACAAAGCAAGACCATTTTCTTTTTTAAATTAAGCAAAACAAAACAGCAACAAAAAGGTTAATAACAACTAAACACCATCTGGATATTAGAAATATTAAACTGTTATGACTTTTTTTTGGATTTTTTTGAGATAGGGTCTCACTCTTTAGTCCAGGCTGGTCTTGGTAACCCTCCTGCCTCAGCCTCCTGAGTTCTGGAATTATAGGCCCATGCTACCATACCTGGCTAATTTTTATGTGGTGCTGGGTAACTGAACCCACGAACTTGTGCCTTCTAAGTAAGCAATTTAACCACTAAGCTGTGTTCTGGGTTCTAGGTATTTTTATGGATTATGGTAACTAGGTATGGTTATTAGAGAATTCCTTTATTTGTAAGATGAGTATTAAAGTATTTAAAAAGATTACATGTCTTACTTGCAGTAGGCTCTAGAGTAGTCTAGAAGAATCAAAGATGAAGCAAATCCAGCCACATAACAACTCCTGAATCTACATAAGAGATACATGCATTTTTTTCCTTTTTTTTTTTTCAGGCAGGGTCTCACTATGCAGCCCAGGTTGGCCCTGAACACACTGCACTCTTCCTGTCATAGCATTCCTAGAGTTGGGATTACAGACGTGTGCCACCATACCCAATGCCCAGCTATTATGTGGTGCCACTCAGGAGACTAAGGCAGGAGATTGCCATGAGTTTGAGGACAGCATGGGCTACCTAATGAGCTCAAGACCAGCCTGGACTACAGAGTGAGACCCTGTCTCAACAAAACAAAACATCTTTTCACAATAAAAAAATTTGAAAATAACAAAACAAAACACCCTGGCTCACTTCTCTTACCAGTGCTCAGTCCACTCCTTGCTCATTCTGAACCAAAACTCCTGTGAGGAGTTCTCTGTTGGTGGCTGAACTGGTGGTACAGGGAGGCCAAACCAGGAGAATCACAAGTATAAGCACAGCCTGGGCTACTTAAGTGACTTAGAGAAACCCTGTCTCAAAAAAAAAAAAAAAAAAAAAAAAAAAAAAATCGGCTGGACGTCGAGCTCAGTGTGAAGGCCAGGAGTTCTACCCTCAGTAACCATCCCTTCCAGTGTTCTCTCTTCTTATTCTCCCCACCACCTTTTTTTTTTAATAAACTGAACTAAAGGGATTAACTCAGCGTGCTGCAAATACAAGCAAGCGTCCCCCTGCTCTGGGACTGACACAGACCTCCAGCCCACCATTTTTCTTTTGAGAGAAGGCCTTGCTCTGTGGCCCAGGCTGGTCCTGAGCACACTATGCAGGCCAGGGTAGCCTTGAACTCAAAGCAACTCTATACTGCCTCAGTCTTCCAAGTGCTGGGATTACAAGCATGCACCCCTCCTTAATCTTTTATGTGGTGTGGGGAATCTAATCCAGGACCTTGGGCATGGTGGGCAAGCTCTTTAAAAGCATTTTTTATTTTGACATAGGGTCTTGCTAAGTTCCCCAGGGTTAAGGTTTGCATCTGGAGTACTCCTTCAAAGCCTTATGTGTCTGGTGATTAATTCCATTAGTGGATTAATCACTGACTTCCTGGGCTGTTAAAAGCTGGGGCTGGCTAGGAGGGGTGGATTACTGCGGGTACAGTGGCTAAGCAAGGGTGTGGCCTGGATACTCTAGATCAGCCTCTTGGGACTTCAAGAGCAGCTGTTCTTTGCAGGACCCTTCCTCCACGGCACTGTCAGCCAACCATGAATGGACAGAGACCATTTCAAACTGTGAGCTAAAATAACTCTTGCCTCCCTCAAGTCTGGGGTGTCAGGTATTGTGTCCCAGCAACGAGAACGGGGATAAAAAATCAAGGTTGGCCTCTAACTTGTGATCTTTCTGCCTCAGTCTTATTTATTTTTTTTGAGACAGGGACTCGCTATGTATTGACTCAGGGGTTATAGTGTCCATCACTGTGCCACAGTATTTTACCCCCATTCTCTTTTAAACTACTCCATTCAGGCTTTTGCTTTCATTCCTCCACTTAACCAAAATCAAAGTCATCAACAATACCTATTTTTGCTCAATCCATTGACTACTTCTCACTTATGAAGTTCTATTTCTAACAGAGAGTCAGGTAGCTTCTAGATCGACCATTCCATAAACACCAGCTAGAAATCCCAAGCAAAATGTAAGTTCAGCCAAGCTAAGTAACTGCCTGCTAGGCCAAAAAGTCGATATTGCTAGCTGGGTATGGTGAGGCAAGGCTACCTGGGAGGCTGAGGCAGGATAGCAAATTCATGGCCAGCCTTGGACTCAGTGAGACCTTGTCTCAAAATTAAATATTTAACCAAAGGTATGGATTGGATCTAGAATGTCCCCCAAAAGCCTCATGTATATGGAGGTAGTTGGAAACCTACGGAGTGGTGGGTTGTTGGGAGGTGAGGCCTGGCTGGAAGTAGCAGGTGCTTGGGGTTTGACCCAGAGGGATTGTATCAACTTGTTGATACTTAGGGGGAGCCCAGACAGGTTTCAGATGTGTGTTATTGACTTGTGGGCCAGAAAGTGAGGGAGAGGTACCCACCCTGGCAGTGTGGGCTGGGGCTAACTGGTAGCTTGAAGTAAATAAAAGAAGAAACATTTTTACAGCCTCTTCCTGGAGCCCTTCTGACCTTGCCATCTCCAGACATCAACCTGCTTCTCACTCAACTCACTCGGCCTTCTGTCTGAAACGCTGTGAGCAGCTCTCCAGCCTCTGCCATGTGTTTCCAGTTGCCACCTGCCCACAAATGGGCGGTGTGAGATCTTTCTGAAACTGTGGGCTAAAAATGTATCTTTCATCCCTTACTCTGCGGATGTTGTGTATTCTGTTCCACCCACGAATAACTTCAGAGGAAAGGGCTGGGGATGTGACTCAAAGACCCCGGGTCAATTTCCGAGTATTGGGCACATGCACTCTCTCAGGTTCTTGCTGGCTCTGGCCCTCTCTCCGCACAGAACTCACTGTTCTCGCTGGGTGTGGTGGTGCAAGTCTGTAACAGTAGCTCTGTGGGAAGCTAAGTCAGGAGGATCATAAAGACCAGCGTGGACTTGGCAATTTGGTAATTTAGTGAGACCCTGTCTCAAACAATAAAAATGAGCCAAGGATGTATCTCAGCGGCCCCAAAGGCCAAATGTTCAATCTCTAGTAATAAAAAAAGTTAACATTCTTAGCAACTTAATGAGATCTTGTCTCAAAATCAAAAATAAAAATAGGCTGGGGATGTAGCTCAGTATGAAGGCCTTGGGTTTGCTCAAACACACACAAAAAAATCAATTATCCTTTAATAAAACAAAATTTAGGGGTTGAGGGTATAGCATAGTGGTTAGAGTGCTTGCTTAGCATGCACAAGGCCATGACACCCTAGTACTGCATAAAGATTTCAGGTGTGGTGGCCAAACCTGTAATCCTAGCACTTCAAAGGCTGAGGCAGGATTACCATGAGTTAAGGGCCACCCTGGGCTCCACAGAGAGCTCAGGACCAACCTGAACCACAGAGTAAGATCCCATCTCAAAAAAAAAAAAAAATCTAGAATTTCTATAAAGCATCAACCATAAAATTAGTAGATATACAATAAAACAAACTAAGACCCACACTCAAGAGAAGCCACAAAGGATGACACTGATAACCCGATGATGGATTTAACAGGTAAGGTTATTAAAGCAGCAATTATAACTAAACAGAAATATGTTTGTCATGACTGACAACATGATAAATCCCAGCAGGGGAAAAGGATCAAGTGTTTGAGCCCAGCCTGAGTAAAACTTAACAAAATAATGATACCCTTTTTTAAAAAGAAAAAAAAAGTAAAGCTGTGCCTGGTGGTGCATGCCTGTAACCCCAGCACTCAGGAGGCTGAGGAATGAAGACTGTCACGAATTCAAGGCTAGCCTGGGCAACACAGTGAGTTCAGGACCAGCCTGGGCTGCACAGCGAGACCCTGATGTCTCAAAAAAAAAAAAAAAAAGATCTGGGGATACAGTTCAGTGTCAATGATGATCTGAGTTCAATCCCCAGAGCCACAACAACCAAAAAGAGGGCTGGGGGAAAACCAAACCAAACTCAACCAAACCCAGATGGGCATGTAGCTCCGAGGTAAGGCCCTCACCTATGGCCTGGCATGCGTGAGGACCAAGTGCGTAACACGCACAAAACCTTGAGTCTGGGTCCCAGCACTGCAAGGATCTGGGGGAGGTTCTGGGGGTAAGATATATGCCATTGCTCTATGTCATCTCCCCAGACACACCGTTTTGGTTTCGTTCTAGAGATGGGGTTTCAAGTTTCCCAGGATGCATTTAAATTTGCCATTCTGCTGGTTCAGTTTCTAAAGGGATTATAGACCTGCAACCCATGCTCGGCTAAAAATATGCGAATGAATTACATGCAAGTCAGATCTAGAACCTTACGTCAAAACCTTGTAATGTCTCCACGTGTCACACAGTACAAGTCTGACAATTGTCTTAAAAAGCCCTACAGAACCTGGGTGTGGTGGCACATGCCTGCCATACCAGTATTCTCGGAAGCTGAGGTAGCATTCCATGTTTGAATTTAACCCTGGCAACTTAATGAAACCTGTGTCAAAAAAGAATGTTTTAAAAGGCCCAGGCGACCTGAGAAGGGCCATGAGCAGCACTGAGCAACTGGCAGCTGCAAGCCATGGCTTATACGGAGCTGGCAGCCTCTGTAATTAACAGTGACCAGCAGCTCCAGAAAGGAGTGTGCGGGTGATGCAGACCGCAAGCCTCCCCTGAACAGGCCGCCTGCAGCTCACCGGTCGGCTCGTGAGAAGCAGCTCTCAGCAGCACAGTGGGAAGCAACACAGATGGGAGCCACTTTGAAGAGTCTGAGGGTCTCGGGGGGTTGAGTTCAGTATTTAAAGTGCTTGCCTGGGATGCGCAAGGCCCTGGATTTGAATCCCCAGCACCCAAAGGTTAGCATGTGTGCTGGCTCACAACTATAATCACACTACTTGGAAGGCTGATGTTCAAGGCCAGCCTGGGCAACACACAGTGAGTTCAGGAGCATCCTAAACTATAGAGCAAGACATTATCCACCCGCCCCCCCCAAAAAAAAGGAAGCTTGGCACAGTGGCTCATGCCTGTAATCCTAGCACTCAGGGGGCTGTGGCAGGAGGATTGCTGAGTTGGAGGCCAGTCTGAGCTACATGGTGAGCTCAGAACCAGCCTGGACTACAGAAATGCAGAGTGAGACCCTGCCTCAAGAGACGGGAGGGGGGGGGGGGAGAAGCAGAGACTAGGAGGAGCGTAGCTCAGTGATTAGGGTCCTTGCCCTGGGTTTGATAGCTGGGCATGGTGGCATACATCAGCAGTCAGGAAGCTGAGGCAGGACTGTCTTGAGTTTGAGGCCAGCCTGAGCTACAAAGTAAGTTCAGGACCAGCCTTGACTACAGAGTGAGAACCTGGTTCAAAAAAGAGCACAAGTCTGAACTGTTTTAAGTAAAAGAAGCCACAGACAGAAGTATAGCAGGGACTTTGGGGACATTCAGAACCAATGCATAGGAAGGAACTGGCACAAGAAACAGTTGTAGCGTGGACTGTAGTAAAGGCAGGCTGAGGAGGGAGGACAGCCCTGCCTCAGGAACAGAAGGCAGGAGAGACAGGAGAGCTCTGCTGAGGGGACTGGGAGTGAACAAGACATCTTGGAGGCTACTGGACAGTTAGGACCCCCTCAATGCCTGCTTCCAGCACGGAACTCAGCAGTCTTGTGGCTCCCCTACACACCCTCACACACTTTCAAAGAAACCTCTCAGCTAGGCCATCCAAGGAAAGGCCCCCAACAATCGAACCATGGAAAGACAAAGCACAAGGGCACATGCAGAAACACATGACTCCTCAGAAGCTCACGTTAAGGGCCTCAAAATAGTGGAACTCATATGACAGGAAGTAAAAAACTACGTATACCAGTTGGTTTATGCAAACAGCCAGTTTAAATAAGAAATTCTAAAAAAACTGCAACTAATGATCACTGGGCTTGAATCAGAATTTACTAAACAAATAATGGTTTTAGTGAATAAAAAGTTTACTGAGTCTTTATGAGTAAAAAGACACAAATAAAAGCTAGCTGATAGGGCTGGAGGAATACTTCAGCGATTAAAGCCCTTGCCTAGCAAGCTCTGGACCAGGAGTTCCATTCCCCAGTACCATACAAAGCTGGGTGTAATCCAGCAAACCTGTAATCCCAACACTCAAGAGGCTGAGGTAAGAGGATTGCTGTGAGTTCAAGGCTAGCCTGGGCTACATAGTGAATTCAGGACCAGCTTAGGTTGCAAAGTGAGATCCTGTCTCAAAAAAAAAAAAAAAAAAAAAAAAAAAAAAAAAAAAAAAAAAAAAAAAAAAAAAAAAAAAGGCTGGCTGAGGTAAGAAAGTATTACAATATATGAAGAACATTTTGGTAGCGAAGTGTAACTGATACATAAAGAGTATTATATTCAATGTCAACAGGAAACACCTTTGTCTCAGTAGCACACTGGACTTTTTCCAAAACAGACCATATCCTTGGACATAAGACATACTTAAATAGAATTAAAATAGCATGCATACTTTCAGATCATAGTGAAATGAAACTGTAAGCCAAAAGAACTATACAACTACACAAATACATATTCAATAATGTATCATTGAGCAAGCAATGGATCACTCAAGAAACCAGAGAAGAAATTTAAAAAATGACCTAAAGTCAAATAACAATGGAAGCACATCATACTAGAATCTAAGGGACACGATGAAAGCAGTACTAAGAGGAAAATTTGCAGCTGTCAATGTAGATATTAAAAAAAAAAACCAAAATTTCAAAAAAAATAATCTGAAGATGCAAGGGATGGAGGAATAGCACAGAGGTTAAAGTGCTTGCCTAGGCCCTGGGTTCAATTCCCCAGCACAACATTAAGCTGGGAGTGGTGGTACACACCTGTAATCCTTGCACTCAGAGACTAAGGCAGGAGAACTGTTGTGTGTTCAAGACCAGCCTGGGCTACATAGTAAATTTAGAACCAGCCTGGATAGTAGAGCGAGACCCTGTCTCCAAAAAAAAAGAAAAGGGAGATTAATAGGTAAAAAAATTTACAAGAATCAAGAATGGAGATTAATGAAATTGATACTAAAAGAAAATACAAAAGATCAATGAATCAAAAAAATGGTTCTTCAAAAGGATAAATAAGATTTTTAAACACCTAGCCAAACCCACCAAGACTGAAATGGAAAATTCACATCAATGCAATTAAAAATGAAAAATGTGAAACCACAGACACTGCTGAAACCCAGAGGACTGTAAGAAACTATTTTGAAAAACTTACATAGTAATAAATTCAAGAACCCCCAAAATGAATAAATTCCTAGACAACTATGATACACCAAAACTGAACTAAGAAGATATAAAAACCCTCAACAGATAAATAACCAGGAATGAAACTGAAGCAGTAATAAAGGGCCTACCAACAACAACAAAACAGAACTTACTGGATACACCACAGAATTTCATCAGAATTTCAATAAAGAACATCAACATGTCTCAAACTTCTGTGAAAGAATCTCACTTTCCTTGAAGCTACCATCACCTTGATCCCCAAATCAGATAAAGACCCAACAAACAAAATTAGAGGCCAATTTCCTTAATAAACAAAGATGCATGGCTGGGGGTATAGCTCAGCAGTTAGAGCACCCGCCTAGCAAGCATAAGGCTCTGGGTTTGATTCCCCAGCACCACATAAGCTGGGTGTAGTGGCACATGTCTGTGATCTCAGCACTCAGGGGGTTGGGACAGGAGGACTGCCTTGAGTCTGAGGCCAGCCTGAGCTACACAGTAAATCCAGACCAGCCTGGATGATGGGGCAAGACCCTGTTTCAATGAAGTAAATAAAATTAAAAAATAAAAAGATGCAAAAGTCCTAACATGATACTTACAAACAGAATGCAATAAATCACCACAAAAGACAGAAACTGATCATAGTGGTATATAATCGTAATCTCAGCACGTGGGAGGCTGAGGCAGGAGGAATGTAGTTTGTTCAAGGCCAGCCTGGGCCAACATGAGTTCAGAACCAGGCTGGACTATGGAATGAGACTCACTCCATAAAAAACAGAAAAAACAAACAAAACAGAACATGACCAAATTGGCTTCATCCTAGGGATGCAAGGATGGTTCAACTGATAAAAATCAACATAATATACCACATTAGAAAGGCTGGAGGTATAACGCAGGGTTAAGTGCTTGCCTAGCAAACACAATGCCCTGGTTTGTTCCCCAGCACTAATATTAGCTGGGCCTGATGACACACACCTGTAATCCCTCACTCAGCAGGCTGAAGACAGGAGGAATTCCATGAGTCTGGGGCCAGACCAGACTACAAAAGAAGATCTTGTCTCAAAAAAAAAAAAAAAAAAAAAAAAAACCAAAATCAAAATCAAAAAAACAACTACAACAAAAAAAATGCTAGCAAAGCTGGGGAGAAAATGGAAACATTCTATACTGTCGTTGGGACTGCAAACTGGTATAACCATTATGAAAATCAGTATGGATATTTTAAAAACTGAAAATGATTATCCTGTTTGACTCAGTTATACCTCTTCTATCTTCCCCAAAAGAGTTAAAGTCAACATACAAGAGTGATACACGCATAGCCATGTTTGTTACAGCTACAAAAGCACAACTTCTAATAGCTAAATCTTTTTCATTTTTTAAAAATGGTCTCACAATACTGTCTAGGCTGGTCCTGAGCTCACTAAGTAGCCCTGGCTGGCCTTAACCTTAAACTCACGGCAATCCTTCTGAGCCAGCCTCCCAAGTGTTACGATTACAGATGTGTACCGGCATGCCTAGGTACTACGTATTTTGTGCCGCTTGGGGATCAAACACCTTGCCTCATGCTTTCTAGGAAAGTGCTGTAATCACAGAGCTACAACTCCAGTCCCAACAACTAAATCTTGGAAGCAGCTGCTGTTTATCAACAGATGAATGGATAAAGAAGATGCAGTATATTTACACAATGGAGTACTACTCTGCCCTAAAGAAAGATAAATCTGAGTCCTTTGTAGTAATATGCATGTACCCTGATACTATAATGCTTAGTGAAATGAATCATACACACGTTAAATATCACATGGTTTCTCCAACATAAGAAAAGCAAACTACAGAAAAGTAAGAGAGATGAAAAAAAGTACAAGACTGTGGAGATGTGATGTGGGTGAGGGGGTGAGAAGTGGGAAGGGAAGTAAAAATGATCAAGATGTAGTATTTTTTATATTTATTTATTTTTGAGACAGGGTCTCACTCTGTAGCCCAGGCTGGCCCTGGACTCACTGCAATCTTCCTGTCTCAGCATCCCAGCGATGGGGTCATAGGCGTGCCCCACCAAACCTGGTTTATGCAGTGCTGGGGAATCAACTTAGGACACTGTGCTTGCTAGCCCAGTGCTTCAACTGCTGTGCAAGATGTGACATGTAAATATATCAATTTCTCAAGCTGATTATTATGGTTAAATATTGCAAATATGTTAATACAATAAGAAAACTAAAATTAAAAAAATTTAAAAGGGCTGAAGATACAGCTCAGTGTGGAGGCCACGGATTCCATCCCCAGTGCTGAAAACAGAAAAAAGAGGCCCCATAATCCCATCCCTAACTACCCTCCTCACTGCACCTTCTATGACTCTCATGTGTACGGCCCCGTTGCAGATGTCGCTCTGCTGGCCTTGAGCCCAGGCACACCCTGCCTGAAGGCCTCTGCTCCTCAGTCGTCCTGTCCATGTATAACAGCTCCTTTCTAGCTCATCCTGGGGACAGGATCTGACCTATGTTCAAGTCAGACATCATCCTGTTAATGGGGAAGATTGTACTGTCCTGTTTAAAATTATAACTTGGAGCCTGGAGGCCTGCCTCAATAGTTAATTAAAGCAATTGCCTAGCAAATACAAGGTCTTGAGTTCAGCTCCCTACTGCCACATAAACCAGGTGTGGTGGCCTGTAATCCCAGCACTCAGGAGGCAGAGGCAAGAGGATTGCTTTGAGTCCTAGGCCAGCCTGGGCTACACAGTGAGTTCAGGACCAGCCTGGACTACAGAGTAAGACCCTGTCTCCCCTGCCAAAATGACAGGCCTGTGCTATTAGGCCCCATCCAAGTCACTTCTCTTATCACTTATACTGGTTCTCACTGTAGAACACATGCTCAGTAAGCACCCACTGAGGGGTAGAAGTGGATAACCAGGGCCTGTGGGTGGGCAGGAGGAATCTCTGTCCTTGCAATGGGTGCTAAGCTTCTGCTGGTGACATGGCGATGCCTGTCCACAGGGAGGGGAGGGCCGCCTCAAGCAGGGTGAGAGGGTCTCACCTCTGGATGGTTTCCTCTTGTTCCTTAACCATGTGTGCCAACTGCTGGAAGATGGAGCCCAGCTCAACAATCGTAGACTCAATATTTTGCATGGTGTCTGCCCGACTCTGGATATAGGAATCCTTTGAGAGAGAGAGAGGGCGAGCACATGAGTACTGCAAGCTTCTTCAGAGCACGGCCTGAGTCTTTACGACCTTCCAGGCTTGTCATCTGACCCATGGCTAACGGATACTTTCTTGGGATCAGAGGACAAGAGAGAGGAGTCCTCCCCAGTTCAGATCCAGGGTACCTGCTCATCAATGAGCTGCAGCTGCTGGCTGGTCCGAGAGTCCATCATGTCAATGGCCACATCCCTGCCGGCATGGGACTCTGTCCCCAGAACAACAGGACCACCCCCTGGGGAGGAAAAACGGATAGGCACATCTTCAGAAGAAAAAGCCTCAAAGCCTACACGCTCTGGACTCCACCCCAGGTGTGTCACTTACTAGCCTTGGAACACTGGATAGGTAACTTAACCTCTCTGGGCCTCAGTTTCCTCATCTATAAAATGGGAATAATACTAGTTGCTTTCTTAAAGGGCAATTATGAAAAATTAGCCACAGAATGTGCATAAATGCATAATGAAGGGACTGGAGGAAGAGTATGAAGGTTAGAGTGCTTGCCTGCCAAGCACAAGGCCCTGAGTTCAATTCTCCAGCACCTTATAAGCTGGTTGTGCTGGTATATGCCTGTAATCACAGGATTTGGGAGGCCGAGGCAGAAAGATTGCTGTGAGTTCAAGGCCAACCTGGGGTACACAGTGAGTTCAGGACCAGCCTGAACTGCAGAGTAAGACTCATTTCGAAAAAAAAAGTGCACAAAAAGCTACTTTCACTCATTTGATTAAGACTGAACTGGGCTGGTGGCATGGCTTAGGAGTTAAGTGTTTGTCTAACAAGCGAAAGGCCTGGGGTTCAATACCCCAGCACATAAATTGAGTGGTGGCATGTGCCTTTAATTCCAGTACTTTAGAGGCTAAGGCAGCAGGACTGATGTGAGCTTGAGGCTACACAGTAAGTTTAGGACCAGCCTGGACTATGAGTCAGACATTATCAAAAAGAAAAAAAAAATTACAATTACCCCAAAGTGAGCACATGGAAGGCTAAGTGTGGACTACAATTACTATTATCTTTATTATTTTTTGTAGGACTAGGGATTCAGACCAGAGCCTTCACTCTGAGTGATAATCCCCCACCCCATTTTTATCTTTTCATTATTTAACTGTGATTATTAACTTGTGATCCTCCTGCCTAAGACAGCTAGAATTATAGGCCTATGAGACCAGGACCAGTTTTAATTTGGATCATGAATCTTCGTAATTGGGTTTGGCCTCTGAGAGATAACGAGGTCTGGCATCTTCCTGACTCCCTCCTGAAAGCCTGCATCTAGAGGATGACAAAACAGTTGTAGAAATCTAGCCTCTGTCCTCAGGATGCCCAGACTGTCTGTCACGTACCCAGGTGGCTGGGAGCAAGGGGCAGGGCTGACACGGGTGCCCGGGAGAACTGCTCTCGTCGGCTCCTCTGGTGCTTCAGGTTCTGGAGTTGAAGAAGAAATGCAAGGGTCTTTGACTTGTCCACCGCCCACTTCCTCTTGGGCTTAACCCCCACACTCCTACCACTCTTCCAGATTTCTCTCACCTCTGTCCTCACTTCTAAAACCGATTTGAAGTCATTGGACATGGAAGCCAGTTTTGACTAGAAGAAAAAAGAGAGAGAGTCAGCTTAAGATGAAACTTCCCTCCCCTCTCCTTCTATCCCCAAGGTCCCACCTGCAAAGAGACCACAATGGTGTTGGAATGGGTCTGTAGGTGCCGGCCACTCTGGCTGCCCTTGGCCTTCACGAAATCCTGAAGCTGAGCAATCTGTTTGTTGAGACTATTAATATCCTGGTAAAAGAGACCATAGGACACCTGTGTATTAACCAGGGAGCCCTCAGCCAGTGCTTCACCTATGACCACGTCTGACAGGGAGGCAGGAGGAAGGTCACAAGCACCAGTGTCCAGGCAGTCAAATCAGAAAGGCCTGCTAGAGTATAGGGCTTTTCAGCTGTGGGTCAGGTCCTGCAAGAAAAAGGCAAAGCAGAGCTTCTTCACCCACTTGCTTACCCTCTGCCCAAGTGCCTTGTGCCAGCCCATCAGACCCCAGAATTCTTCAAAGGCTAAAATCAAACTGCCAGAGCATGGCAACCAACACACTTAACACCACTCAGGATGGGGAGAATCGAAGGCACCCCAGTTTCCAAGAGGCATTGACAAAATGACAGAAATCCCAGCAGTATGGCAAAAACAATCAAGCAGTGACCCGCCCAACGTCACACAGTGACACAGCCAAGCTTCCTGTATCACACTAATGTGCCACATGTGTGTTCCCCAACCTGGCCTGCCAAGACAAGTGAGACAGGCACGAAGATAGAAGCCAGGGAGGAGCAAAGAAAGCTTGTCCCAGTACAGGCAGAAGTAGGAAGGGACCGGAGGACAAGATGTCATCAAGAACAGTGAGGCATAATCTCAACACTCAGGAAGCTGAGGCAGGAGAACTGCCGTATGTTCAAGGTTCCCCTAGGCTACAAATGAGTTTAGGACTAGCCTGGACGACATAGCAAGACCCTGTCTCCAAAACAAAACAAAACAAAACAAAACAAAACAAAACAAAACACCCTATATATATATATACATACATGTATTAATTCAGTTAAAAGTAAAATAAAAAGGGCTTGGAATGTAGCTCAATGGTAGAGTATTTTTGGGGTTGATTCTCAGTATTACCAGAAAAATAAAGACAGAAGACACAGGAGGGCCAGGGCCACAACTGCCAAGAAGATGACTACAAGAGCTCTAATTCCCAGAAAACGCATTATTTTCCAACATGAGCTTTTCCTTTCCTTTCATTATCCTACCTGTATGACATCTCCATACTTAAGGAGTAGAGAAAGTGGTAGTAAATTTTTCTTCCCTACTTCTTTTTTTCTTTTTCTTTTCCTGAGACAGGGTCTCGCTCTGTAGGCCAGGCTGATCCTAAACTCACTATGAACCGAAATAGCTCAGACAGGACAGTGTTAAGACTGAATTTACGATGCACCCCAGGGTGGTACAATCCTCTTGCTTCAGCCTCCCAAGTGCTGGGATTATAGGCAGGAACCACCACACCCAGTTTATGCGATGCTCAGGAATCAAACCCTGGGCAACTAACCAAGACCATGTCTCAAAATTAAAAGTTAAAAAATGGGGATGCATTTCAGTACAAAGGCCTTGAGCTCAATCTCTAGCACCACTATCAAAACAAACAAACCAACAAAAAGAGGGGCTGGGAATATAGCTCAGTGTAAAGGCACTGGGCTCAATTTCTTGTACCACAAATGAAGTCACATTTTAATAAAAATTGTGCTAACACACACGTCTACGCACACAAGTGCTTCGCACCTCTGCTGCCTCTAAGGGACACATGATGAATCCGGACTGGATGTCGCCCCTCCCATCCCTTCCAAACTGTCTCATTTACTAAAACTTACCCCCTATTCACTGTACACCGGGGGCCTATGAAGCGTCACAACAAGCCCTCGAAGCCAGAACCTCCTCAGTGCCCAACACAGCAATGCTGATGTGGATGACCAGCAAGCACACAGAGACTCAGTGGAGAGCAGGACGTCTAGAGCTGGCTCTAGGCCTCCACAACAAGGGAAATGATGGAAGTGTTCTGACTCAAATGCTGGGCTTTCCTGATAGTTAGCAGCCCACCTGTTTGATGATGTATGTTAACTCCTCGATTTCCACTGCTTTATCATCAAAGAGGGACTTGCGTTTTGCCACTGTAGGGACAAACGAGATGTTAAACACAACAGTCAAGGCCAAGGCTTGGAGGGCTGAAAGCCAAAGCCCTGTGGTAAAGTACTTGCCTATCACGCACAGGCCCTGGGGACTGTCAGCACCATAAGACAAAGACAAAGCTCAGCCAGTGCAGCTCCTCAGCCCTTTCCAGTTCACTGTCCCACTTCAGAAAGATCCCAAGAATACTCACAAATTGTCAGCTTTTCCAGCTTGGCAAATGTGTTGCTGAGGTCTTTTCCAATGCGCCTGCAAATGATCACTAGTGAGAAGACTGCAGAAAATGCAAACCTGTCCCACGCTGGCTCCAGCACAACCAAGGACTGTCCTCCCAACTAAGTCAACAACCCAAGGTAAGCCTCCTTTTCCCCACACATCACTTCCCTCCACCACAAAGCCTCTCTCAACTTACTTGGCCATGAGAGTAAATTCACTGCGCTGTCGGGCAGCTCGCAGAGCTGGCTTATTTGTCTGGATTCCATTCTGAAAAGCAATAGCAAGAGATGACAAACTCAGGTTTCCTCCTACCCATTCCCAACTTTTCCTGTTTCTCTCATGCCCACTTAACTTTCTCTAGGACTGGTGGTAACCCTCCATCGGACAATCAGCAGTTCCGTAGCTAGCAGAAACCAAGTAAACTTCAGTTCTAATCTTCAATTTATCTGTTAGGGGCTGGAGCGTTTACGGCAAGTAACAAACTGTTTTGAACCTATTTCCTGTTCTACAATATGAAGACTATTCATTTTAGGCTAGGTAAAATGAAGCTTTAAAGTACATACAACAATTCTGATACACTGCAAATCCAACATAAAAGAAGCTATTGACATTTTTCTCCTGGAATCGGGAAGCAATGAGGAAAATTAGAAAGTTCTTAGAAATCACAGAGGAGTACTTGTTAACTATAGCTTTGCAAAAAATATCTTACAATATAGTAATTCAGTTCCCGCTTGGATTCAGAATGTCTGGATTGAAACATGGTAATTAGTGGGGGCAGGAGGAATAGCACAGCAGTTAAAAGAGCTCTTGCCTAGTAAATGTAAAGCCCCAAGTCGATTCCCCAGCACTGCATAAACTGGGCATGGTGGTATATGCCTGTAATCCCAGCATTGAGGAGGTTGAGGCAGGAAGACTGCTGTGAATCCCAGGCCAGCCTGGGCTATGTAGTGAGCTCAGGACCAGCCTGGACTACAGTGACCCCCATCTCAGCAAAAAAGAAAGTAAAAGATCTCCAGAGTTGTTTTGTTTTGTCTTGTTTTGGTACTGAAGATCTAGCCCAGGGTTTTCACACTGAATTACATCTCCAGTACATCTTTTATTTTGATTTTGAGAAAAGGCATCATTACATCATTAAGTTGCCCAGTTGCCTGGGTTGGGCTCAAACTTAGGATCCTCCTGCTTCAGTTCCCAGAGTATTACAGGACTGCAACACCAGGCTTGGCCTCCAAAGTGATTTTGATAAAAATTACTGATCTAGAAAACTTCCTTACTTTCTCCTCATTTCCTATTTGACACAGAGAGAAACAGAGAGATAGAGAGAGAGAGGCTCAAGGAAATTAACTAGCTTCCCCATAGTCACCAAGCAAACGCTTGATAGAACCATACTGGAACTAAAATCTAGTTGTCTGATTCAACTAAAGGCTCTTCCTAAAACTAGTTCCCTAACCAAACCCAATGTCTCAGATCCACCTGTAACCTGAGATGCTCTCCCACAACAGTAATCCTACTTTCCAGGGGAATTTCTTCACAAAAAAATCTAGGTCCTTGGCCACAGTGAGCAAGCCCACCTCTTCTCTGTGGCTAGTGGACCCGGATGGCCGCCGTCCGACCTACCTCAGAGCACTACCTCAGGCACCCTCAGGAACGACTCCACCTGCCCAGATTCAGCGGGGCTCACTCCTGCCGCTCCCCGGCCTAGTCCTCACCTGACGGCTCTGCAGCGACTTGCACGCAGACAGGAACTCTTGGGTCCGATCTCGGCAGGACATGGTGTCGGGAGGAGGGACCAAGACCACTGGAGGGGGCACAGGGGCGACGTCGCCACCGCTGTTGCCAGCAGGTGCAGGGGACAGGACCTGTGTCTTCGAGAGACCCAGGTAGACGCCCTGATCCGTGTTCTTAGACCCGTAGCGTTTCCGCGGGATCATTGAGTCGCATCACCTCGAACTGGTGGAGGGGAGAGGTCATTCCCCGACAGCCTCCTACCCCTCACCGGCAAGCGGCTACTTCCGGGCCGGGCTCGCCCGGGCCCCAGGGCCCGCTCCCTCTGGGACTCCGGTGGACCCCTCTGACTTCCTCCCACTTGTCTACAGCAGTTAGAGCGCGGCCCGCGGCCCTGAGGCTCCGGCGCGGCCTGTGCAAACTGCCCCAGCCCTCCACGGTACCCGCGGCTCCTTCAATCCCGAGAGAAGCGGGTACCGGTCTCTCAGATGGACGCACTTCAGCGGACGGAGGGAGGGCTTCAAGGTGTTTACGTGAAACAGGAAGTCCCGCCCGAACAAAAGTCCCGCCTTCCAAATGACGGCAACACTGATTAGCTAAAGCCGACGTCTGTCTCCGCGCGGGGGTCCCTGGTTGGATTGCGCAGCACTCGCTCACTCGAAACCCGGACGGCAGACCCTGTCCGCTCAGCCCTGCTTCCCTTCCCCTGCTCTTCGCCGCCCCCACGAAGCCGCTGACCTGGAGCGGGCAGGGTGGTGGACGCCCTCTGGGAGCGGACCCTACCTCCTCGCTGCCGCCGCCGAAATCTCCCGGGAGGTCACCGCGTTTTCCCGGTAGCTAGAGCCGCGGACACCCGACCGAAGTCTGAGACGCCGCCACGTCAACCACACCTGTCCCCGCCCCCGGAACGAAAGACCCGGTCCCTCTCCGACGTAGCTGCGACTCCGGCCTTTCATTGGCCGGGCGGCCGCCGGCGACCCCGCCCCTAGCACTGAAAATGGAGCACAGGGGGGCAAAAACAGCGGAGAGGAAGGGGCGGGCCTTCAAGCGCCCGCAGCCCGAAAGCGCCGACGTGGGTGCCGGCAGCTGCTGGGCGGGCAGCGGAAATAAGCACGCCGGTGGAACACGCTAGATACTTTATTCTCCAGCTGCCGAGGTCATCCCTTCTCCGGCCCCGCCTGATTCTCTGGCTTGCTCTCTTGGACCCGACTCTCCTGCCTTTGCATCGGCTCCGAAAGCCTTTTGGCTGACCGCGTGGAGCCCCGGCGGCTGAATAGAGAGATCCGTCGCCACAGCACATTGATCCAGAAGTTTTCGTCGGACTTGCGGTTCCGTTGTACTGGGATGTCCTCGTTGCCCGCTGGTTCGGTGGGGCTGCTGATCTTCGCTTTGCCCTTCTGGGCCACACCTTCGGGGGTGCCCCTTCCGGACTCACCATGTCTAGCTCCCACGGCCTGCCTACAGTCCCTGGCCGGCTTCTCCGAGATAGCAGGAGAGTCCTTGTCTTGGCAGCACCCCATCGTCCTGTTTGGCCTGGAGTCCTGGCCTCAGCATCCTGCCTGGCCCCAGGCCCACTTCCTGTGACCCTTCTGTGATGTCAGTACTGGACACACAGCTGGAAACCCACCAAGCCACCCCCTTGTTCTCTCCCATCACAAAAGGCTCTGGTTATGATGAATGTTGCCCTGTTTATTCACCACGCGGGCACAGGAACTTCAAGGATTGGTGGACACTGGCCGCTTCTTCTTTCTCCCTCTGGTTTGAGGGGTCTGGTCCATGTCAGGGAATTTCCGCTTGGCAGCTGCCTCCAAAGACGCCCAAAGCTCATCAGTCTCGGTGTCTTCTGGAGGCAGCAAGTTGGGTTCCTGAGGCTCTTCTGGCTCATCCTGAAGATGAGAGGAAAGCTCAGGGATCAGGAGAAGGCGAGGAAGCCCTGGCTGGGAAACTGCTTCTGGGCACCACTGTCTCTTAGGAACCCCTGCCACCTTGCTCTTTGGCATGTCTCTGGGGAGATGACCACTGGAACCTTAGTGAAATGGAGTATGTGGAGACACGTGCAGAACCCCGAGCCTGTTTCCAGGTGCCTCCTCCTCCTCTCTGCTAGGGAATCCTCACAGCCATGCCTGCGGCTCGCTGTCCCACTGTTACTGCTTACCTCCCAGTCATCTCTGCCAGACAGCAGAAGGCAGTTCAGCTGAGACTTGAGATAGACCTGCAAAAGACGAGAGCTGAGGCACAATGAGAGTGACCGAACCGTGGAGGAGAACCAGCCAGGCTGAGAGAGACGCAGGAGGCGACTGGGGGGCACCTCTGAGGGCAGCTCCAGGGACAGGGAGGCAGGCAGAGGAGGGGCTCTGACCTTATGCTCTAGACCACGTGGGTTCTGGATCCTGTGTATCCTCAAGACTCTGTCCAAGCCACAGGAGGCTAGAAGAGGCTTTGAGGAGTGGCACTGCAGTCCTCGGACACTGCCTGCCAGCCCCTTCAGACAGCCCAGCAGGCGCCCTGCAGAAGAGTGAAGGTCTCTGGGCTCACTGGCCACCCAGTGACCCCTAGTGAATCCTTAACATCATCCTCAGACAGGAATCACCAATAATTCTCTTTACAGGTGAGAAGACAACGCCCTCGGTTCAATTCCCCAGCACATTAAGCAGGTGTGGTGGCACAATCAGGAGGCTGAGGCAGCAGGACTGCCAAGATGGAGGTCAGCCTGGGTTACATAATGAGTTCAGGACCAGCCTGGACTACAGAGTAAGACTCTGTCTCAAAAACAAAAACAAAACAAAACAAATGTGCTGATTTAAGGGGTGTAACAAAAGGTCATACACTTTCTGGTGAAACCAGAATTTGAACCCAGCCGCCTGGTACTAAGTGAGAGCTCCAGGGCTCCTTGGACTGCCTCGGAAGCTCGACTTCCTGCCTGCCCCAGCCCTTCCAATCCCCCTCCAATCACCTTGCCGAATGTCAATTTCTGCCAGCTGCCCGTGGGTGTTCCCTACAATGACGGAGCTGAGAAGGAAAGCAGACACGGGTGGGCTGGCAGGATCCTTCTGGGGTCCCTGCTGAGCCCACCTCGTCCCTGTGCACTCACCTGCCCCCAGGAGTGAGAGTCATGGCTGTCAGGGGATATTCACCGTAGGTGGTCTCCAGAACCGGCCTCCGCTGTGGGGAGGCCGGATCATAGACCCGGACCTAGGGGAAGACAGGCGGAAAGAACATCTCATCCTGGATGCTCCCCCTGGCATTGTGGATCTTCATCCTTCATTCTGAGTGCTGGTTGCTTTCTTGTTTATGACTCGTTCTTAGCAAAATTCTTATCTAAGCCATGTGCCTCAGGGCTGTGGGCACAACTCAGCAGTTAAAGCACTTGCCAAACCCTGGGTTCAATTCCCCAGCACCACATAAGCTGGGTGTGGTGGCACATGCCTGTAATTCTAGCACCTCGGAGGCTGAGGCAGGAGGATCGCCATGAGTTAGAAGCCAGTCTGAGCTACATAGTAAGTTTAGGACCCACCTGGACTGCAGAATGAGAACCGCCCCCCGCAGAAGAATCATGTACCCTAACTCTGAGTGTTGAAAGGTCGACAGAGCTGCTCAAGAAAATGACTGGGCAGGGCTCAGAGAAGGCATCTTCCCCCATAGTCAGATGTATGGAGAGTGAAGGATTGGAAAACCAAGTGATTCCAAGGTAGGCATTGTAGCACAGGCCTATAATGCCAACTCTCTGGGAGGCTGAGGCAGGAGGATTGAAAGTTTGAGCGAAGTCTGGGCAACTTAATGACTTATAGAGCCTCTGTCTCAAAAGAAGAAGTGGTGGTGAGGATAGCTCAGTACAAAGATCCTACATATCCAATCTCTATAGAGTATTATAAATGAACCACCAGTAGATCCAATAATCAGAAGGTGCTGAAAGTCAAGCAGAGAAGCCTGGATGATAGGAGAAAGAAAATCTGCTCATGGGTATTCTAAGTGGTGATGTTCCACCAGGATCATACTTCACATGTAGCGACCAATGAGAGCTGCGACCCACCTAATTCTGCCTGTGTCTCGACAATTCAAATGAGACAAGCCATCAAAAACTCGAAGGAAGCCCTTCATAAAGAGCTGAGGAGCTGAGCTCCCAGACAGAAGGTCAGCCTGAGGCACAGCACAGATCAGAGGCCACACCAGGACCAGAAGTTCTCCTGACACCCAGGCAGTGTCCTCTCAGGACCCCTTTACTCTGTGGACACTACAGTAAAGAGAACACTTGCTCCACCCTCTCTTCCAGATGGGAGAAAGAATATCCAGTAAGGGAAAGTCTTAGTTCCCAGCCAGGCTCTGAGAGGAAAGCACATGCTTCTTTGACGGCTCCAGAGGGAAAGGACGATGAGCAGGAGCCAGTCTGCGCAACTGAGGGCAGTGGAGATGGCATCTCACCTGATGGTACCCTGTGCACGTGACAAGCTTCTGCGACCCAGGGAGGAACTGTATATCCTGATCCCAGATGGGCACCCGCAGGTCGAGCCAGTCATTCCGTACCTGGTGGAGTAGGCAGGCGAGAAGTATGGGGTAGCTGGGAGCTCGGTGTACCACTCACGCCACCCCTCCCTCTTCGTCACCTAAGCCTGTGTCTCTGATTGAAGACACAGCCCCTTCCCAGCCTGTCACTCACATTCTTGGCCCTGAACACAGGTTCTGCAGACCCCTGCAGGTCCCACACCTTCAAAGCATTCTCCTTTCCCCCTGTGGCAACCATGTGGGGGCGTGCTGGGTCCTGACGCATCCTGCACACTCCAGGACCCACTCTCAGTTCCAAGAGCTGAAAAGAATGAGAGGTGAGGGGCTCGAGGAACAGCGTAGCAGGTAAAGCGCCTGCCTAGCAAGAGTAAGGCCCTAGGTCTGATTCCCCAGCACATAAGCTGGGCACGGTAGCCCACACCTGTAATCCCAGCACTCAGGAGGCGGAGGCAGGAGGATTGCTTTGAGTCCAAGGCCAGCCTGGGCTCCATAGTGAGTGAGTTCAGGACCAGCCTGGGCTGCAGAGTGAGACCCTATCTCATAAACAGAACAAAAGATAAATCAGTCCAAAGCCCTCCCCAGGTGCTGCCCTGGCTGCCCTTCTCCAGTCTCACCGGATCAGAAGACCCTTCCTTGTCACTGTCACGCCAGGCTCTCAGGACCCCAGAATCCACACATGTGATGAGTGTGCTGCAGGCAGACAGAGACACAACTGGGATGAAGAAGCCAGCATTCCCGAGGCCTACGCAGTATTCCTCCAAATTCCTGGGAGCCTTTCAGGGCTTCATGAGTTCCAAATTCAATCTTGGGGCCAGGGGTATCAGGGTCCCATTTGTTGGGAATCTTCTATATACCTCCCGAATCTAGGCAGGGCTGGACTGCTTCCCGCTTTCCTGTCTACTCAATTTACAAAACAAAGGCTAAACCTCTGAGAAATTAAGATTTAATATGCAGGTATAGTCGAATCCAGCGCTGGAAATCAAGATTGTGATATTCCAAAGCAGGATGCTTTTCCTGTTCCACAGCAAGTAAGAGCACCAGGCTTGGCTGGCATTCCTGAATTTTGAGTTGGGTCCCGTAGGGGAAGCATGTCAGTGTCAGAATCAGTAGCTCTGGAAGGATTGAAATGGGACTGTCTGGATTTAGGGTTTGGCCAAAATGAAACAGCATTTCCTGCCCTTTTTTTTTTTTTTTTGAGACAAGGTCTTACTCAAACTGGCTGTCAGGGGATATTCACCCTCTTGAGTGCTGAGATTACAGGCATGTGCCACCATCCTCAACCTTTTTTTCTTCTTCATCTTTTTCCCCCAGTGCTAAGAACTAAACCCAGTGTCCCAGTCATGATAGGCAAGTGCTCTACCCCTTTAGGCTGCATCCCTACTCCCAGTTTCTACCGTTCTCCCTCAAAACGTGCATCTCCAGAAGCCCACAACTGTCTCTTCCCAGGATCCGTAGAGCCGGGATCTGCGCTCTTTCTCCCATCTGCTCACCCTCCCACATGAATCTAGGCCCTCTACTGCCTGCTGAAGGTGCAGCAACACTCCACCTGCTGTCAGATCCTCCGTATTTCTACAGGCTCACAACTATATGCACGGCACCTCCCACTTAAAACCCAGACTCACCCTAACATGTAAGAGTGCAACTTGGGCTGGAGGAATAGCACAGGGTTTAAAGTGCTCGCTTAGCAGGCACAAGGCCCTAGTTTCGAATCCCCAGCACCACATAACTGGGTGCAGGCTGAGGCTGGAGGACTGCCATGTGAGTTCGAGGCCACAGCGTCAGTTCAGGGTCAGCCTGGACTATAGAGCAAGAAATCCAATCTCAAATGATAAAACAAACAAACAAACAAGCACCTATTAGGCGATTATCGAGTTTAGGAGTCCCCAGCCCCAGGCTGCATAGAAGCAAGGATGCTGCTGCTGCTGCTGCTGCTGCTGCTGCTGAGTGGTGACCAGGAGGGGAAGTGCGACCCCATCTGCGAGCTCCTGTCAAGTTCTAACGCCTGCTGATCTGACACGTGGTGGGACCTCACTCACCGGTCCCTGGCTTCAAAAAGGTTGGGGATGGCACGCCTAGATAGCTCAGAATCCGCAGAAAGCCCTGCAGCCCGCAAACTTTATCAAAGCAGAAGCTTCGCCGGTGGCCCTCGCGCTTAGGCCACGGCTAGAACTCGGCAAGTGTTCTGTAACTCCCTGTTCTAGGAATGAACAAATGGAAGTAGGTCTCCCACCCCAGCCCGGCTGCAGTCGGCACGTGCGGCCGCCGCAGCGCTTGCCCTGGGACTGCAGCGTCAGGGAGTGATCAGGCTTACCCGTCGGCCTGGGCGACGCCGCGAAACGGGCCCTCTCCGCCCGGGCAGTGCCGCTGTCCCTGGAACGCACCCTCCTCGGTACTGAAGAACCTCACGGTACGGTCCGAGCTGCCCACAAGGATCTGCAGGCAGAGAGGATCGGGATGGCGAAGAAGGCATGACTGCCGCCGCGCCCGAACCCCCGGCTCCGGCCGGCCGCCGCCCCTCACCTGGCGCTCGCCGCCAGCGCCCCAGCACAGGACGCTCACCGCCTCCTCGCGACGCGGCTGCCCGCTCGCCGTGAAGTTGGCCGCTTGCTTCTGTCGAAGGTTCACTCCTGCGGGATGAGGCTGTCAGCAGGGATGGCCGAGCGCAAGCGAACCCCACGCCGCCCGATGCGCGGCCCCGCCACTCACCTTTCAGGATCCCCGTCTCGGTACCAAGCCACACATGGTTCCACCGCGCACCCGCCGCCGCCATGACGGACCGGCGCTCTAGCGTCGCACTTCCGGTGCGCCGGGCGTGCGCACTTCCGGGGCGCAGCACGCGTGCGTCGCGGGCCAGCGCGAGTCTGGCTCGGCTGAGCGGTTTTGAGATCTCTTGAGGGTTCTGATTCGTCCTTTATGTAAACGGGATCAGGAGATACTTGTTTACGGAGATTTGTTTTTTTTTGTTTGTTTTGTTTATTGAGACAAGGTCTCGCTGTGTAGTCCAGGCTGGCCTGGAACACACGGTAGTCCTCCTGCCTCAGCCTCCCGAGTGCTGGGATGACAGGCGCGCACCTCCGTGGCCCAGTTTATGTGGTGCTGGGGAACTGATCGTAGGGCTTGCCATGTTAGGCGTCTTAGATGCTTTCTCGTTGCTGGGGCAGAATACCCGACATCCACAATTAAGGAAAGATTTACCTTGCAGTTTCATTGGATTTTACGTAATCCATTCATAGGTTCCCGGCCGCTGTGGAATCACATGGCAGAGGCATTGCAGACAGGAGCCACGTGAGGCAGGCGCAAGCAGCTGTGTGGAGACTCAGGCAAGAACTTTCTCAGGAAGAGGCGATAACAAAGTTTCTTTAATTACTTCAGGCTGCTGGTTGGGACCCCAAAAGGCCTGTAAGCTCTGCCCTGGGCGCTCCCCTCACCCCGTTTTCAATAAATTAACACATTTCCCCTGGGTCAGCCCCCCAGGATCTCTGCCCCTTCCAGGCCAGGTCCTACTTCCCAGTAAGGCAGGGTTCCAGTTACTCCCCTACATCCAAACACATGAGGCCTTGCACTTGCCAATCCCCTTAACCTCTGAGGTATGCGTCCAGCGTGCCTCCCCAAGCCGCAGGGGTTCCTAAACTCACAGCAATCCTGAGTCTCCTGAGTGCTGATTACATGCGTGCACCACTATGTCCAGGTCCTTTTTTTGAGACAGGATCTTGTTAAATCACTAAATTACCAGCCTGGGCTCAAACTTGAAATTCTGCCTCATCCTCCCATAGTGCTGAAATTATAGGCCTGCACCACTATGCCCAGCTACAGTCACTTTCGCCACTAATTTCCCCTAACCTCCAAGAACCAGGGTTGACCACGGACCATGTCTAGATAGCCATTTGTCTTTCTGCCCATGCTGCAGCTGCAGCCAGACGTGCGAGAGGTGGGCAGAGGTACATCCCACTGTAGGGGCTCAGGGTTCTTAGGGGGCAAGCTCTTCCCTGGGACAGAGGAACCATGTTCATCATTTATTCTACCCTCATCCTGCTCCTTTCCTGCACTAGCAACAAGAGGCTGGCGCTGCCCTGACAGACGCCCTACAATCTCTTAACTCTGAGGGAAATTCCCCAAGGGCTGCATCTGTCTCCATCTTTCTCCTGATGTCCGAATAGCAGGCACCAATGAGCAACCCTAGCACTTTTTCTTCCCAGATACACAGTCCTGTTTATGCCTGTGTGCAAACAGGGACCTAGGCCAAGGGCTTTCACACAGATCTGTTCCCGGACTTTTGAGATAGGGTTTTGCTCTGTAGCTCGGGCTGGCTTTGAACTCATACAATCCTCTTATTTCAGCCTGAGTGCTTGGATTACACAGGTGCACCACATCTGGTTTACTTTATGCTTGGGCATTTAACTCTGGGCCCTGAGCTCGCTAGGCAAGCCTTTCAACTGCTGTGCTGTTCCTTCAGCAAAGACTTTTCTTGGGGGGACTGCACTATGCTAAAGAATTATAAACCCGTACCATTCATTACCCTCTACCAGTTCAGACAGGTTCCCCTGGTGGTCCAGGCCAGATTGGAATTCAATGTGGACAGGCAGAAAACCGAAGGTCATCTGTGTCCACTGACTCAGGCGGGTAGCCAAATGTACCCAGAGGCTTTCTTTTAGATCCAGGTTTTAGTTCTCCCAGATAATCCTGACCCCATTATTACACACTAATACACTCAAGTCTCAGATACTGGAGACTTAATCTAAGGTTCGTTCACACGTGAACTATCTCAAAGCCATTTAAACATGACAAAAAGTTTTCACAAATACACAAATGCCTAATGTGGGCTTTAAGATCTTCCTCTACTCAGCCTCCCAGAGCACCAGGATTACTTTTGTGGTTGATAGACTACAATTGCTCAGAGGTCAAGCACCTAAAAAGTTAATCATCAGTGCCAATAAAAGACCAGGGACTAGAGGAGTATCTTAGATGTTAAAACACTTGCCTGGCCAAGTGTAAATTACTTGAGCTCATCACCCAGTCCCACATAAGTGAGTCAGGTGTGGTGATGCACACCTATAATCCAAGCACTCAGCAAAGTTAGGTAAGGCTCTTTCCTCACGCCCAGCCAGACCCAAAGGCATGACACTTTATACAGAAAAGTTTAAAGCAGCTTTATTAGTATGATACAATTAGTGCAATTTGACAGCAAGGCTGTACAGGATCTTTTCTCGTGTTCTCATGAACTCACTGCTGCAGAATACATTCCTTTTCTTCAGATCTGAAAAATAGGAATAAAAGGCCCTGTTTCAGCAAATGACGATCCACTCCTTTTTCACATGTAGACAATTTTATTGATCCCTCAGACAGTTCCTTCTGGAACTAATTTTCCTCTTTTCTCCCAGCCAGCCCCAGTGGGTTCACCTTTACAGGCTCTGGGGCCAGGACAGGAAGTAAGACATGTGAGTGTTTCTTCACTGGGAAACTTTTAGCTCAGTTCACCTCATGTTCAAGTTCACATACCTGTAGCTTCTGTTGGGAGTTAAGCAGGGACATGGTTTGCTTTTCTTCAATGGCTAGAAACGTCTCAGATGATCTTGTTACTTAAGAGGGAAAGGAAAATGTATAGGATAAGTTTCAAAGGTGCTTTATAAAAGCACCTATCAGTCTGAATTAATTCCTGTTGGCTATCAAGCCTATAGTTAACTTGTCATTACAAGTGAGCTCACATTTCAGAAAATACCTTTCTGTCACAGTCATCAGACTGGGGCGGTATTCAACTCATCACCAGTGAGCAGGGATTCACTGTTTCAAAACCAACCAAGACTAAAGTGCCACCACACACAAACTGATTTTATGTCAGATTCAACGAAGTATTTACCTGAAATTATTCCTGGGTGCAACAACAGAGAGGCCCTAAACACACAGAAGATGATCAAGTCAGTGGTATTTCCATCCTTATTACATTCTCACCTAAACCACCACTATGTGTAGAATATCAGATTTCCAAGTCTCAACAGCAAGTCATCAGCCGAACGAGATTCCTTGTAAGTCATCACATTTACACAGCTCTGGAAGGCAGTCTCCACCCTACATGTACCATGCAACCGGCAAGGTGGACAGCACTTACCCTTGAGCTTAGTAGGTTGCTGGTGGGATGCCTGCAGAAAGACAAAACTAGGTGAAACGCCTCCTCACGTGAGACACGTCTGCCCACACTCGCCCCCCCCCCCAAGTTCCTCAGGTGTTCATTTGTTTTCACTGTCAGTCATAGTGAGCTAGTTTGATTCATCACAGAAACTGTCTACTTGGTGACATGGACACTTCAATAATCACTCAACTAACCTTAACACGGAAGATCTCCAGTAGAACGTAGTAACAAGATGCTCCTGTATTAGAAAATTGTCTAATTAGCGATGCACTGCAAATAGTCAACTCTATTCTAGTTACTGTCCAACTCTAGGCAGTCTAAGGGCATCTAGAATAAGTTTAGAAACATTACTGCAAAGAAACAAAGAAGCTTTAACGTTGAATCAAGGTCTCAGTGACAAATTCACCCCCCCCAACAGATTTACCGACATCCCAAAAAGCAACTTACCTCAAGATGAAGAAAAATGGTAATCTAGGAAAAGGAAAGTGAATTATTTGAGTCCAGGACAGAAAGCCTTTCCCCATTATCAACAACTGCCATCAGAACTCTAACATGCTATTCAAGTGTCATACTTCACAAAGCATCAGCTTACTGATTCAAATCATCTGACAGTGGTGCGGGTGAGGATCGAAACAAGCACACCCCTCGCCAAGAACCGACTTACATCTGGGCTGCTCTCTGCCCCTATGATCATTCCGTTAAGACGGAACAAAAGGCAACAGCACTTTCCACAGACCACGGGTTTGTGTAATTTGGTTGTGGATTTCATTTAAGATGGCACAAGACTCCACTGGGACAATTACCTGTATTCATCCTGGGTGACAGCTGTCTTCCTTAGGATCGACTGCGAAATGCTGAGAACAGGGGAGACGACATTACTTGTACCAAAGCAGTTACAGTTCTTCCCCCTGCTCTTGCCAGGCAGATGCCAGGACCACTGGGCTACAGCCCAGCCCTTCAAGATAATCGTTCCAAGACTACTCCTCATCACGGTGCACTTCTCAGCAGCTACATGACATCACTTAAGAATTCAGTCATATGCTTGTCCTGCTACGTTCATCACGGAAGTGTCGTCCAGAGGCGCCCCTCCCCCAACAGCACGCCCCGCACACACACCTGGGATATCACTGTGAAGCTGTAACTGCAGACACACGCCTCTGGTGTCATTCTTCACACAGCCAGTGTCCGAGTTGAGCCTGAAGAAACAGTGCTTTTCACTAACACCCCAGACTCATGGGAAACCCCAGGATTTTGCCGTATGCAAATGGTGCTACTCAGAAGTTACTTTTCTCCACTAAACCATCGGCAAGAGAGAGTTCGGTTCTGACGCTGTCATCCCCGCAGCACCTGCCACCGGGCTCACAGCCCGGGACAGGCAGGGCGGCCGCAACACTTACTGCAGCGAGCGCTCTCCCCTCCGCGGCTCGGGTTCGACGGTGCACCGGAACGCTGCAGGTCAGAAGGAGGTTAACCGCACGCGATTAAGAACGCCGTCGTCCCGGCAGGGCCGGCGGGCGCTCCCTCAGAGTGCCGTGTCCCCACGGAGCTCGGTACAGGTCTGTGAGCAGTTCTCATCAGAGGGAGGGCCCGGCGCAGCGCGCCACCGCCATCTTGCCCTTCGCAAAGCCCCGCCGCCGCCTCCGGGTCCCCCGGTCCCAGAGGAGGCCTCCCCGCCCTGCTCCCACGTAGGCACCACGTGGAAGAGGCAGCGCTGCGCTCGTGCCGGGACTCACACAACCCGAGGACCCCAGAGTTAGAGGTAACCAAACCTCACTCACCAGGTTGCACCGGAAAAGGAGGCCGAGCACGCGCTGCCAGACACTTAAATACCTTTTCGCACAGGCCCATGGGATTTGAGGGCGGGACTAGGGCTTGCGCATGTGCATAAAGAAGAGCCTCTGGGGCCCGGGCGATTCTGGGTAAAAAAGGCCTGGGAGGTGGCTATTTAGTGCTCCGCCCCCGAGTTTGCGGCGCCAAAGAGCGCGTGCGCCGCGGGAACGCGCGCCGGCTGGTCGCGGGCATGAGGCCTACAAGCCGGGTCCCCTGGTGTGCGTGGGCCAGGGCTGTCGGTCTCAGTCCCGACATCCCCCTACCCCGCGTGCCGAGCCTGCGTGGAGACCCACCTCCATGGA
This sequence comes from Ctenodactylus gundi, assembly GCA_004027205.1. Lineage (NCBI taxonomy): Eukaryota > Metazoa > Chordata > Mammalia > Rodentia > Ctenodactylidae > Ctenodactylus > Ctenodactylus gundi. Next base: position 119,425 of record PVKB01002241.1, on the reverse strand, counting down.
GACAGAGCCTCGGGAGCGCCCGAGCGACGCCCCGGCCCCGCGCCCGACCGCTGGCGCCGCTGCGGGGGCAGGCGGCGCGGCCGCGAGGCTCGGCGCGGGCGGCGATTCCGGTACGGCGGACTTGCCCGGCGGGGCCCCGCGTGCCTGACGCGCGGGATCGCTGTTCTTGGGGGGTGGCTGTGCCGTCCAGACTCGTCCTGAGCTCCGGGGGGAGGCCTCGCTGACGCCTAGCTCGCGGCAGTTCTGCCGCAGCCTCCCGAGTGCTGCAGTGTTTGTGTCCTTGGAGACAGGCACAGCGGGGGCCCTCGCTCTGTCGAGTAGGACCCGCCCCGAGTGCTGAGCCCCCCAGATGCTCTGCTGAGTCCGGTCGTCGTTCGCGGGTGTTCGTGCATGCACCCGCGCGTTGTAAATGTTCCTTTTCTTCTTTTTAAAGATTGTGAAGCGAACACTTTATTAGGAAAAGTGCAGAAGGGGACATGAGGATAAAAAGCCGGAGGGTAAAGCTTCCAGCCGACAGGAGAACCTGGGCTGACCCTTACAAACACCCTTAAAGGGGTTTCTCCTTCCTTTTTGCCCCTGGCGTTGGGGATTGAACGCAGGTCCTTTGCAGTAAGCTTCATCTCCAGACCATTTTTTACTTTTTATTGGCGATAGAGTCTCGCCAAGTTGATCAGGCTGAGCTCAGACTTGAGATCCGACTGCCTCGGTCTCTTAGAGTGCTAGAATCGCAGGACTGTGCCGTCGGACCATCCCTCCCAACCTTTAAGCTCATGCTAAGTGTTCTTTTGCATGACCTCACTGAGTACCGGTTCTGTTATCTTGGGGAGTATTATGTTATAGATGAACACCCTTCCCCCCAAAAGCTGAAATTTAACCGCTAAGAGCCAATTCATTTGGGGGGGGGGGGGCTGGGGGAGACAGGTGATCTCTGTAGCCCAGGCTGATCCTGAACTCACTGTGGAGCAGAGGCTGGCTTGGAACCCATGGCAGTTCTCTTGCCTCAGCCTCCTGAGTGCTGAGATTACAGGCGTGTGCTACCATTCCCAGCTCAATGTGGTGCTAGGGAATCAAACCCAGGGCCTTGTGCTTGCTAGGCAAGTGCCACTGTGCTGTTCCTCCAGGCTCCCTCCATTCCCCCCCCCCCCCCTTTTCCTTTTGAGACAGTCTCACTATAGTCCAGGCTGGTCCTGAACTCAATGTGTAGCCCAGGCTGATCTCAAACTCATGGCTGTTCTCGTGCCTCGGCCTTGCCTGGTTCATAAGAACCAATTCTTACTTCCTTGAAACAAAGATCATACCTATGCATACTCCAGGATGACAAATAGAGAACTCCAGTTTGGATTGAGTCGTTATGGCCTGGAATAAATTCAGGAATCAAGGGCTTGTTCTGTGCACAGTACTTTTTTTTTTTTTTTTTTTTTTGAGACAGGGTCTCACCCTGTAGTCTAGGCTGGTCCTGAACTCACGGTGTAGCCCAGGCTGGCCTTTGTTTCATGGCAGTCCTTCCTCAGTCACCACACCCAGATCTGAGCACAATACATTTTGGGGGAAAAGTATTCTGTTCTTAAAATGGCCTGGCAAGCCTGGGTATGGTGGCTCATCCATATAATCTCAGCACTTTGGAGGCTGAGGGAGGAGGATTGCCCAGAGTCCAAGGCCAGCCTGGGCTCCACAGTGAGTTCAGGACCAGCCTGGGCTACAGAGGTAGACCCTGTCTCAAGAAAAAAAAAAAAAAAAAAAGGCTGGCGGAATAGTACAGCAGTTAGAGCGCTTGCCTAGGAAGTGTGAGGACCTGAGTTGGATTCCCCACTACCACATCCTAGCTGGGCATGCTGATGCACACCTGCAGTCTCAACACTAGGAAGGCTGAGGCGGGATGATTGCCATGAGTTCGAGGCCAGCCTGGGCTCCACAGTGAGCTCAGGCCCGGCTTGGACTACAGAGCGAGACTGTGTTAAAATAAATGAAAAGTTTTCAGTGCATTCTCTGAGGTAATCAACATGTGCGTATAGGTCAGTGAGGGCCCAGGATTGTGAGTCTGTGGCATCCTGTGTGATAACATAGATGACCCAGGTCTGATGGCCCAGAAGGGTAATCCTGGCTCTCTGGGAAGCTGAGGCAGGAGGACCACATGTTCCCACCCAGCTGAGCAGCTCAGCAATTTAGCAACAAACAGCATGTCTCAGAAAAAAGACCTGTGGGTGCTACTCAGTGCGATGGCCCTGGGCTCAGACCCGCACTGCTAAATAGACAAGTAACAGTAGCGGTGTAGGTGCCCCCGGAAAGGTGGTGTTTCCAAGAGCGGGTGCTCTTTCTTGGTAAATGAGCACCAGAGTAATGCAAGTGCTGTGTGACCCTCCTGCCTTAGCTTCGCAGAGTGCTGAGATTACAAGCCTGTGCCACGGTTGTTTTGAGATGGTCCTGCTCTATTCCAGGCTGGTCCTGCGCTCACTACATAGCCCAGGCTGGCCTGGAACTCAAGGGCAGTCCTCCTGCCTCAGCCTTTGGTGCACTGGGATTACAGGTGTGCGTCCCCTCGCCCACTTTCTATGGTGCTGGGGAATCAAACCCAGGCCCTTGCACTTCTTAAGCAAGAGCTCAACTTGAACTAGTTGCCCTGCCCTGCTGTATTTTTAATGATCTTTTTTTCAGTATGAGCGTAGCCCTGCCCCCGCCTGGCTGCAGGCGGCACTGCCTATTTTAGGGGAGGAGGTGGGACCTTAGTATGGAAAAGTGCTGAATGTGAAACTCAGGCCTGACAGCTAAGCCGTATTCCCTCTCAACTACACCCCCAGCCACTATATTTTTACATACTTTTTTTTGAGACAGGGTCTCCCACTGTAGTTCTGGATAGTTCTGAGTTCACTACGTAGCCCAGACTGGCCTCGAACATATGGCAGTCCTGCCTCAGCCTCCCTAGTGCTTGGATTGATTAGAGGCTGCACCATCACGCGCAGCATATGTGGTGTTGGGAAATCAGCGTGGCTACCTAGTGCTTGCTAGGCAAGTGCTTTAACTGCTGAGCCATTCTTCCTCCAGCCCCTATATGGTATTCTTTGAGACAGTATCTTGCTCTGTAGTCCTAGCCGGTCCTGAACTCACTATGTAGGCCCAGCTGGCTTCGAGCGTTTGACAGTTTTCCTGTTGTAGCCTCCTGGGTGCTGGGATTACAGGCTGTGCCACCACACCGAGCTTCTGGCTGGCATTTTTTTCTCTGCTGTGTCCAGGGCACCAGCTCTTATCATTCTGGTGGTGCAGCTTCATCCACCTGCCCCCAGGAACCTGTTTTACTTTTTTTTTTTATTTCTGAGACAGGGTCTTGCTCTGTAGTCTAGGCTGGTCCTGAACTCGGATAGCCCCAGGTAGCTTAGAAGTCACGGCAGTCCTCCTGCGGGCTGGGATTATAGGCATGCACCAGTGCATCCAGTTTATGTAGTGCTGGGGGACTGAACCTAGGGCCTTGTGCTTGCTAGACAAGCACTCTAACTGCTGTGTTGTGTTGTGCTCCTAGCCCTCAACTCCCTAGCCCATTTTTATATGTGATTTTGAGGTAGGATGCAGCACCCTGCCTGGCTAAGGAGCTGTGTTCCACTAGGGAGACAGGAGCAGGGGTAGGAGGAATCTTTCACCCCTTCTCCCTGCTGTGACCAGCGACCTGAGCTCTGGCTTTTTCCACACACACAGCTGCCCTGGTACCTGGCTTAGGTGGGGAGGGAGAAAGGAGGGCTTCCTCCACCTTTTCCGAAAATAACAGCCTGTGGGCATCTCCTGTGCAGGTAGTGTCTGGCTGTCCTGCGGGCCTCATCCCTCCTGCATATCCTGTGCCCTTCTATCTGCAGGAATGGCTGGAGTGGGGGAAATGGACACCACCTGGGTTCCTGGGTTGGGATCCTTGCTGTTCTAGGATTTGGTACCCCCAGGGCCAACTCTGGAATGCTGGCTGTCACCCCATCGGCCACTTTTGGGTGTCTGCTTGCCCAGCATCCTGGGGCGCAGCCAGGCGGGGTTGGGTAGGGCTTTCCTGCCCAGACACATCCATCTTGAGCTCATGATGAAGGAATGATCAGAGGTAGTGAAGTTAATGAGGGGTGGTAGAGTGTTAGTAATCCCAGGACGGGCACTGCCAGGGATTTGGCAGCCCGGCGTGGCTGTGCACGTCTGTAATGTCGTCTCACCACTCCGAGGCTAAAGCAGAAGGATTGCCATCTCCGGGTTACCCAGCAAAATTTTTTTGAGGGGGGTGGAGGGGAGCCGGACAGGGTCTCACTTTGTAGTCCAGGCTGGTGCTGAACTCACTGTAGCTCAGGCTAACCTCGAACTCACTGCAAATTGCAGCCTCAGCCTCCTGAATGCTGGGATCACACGCTCTGGCTGCGGGACTTCTTGGTAGGAGTGGGGGCGGGGGAGAAAAGGAGAGGTTGGGCGTGGGCTGTCGGGCTGGGCAGGCGGGGCCGGGGCGGAGCTCCGCGGTCCCTTCCCGGCGGGCCACGCCGCGCCGCGCGCAGAATTCTGGTTCGCAGTGAGGAGCGGTCCGGTCCTGAGTTGTGGCTGGCCCGCAGGCACCATGAGCAGCCAGGACGCCGAGGTGGACATGAAGGAGGTGGAGCTGAACGAGCTGGAGCCTGAGAAGCAGCCGATGACCGCGGCCGCGGGGCCTGGCGCGGGCGGCGCCGAGAAGAACGGGCTGGTGAAGGTGAAGGTGGCGGAGGACGGCGCGGAGGCCGAGGAGGCGGCGCGGGCCACGGGGCTGTCCAAGGAGGAGCTGCTGCGCGTGGCCGGCAGCCCGGGCTGGGCGCGCGCGCGCTGGGCGCTGCTCCTGCTCTTCTGGCTGGGCTGGCTCGGCATGCTGGCCGGCGCCGTGGTCATCATCGTGCGCGCGCCGCGCTGCCGGGAGCTCCCCGCGCAGCGCTGGTGGCACCAGGGCGCGCTCTACCGCGTCGCCGACCTCCGGGCCTTCGGGGGCCCCAGTGCGGGCGACCTGGCCGGTGAGTTCGGGCCGTCGCGGTCCTCGTCTGTGCCCGCCCTCCCCGGGTGACCCGGGAGCGGACTGACTCAGCACCCCTCCCCCTCAGCCCCGGCCGACCTCTTGCGTCAGCCCGGCCCGCGGGCCTGTCCTCCGCCGCCGGGGCGGGCGGGGCGGGAACGTCGGGGTGGGGGCGCCGCGCGCTCACGGGCACGGTCTTTTATCGCCCACTCCGCTTGGACTGCAGGCCTCAGGGGCCGCCTCGACTACTTGAGCTCCTTGAAGGTGAAGGGCCTGGTGCTGGGTCCTATTCACCAGAACCGGAAGGACGATGTCGCCGGGACCGACCTGCAGCGCGTGGATTCCAGCCTGGGCTCCCCGGAAGACTTTGACGGTCTCCTCCAGTCGGCCAAGAAAAAGAGTGGGTGCTGGGCCTCCCAGGGGCGGGAGCGGGACAGGCTCAGGCTGCCTTCCCGCGCGGGGCCACGTGGAGTTTTTAGACGGCAGCCTTCTTGGGTGTGTCCTGGCGGTTTACAGTTTTGGGAGGTCATTTTACCGTGGGCCTGCGCAAAAGGTAGGCTTTTATCAAATCGGTAGGGGTTTTTTCACTTCCACATCCAAAGCAGGTTTTTTTCTTTTTGGAGACGGGGTTTTGCTGGATAGGCCAGGCTGGTCCTGAACTCACTGGTGGCCTTGGACTCAACAGCAGTCCTCCTGCCTCAGACTCCTAGACTCCTAGTGCTGGGATTACAGGCGTGCGCCACACACGGCTTCTGTGGTGCTGGGGAATCAACTCAGGGCCGTGTGCTTGCAAGGCAAACGCTTTAACTGTTGTGCCGTTCCTCATCCCAGGAATGGGAGCCACTCGAGTGGCTCAGGCTTCTGGCTGCTTAGACCCTGCTCACAGCCTGGGCCATGCCTGGAGAAGCGCTCCCAGACTTGCTTGACTTACTCATTTCCCCTGGAGACAGGAGGCTTCTGAGACGCCCCTCCCTCCCTTCCTTCCTCCCTGCAGGCATCCGCGTCATCCTGGACCTTACTCCCAACTATCGGGGCCAAAACTCCTGGTTTCCTCCTGCCCAGGCGCACACTGTGGCCACCAAGGTGAAGGTGAGCAGGGCCGGCACTGAGGCTCTGACCTCTTGTTCCCTTGACTCTGGGGTGAGACAGTACCAGGAGGTTTGTTTTTCCTTCTTTTGGGGGTAGAAAGTTCTTTCTTCCTTTCTGGGCATCCTGTCCTGACCCGTTTCCCCAGCTTGTTTGATGTGCTTGGAGTGGAGCCCAGTCTGAACCTGCAAGCCCTGGCCCTTTGTCCCTGCTCTGCCAAGTATTTTACAGAATATTTTCTGGAGGATGGGCATCCTGGGGATTGAACCCAGAGCTTTTGGCAATTTTGTTCCTGATTTTGAGACACTGTAAGTAGCTAAGTTGGCCAGGCAGGGCTTGAGTTTGACATCCACCTGCCTCAGCCTCCCAGAGCTGGGCTTACATGTGTGTGCCACTGTGCCACCATGCCCGGTTTATAGATACAGATTTTTTTCTTTAAAAAATAATGGGGTGGGGCTAGGGGAATGGCACAGAAGTGCGAGGCCCTGGGTTCGATTCCCCAGTACCACATAAACTGGGCGTGGTGGTACATGCCTGCCTGTAATTCCAGCACTTGGGAGGCTTAGGCGGGAGGATTGCTAGGAGTCCAAGGCAAGCCTGGGCTACAGGGAAAGGAAAAAAAGAAAGGCCTGAGTCCAGGTAGGTCATTATATAGTCCAGGCTGGTCTCGAACTCATGGCAATTCTGTCTCTCATATGCTGGGATTACAGGCAGGCATGCACCACTATGCCCAGTTTATGTGGTGCTGGGGAATCGAACCCAGGGCCTTGTGCTTGCTAGGCAAGTGCTGTAACTGTTGTGCCTTTTCTCCAGCCGCTTCTCTTTACTTTTATTTTCTTGAGACAGGGTCTCACTCTGTAGACCAGGCTGGTCCCGAACTCACTATGGACCCCCAGGCTGGCCTTGGACTCAAGGCAATCCTCCTGCCTCAGCCTCCTGAGTGCTGGGATTACAGGCATGCGCCTCCATGATCAGTTTATGTGGTGCTGGGGAATCAACCCAGGGCCTTGTGCTTGCTAGCAAGCACTTGAGCCGCTGAGCTACATCCCATCCCTGCATGTACCCCTTTCCTCATTCTCTGTGTGTCCATACAGAACACCTGTTGTCCCTAACCTGTGAATGTGAAAGTAGGTTTGGAGGAGCTTATGAGCCCGGTATTTCAAGGTCGGGGTAGCTTTGCTCCCCTGCTCCACCTGTACCCCTGAGCTGGGTGGGGCTGTTCCTGCCTCAGCCACAACTCCTGAGCCCTGGTACACTGGTGAATCAGAGGGTGCAGAACAAGTGAGCCGTTACATGGTAGCTGCCATTCTGGGGGAGTCCTGAGCTCTAGCGTTTGGGAAGGGCCAGGGGTCGTGGGGTTTGGCCCTTGCCCACTGCTAGGAGACCCCTTTGGAGTTACTACTAGGGAGTGTTCTCTGGGTGCCTGGGGCTGGTAGTGTCTCAGGGAAGTGGCATGCAGGAGCCTTGGGCACAGGGAGGAAAGGGACTGAGGGTGTGGGGTGGAGTCCATACTGAGGGGAGGCCAGTAGGGTCCACTGGCTTCCTCTCAGATCTCTGCAGTGTCCTGGGGTTGTGCCTTAAATTTTAGTTTTCCTTTCAGGGCCCTGTGCTCACACTCCCCACCCCAGGTCTTCTCTGGTGCTCCTGGCATGTTCCTCGGAGCCTGTCTCCTGCTCACTATGAATAGAGACTAGCATTCCACCTGCTAAACAAGGCGTGTGTGGTCACACACATCTCAATTACTGGGGATGGGACCGCGGATAAACCCAGCCTTTTTTTTTTTGTGGTACTGAGAATCAGACGCAGGGCCTTCACACTGAGTTACCTCCCCAGCCCTTTTTATTCCCCCTAAGTTTGAGACAGAGTCTCACTGAGTTGCTCAGGCTGTGCTTGAAGTTGTGGCTTTTCTGCATCAGCCTCCTGAGGTGCTGGGGTTGCAGGCCTGTGCTGCCGGGCCTGCCTTTCAGCTTTTAAAAATTTTCTTGAGCCAGCCTTAGTTCCCCAGGCCGATTGTCTGTGCTGACGCTACAGAGCTGTCAGGGAAGCCACGGTTAGCCCGGGCAGGGGTCAGCTAAACACCCTGCCTCTGTGTTCATGGCCCGCACTAGGCGGGTTAGTCTGTGGCTGGAGTTGGCGAGCCCTCGCCCACGGCAGTGTCTTTTTCCTGTGCTCCCTGCCCTGTAGGCAGCTCTGAGTTTCTGGCTGCAGGCCGGCGTGGACGGGTTCCAGGTTCGAGATGTGGAGAGCCTGACGGTGAGGTGGAGGGCTGGGGCAGGGGGGCTCCCCTGTCTGGTCGGAACCCCGTCTGGGTCACAGCCCTCATGGTCAGTTCTCCCTTTTTCTTCTAGAATGCATCTTCATTCTTGGCTGAGTGGGAGAACATCACCAAGAGCTTCGGTGAGGACAGGTGGGTACCTGGCCCTTCCTGCCTGGCACTGGTGCGGCGGTCCTCCATGGAGGGCCGACCTGGGAGCTTCTGCTGCTCTTCCTCGCCTGCGCTGTGCCAACCACGCCCCCTCTCCTACCCTGGACAGGCTCCTGATTGCAGGGACGAATGCCTCTGACCTGCAGCAGATCCTGAGCCTTCTTGAATCTACCCAGGACCTGCTACTGACGAGCTCGTACCTGTCAAGTGCTAATGTCTCAGGGGAGCACACCAAGTCCCTAGTCACACAGTATTTGAACTCCACTGGTGGCCACTGGTGCAGCTGGAGTGTGAGTCCCACACTAGGCTCAAGGACAGACCTGGGGGCTGTGGGAAAGGGAGCGGGGGCTACCAGGGATGAGCTCACACCTCTGTCTCTGCAGTTGTCACAGGCTGGGCTTCTGTCATCGTTTGTCCCAGCCCAACTCCTCCGGCTCTACCAGCTGCTGCTCTTTACCCTGCCGGGCACCCCGGTTTTCAGCTATGGTGATGAGATCGGTCTGCAGGCTGCCGGCCTTCCTGGACAGGTGTGCTTGCTCCCTGTCTCCATGGTTCCAGGTGGCAGGCCCCTACCACCGGAGTGGGCATGCTTCTTCCTAGTCAGGAGCGTCTCTCAGCTAGGCACGGTGGCCCTGGCCCACAGTCCCGCCATCTGGGGGCGCTGAGGCAGGACAAATGTGAAGTTGAGCACAGCCTGGGTAACTTAGGGACTGAAAAGTGAGCTGGAGGCTTGGGAGTGTAGCTTGGTGATTGGCGCTCTTGTCCAGGAAGCACGAGGCCCCTACCACATCCTTAGCTCCGCGTAAACCAGGCTTGGTGGCACACACCTGTAATCCCAGCACCTGGAAGGCTGAGGCAGTAGGATTTCTGGGAGTCTTAGGCCTTTCTGGGCTACATAGTTCAGGACCAGCCTGAAGTACATGAGACTCAAAAAAATTGAGAATGTAGCTTAGCGTGAAGTTTCTGGATTGGATCCCCAGTATCCCATGAAACCCAAAAAGGCAGGTCCAGGTAAGTTCTAGGCAGAAGCAAGCAGGGTGAGGGGTCTGGGGAATGAGGGTATGAGGCGTGGTCCCAGGAAACCTGAGCAGACTGCGGAGGACCTCTGTCCAGGCACCCCAGATCCTGCTATGGATGGCAGCTGGCTGGGGAGGTGAGCCGTGTCAGGGGCTGGGGGAGTGAGCAAAGGGGGGGGGGGGTGTTGTCAAGGACTTCTTTCTGCCCCTCAGCCCGCGGAGGCCCCCAGCATGCCTTGGGACGAGTCCGCCCTCCCGGATCCTTCTGGCTCCAACATGACAGTGAAGGTGAGCAGTTTAGACCCGTGGGTCAGGCCCGAGGGTGGGCTGCAGCTGGGGGGGGGCTCTTACCTCTTCCATGCTTGTGTCACTCAGAGCCAGAGTGAAGACCCTGCCTCCCTCCTGTCCCTCTTCCGGCGACTCGGTGACCAGCGGGCCAAGGAGCGCTCCCTGCTGCACGGGGACTTCCACACCCTCTCGGCCTCCTCCTCCAGCCCTGGCCTCTTCTCTTACATCCGCCACTGGGACCAGAATGAGCGTTTCCTAGTGGTGCTCAACTTTGGGGACGTGGACCTATCTGCCCAGCTTGGGGCTGATGACCTGCCTCCGGGCAGCAGTCTGCCAGCCCGGGCTGACCTGCTGCTCAGCACACAGCCAGGGCGCGCAGAGGGCAGTGCCCTGGAGCTGGGGCACCTGCACCTGGGTCCCCACGAGGGGCTGCTGCTGTACTTCCCCTATGGGGCCTGACTCCCCCCGCCTTCAAGGTCTGCTTCTCCTCTTCCTCCTGTAACTTCTGTGCATTGCACACAAGCCCCCAGGTAGGGTGTTTCCTGCCTCTAAATAAAAGTTACAGCTGCCCGGCGAGGTCTTGTCATCCCTCTGTCACCTTCTCCTTGTGGTCCTGGGTGTGGTGACCGCAGGCCCTGAGGAGAAGGTCAGTACCCAGGCGGTGCCTCCTGCCAGCTCAGCCTGGCCCAGCGGTCTGGTGGTCTCGAGTCGTCTGGCTCTGGCCTCTCCTCAGCGAGTGTCTTCAGCCAGGCGTGCTGGGTTGTGAGACGGGGGACAGCCCAGGTCGGGGGGAACTTGGAAACAAGGGGAAGGCCTGTCCTTTTGTCCTTTCTCAGAATTGGGCTAATGCTTGCCTCATTTCTTACACAGGTGGTGTGTTCCAAAGCCAGCACAGGTAGTCAGGCCACCAGGAGGCTGAGATCCTCAGGCAAAGACACTTAATCAGGACACCTCAGGGCCTGGAGATTACCTGGAGGACAAAGGCCTCAGGGAAAGGAGAGGCAGCAGGGTGGGGGCTGGGCCTTAGAGGGTTTGAGCAGGGTGGCGGACTTGACTTGGTGCTGGCAAGCTCAGGGCCATGGGTTCCCTTCCCCAGGACTGCACAAACTGGATGTGGAGACACATGCTTGTAATTTCAGCACTCGAGAGTCTGAGGCAGGAAGAGCTTGAGACCACCCTAGTCTATGTAGTGCATTCAGAACCAGCCTGGACTACAGAGTGATACTGTCCCTTGATGAAACCCTAAAGCCTTAGTGTAACACACCTACATTAGGCGTTGCTGGCGGTCTCCAGATCCCTGAGTCCCTGGGCATCTGTGTGCACCTGAGGTTCTGTCCACCTCCAGGACCTTTCTGTTTGGGACAATTGTCACTGGACCGGAACTGCCACCCTGTCCTCACACCAGGGACCCTCCCCACATCCTCAGTCTCAGCTCCAGGGTCTGACCTTCGGGTTGCTTAGTGCACTTTGCTTAATGCTTTCAAGATGGGGTTGGCGCGGAAACATCACTTCAGCCGTGAAGACTAAGAGGTGGTGTATTCTGAAGCCACATATGAGTGGTCAAGGTCCGGAGCATGAATTTAGGTTCCCAAAATAGCACATAAAAGGGGGTGCAGTTGCACAGTAATTAGTTACAGAAGAAAGAGTTTAAAGCACCTTCTGAAAACTGGCAGAAGTGCCCATTAGGCGGGTCATGCTTGAAGCAGGGACCTTGCTACAAGTTTCAGACATTACCTGAGAACACTCTTAGCTTCTGGGTTGATGAAAAACAAAAGGTCCTGCTTTTGTATTTTGAGAGTGTTACAGAAATGTTGTATATCCAGAGATTTATCACAGGAATGTCAGGTAAGGGACAACAGATGTAGCCACAACAGAGGGCCAAGGTGGCTCCTGGTGGCCTGGCTGTGTGGAACCTCCCGGTCTGCACGGGTTCGCATTGGGAGGGGACTGTTCTCAGGGGACTTCAGTTACCAGCAGGAGCCATACGCCATTGTTGAATCTAGGCTGCACTGGCGGTTCCTTTGTCAACAGGCATTTGGGCTGGTTTTACCTTCAGCAGTTGAGAGTAGCACCACCATGGAAATTGGCCTTGTCTCTCCCTGGGTCCCGGTTTGTTTCTCCTGCATTTTGGGGGTGCGTTGAGTAGGAGAAATGCTGCTACACCATGTGGTCTCCCTCTCTGTCTTTGTTTTCTTATGAGACAGTCTTGCTCGATAGCCCAGGCTGGCCTGGAACTCGACGGAAATCCTCCAGCCTCAGCCTCACTGGTGCTGGGATGACGGGCATGCGCCACTACACCTGGCTTATGTGGTGTTGGCAAACTGAACCCAGCGCTTTGGACTTGCTATGAAGGTTCTTTAATTCCTGAGGTATACCCCCAAGTCCCCCTTTTCTCTTCTTGTACTGGGGATTGAACCAGGGTTGCTCTACCACTGAACTACGTCTCTCCCCTTTTCTTAAATTTTAAGATGGTCTCACTAAATTACCTAAGCCAGCCTTGTATTCAAGATTCTCCTGCTTCAGCCTCCTGAGTAACTGACGTTCCAAGAGTGCACTGCTGTGCTTAACGTTTTTTCATGGTGCTGGGAATCTGCTGTGCTTAACGTCTTTTCATGGTGCTGGGAATCATCCAGGGCCTCATCTGGACTAGGCAAGCAATCTGCACTGAGTTGCACCCCAGCCCTGACCTTCCTGTCTCTCAGTTGCTTCCCTGGAGACTTGAGGACCCTTCAACTGATGCTAAGAAAAATAAATTTCAGGGTCAATCCACATTTACGGGTTCCCCCACTGACTAGGAGAAGCTTTACTCCCCTTTCCCCTTCTGTAATTTTCCCAATAGTGTTCACAACCTGCAAAATAGACAAATAAATTTTAGTATGATAAGAAGGGAAAAAAATTCACTGTTTTATAAAAGTGGCAGTAGTCCTGCATGCAACACTTGAAGGCTCCTGCAAGACTTGAGGAGCCCACCTGAGGAGACCTCGCTCCGGTCCTCCCCAGAACCGGGCCTCCGGAGGAAAGCGGAACTGCTACTGTTCCTGTATTCTGGACAGTGGAAGAGGTCTGACCAGACTGGATTCCTGGGCACAGATGAAATGTCACTGTGTCCTCTGGTGTCTGGTTTGCTGCTGTCTCGTTGTGTGGTTCATCTTAGTGTTTTGTTCCGTTTGTCCTTTTAACTGGTAGACTGTGGTGGGCGGGGCGACGTGGGATTCCCAGTCGAGGAACCCTGATAACTGCTGTGCAATGTGCTTTGAAACATTTTGGAAGTTAGACAAATTTTCTAAACAAAGTTATGATTACCTGGTCTGTTGACCTGGTCCATTTGCCTGACTGCTCACTGGTCTGTTTGTATGTTTCTGTTTACCGGTCTGGTTTAGTCTGGAAAACCTTCCCCAGTTTCAGTCTTCTGCCTGGATTTCCTGCTCTCTTGCTTTGCCTTTCCTCCACCTTTGTTACCTTTCTCCTGGATTTGTTTTTATTTTTATTTATTTATTCATTTTTTTGAGGCAGAGTCTCACTCTGTAGCCCAGGCTGATTCTGAACTCACTGTGGAGCTCAGGCTGGCCTTGGGCTCATGGCAATCCTCCTGCCTCAGCCTCCCAAGTGCTGGGATTACAGGGAGGTGTCACCACGCCCGGCTTACACTTACGTGGTGCTGGGGAATCGAACCTTGGTACTTAGCGCTTGGTTTAACCGCTGAGCTATCCTCCAGCCCCTCTCTCTCCTGGATTTGAAAGAGATGATGGAACTAGTGCACTCAAGATCCCCCTAAACGCAGAGTGAAGTGGATTGGCATAGTTTTGATGGCGGTTTGTGGCCTGTGGGTTCTTTTGATCCCGAAGTTGCCAGAAGGTCACTGGGCTGCAGGGATTAGAAAAGGAAATTGTTGAAAAAAGTTACACTTGGTTCAAAATAATTGTTACATAAAAGATATAGTGTGTTGCATTTACTTAAAAAATTGTTTGGGAACTGTCTGTTGTATTTTCTTTATTTTTAGATTTTTTTTAAAGGTTTTGAGAATTTGCTTTGGTCTATCTAGTAAAGTCAGCAAAAGACAGACAAATTCTTGGCAGCCTTTCTGGGCACATCTCTGCCTGCTCACTGATACCTGGGACAGTATTCTTTTTTGGCATCTTTTTCTTCTAAAAAAAAAAAAGACTAAGGATGGGGAGCCATCTTTGCTGGCTCCATCTTTGCCAGGAACCCCGGATCTGGCCACCGTCTTGAAACGGCAGAGATGAGCATGGGTGTCACTGTGTACAGCTGGGCTCACATTTTAAACAACACAGATAAAGATCCTGTGTGTCCCCTGTAGGTTCTAAAGTTTACAGAGATAAAAATGAAAGTTTTTGAGTAGATTATTTCTTGTTACTTTTTAGATTTTATTCTAATGCTTACAAAACAAAGGAAAAGATTACAGAAAAAATTTTCAAAAGTTTTTTTCTGTTTTTTGACCTTTTCATTAGAGCTTTTGTTTGTGTTTTGTTGTTCTTCGCTGCTTGTAAGTCATTTTCCTCCCAGGGTTATTAAAAAGCTTTTATTGTAGTTTTTTTATTTTTATCTTTTGATTGCTATAAGTAGGGGAAAGGTTATACCATCTAATGTTCATCAAAAAGTAACTAAAATGTTTTTTTAAGGCATTTTCTGTTCCAATCATCTTTTGAATTAAGACCCAGCCTTTTCTCTTTGGTGTTAAAACTCATAAAAAAGATTTTCCCATTTTCCTTATCCCTCCGTTTCACATCTCCCGAGGCCTCCTTCTCCGTCTCCCAGGGACCCTTCCTGGCCTCCCAGCTGTTTCTCCACTACCCAGTCCTCTGTCAGATGCCGCCATGGCTCCGGGACCCAGCTCCGGCCCCTCTGCTGGAGCACAGTGCTCGCTGCAGGGCCCATTCCTGCGGTCCCTTCTCTGCTCCATTCGCTGGTAACCTACAGGCTCTTACTCCCCTTGGAGAGTCTACCCTACATTCACCTTCCCACTCGGGATGGTTACCAACACCTGTTTTTATCATTCTTTTTGTCTCTGAAGAAAGAAAGAAAACAACACATCCTGTCAAAACCGAAAAAAAAGGGCTGGAGGAATGGCTCAGCAGTTAATGAGCTTGCCTAACAAGTGTTAAGTGCTGAGTTCTATTCCCCAGCACCACATCAGCTGGGCATGGTGGCGCACGCCTGTAATCTCAGCACTTGGGAGGCTGAGACAGGAGGATTGCTGTGAGCCCAAGGCCAGCCTGGGCTCCATAGTGAGTTCAGGACCAGCCTGGGTTACAGAGCGAGGCCCTGTCTCAAAAAACAACAACAAAGGCCACCCTGGCCTTGGTTCCGGACAACCCAGAGAAAAATCAGCTCCCCCTGAGCAAAATGTTCACCACTACCTATCCTGATTAGAATCCTAGTTCAGAAATAGGATTGGCGAGTTGGCCCAAAAACCCCATAAATCTAAGACAGCCAAGGTCATTCAGGGAGCTTTCTGGAGTGTCTCCAGGATACATTCTGTTTGTATTGCCCAGTTAATCCCTTGGCCCCAGAAGACTCTTGCTTTTAATGTGGCTTTTGTGGCCCAGGCAGCTCCAGATATCCGGGAAAAGTTAAGTGTTCTCCAGTATAAAAAGCTCAGTTAATTACTTCAACTTCAGACAGTCAATAGTTCACTTAGATTTGGCTGTCCCAGATGTTCAAAAACTTCTCAACCCTTTTTAAAAAGCCCTTACCAAAAATTAGGTAAATAAATAAATGTGTAAGATAAATGTGTACTGGGCTGGGGAATGGCATAGCAGTTAAAGCGCTTGCCTTGCAAGTGCGAGGCCCTGAGTTCGATTCTTCAGCACCCCAAAAAGCTGGGCTTGGTGCCACAGGCCCGTCATCCCAGCACTCGAGAGGCTGAGGCAGGCGGATTGCCCTGAGTCCAAGGCCTGCCTGGGCTAGACCAGTGAGTTCAGGACCAGCCTGGGCTACAGAGCAAGACCCTGTCTAAAATAAATAAATAAATAAATAAAAATAAAATTTAAAAAAAACCGTGTACAGGGCTGTGAAAAAGGAATAGGCAGGTGGATGTGGACCGAGGTTATAAAAACCCAAGCAAGTACCCAGCTGTGTGTGAAGAGGGGCTGGAAACAGAAAAATGTGTTTATAGATAGACTGAGAGAAACAGGATAAGAAAAAAAAAAAAACGCAAGGAAGTCAAGCTCTCCAGTGTGACTTGAGATACTTCGAGTATAATAAAGAGGGACCTTCCGAAAAAGATTGTCCTGAGGTGAACAAGCCTCTGCCATACTCCTGCCCTAAATGCCAAGATCCTAACTTTAGAGATCGAGGAGGACGATTAATGGGGACCAAGGTTACTGGCTTCCCTCAGCACTCCAGCCCTGGGTCAGCGTCACTGTAGGAAACCAGTTGATAAACTTTATTTCACACCAGAGCTCAGCACTCCATCCTGATCGCCCGTCCAGGGGCCATGACCAACCCAGTCAGTAACCATAGAGGGAGTCTCCGGGACTCCTGTGACTAATTATTTTACTTTATCTTTAAGTTATAAATAAAATGAATTGGTCTTTTCACATAATTTCTTACAGTGCCTAAATGCCCAACCAATTTGTTATAAAGGTATGAGCCTCAAAAGTAATACAGATACGGCTAAAGAGGTAAGACCCCAGCAGTTAGGTTACAAGTATCTTTTAACCATAATAGGCATTTTTTTTCCAGATGGGTGAAAACAAAAGCTACTAAATCAAGAACTGCCCTGGTTGTGACAAAAATCTTGTTAGGTGAGTTTGTACTGATGTCTGGGCTGCCTCTGTCTGTCTGTCTTCTTTTCTCTTTCTCCCTCAGTTGGCTCTGATAAAGGTCCTGCGTTCACCCCTTCCTTGGCTGAAAGTGTCTGGAAGGTGTTAAATTGTGCTGACTGGCTCCAGACCTTGAGACAAGTTAAATGTATAAACCGAATCATAAAGTCAACTTTGCCTAAATTAATTCTAAAAATGGTAATTACTGAGTCAGTCTGTTCCCTGTAGCTCCTCCCCCCCATTACTCAGACACTGGGATCCTACTATTATAAAACTTACAAATTAGCCCCTATTAAAATACATGCAGTCTATCTAGCAGGTCCAGGCTGCAATTCAGACCGACGTCTGTACAGTTTTCCTGTTGCCCTCTTCAGCACCTCGCTACCCCATTCCCATCCGGTGACCTGGTCTACATTAAAAAGCTCCATAAAAAACTCGCTCCTGCCCGTGTAGGACCACACAGTGCCATCCTCACCAGTCCTACAGCTGTCGGAGTCGCTGAATCTCCTGCTGAATCTCATCACTCCTATATAAAAGCTGCTAAAGACCCTGTAAACCCTGCACGAAAACTCAAGCCTGGACCCGATCCTCTGACGCCAAGACTGACCCGTATGTAAGACTGCTCACGTTTTCTTCCCTGCTGCTTTGTGCCATTTCAGATTTAATTTATTCTAGGTTCTCCTAGAATGTATGAAATATGCTTTCCCTCTCGGCTTACTACTGGGCAAGTTTACCATTCCTTTCATTGGATCAAGGGAACTCCCCTGTTACTTCAAGTAAACCTGGCCGATTTCTTTCCTTCAGACGGATTGATTCCCTGTTGTGAGATGATAAAAAAAATTCAGGATTGTTCATTTTTACCCTTGCCTATAAAACCTAACCAGTCAGAGGGGCCCAAGTAACACCGAGGACCTTACTGTATTGAGTACCATCCCAACCCAACTATCTTAAAAATACACCTTGTTAGTGAGAAGAGGGCCAGTCATTATACAGCCCTCCTGTGTTCGGTCACTGGCCCTTTACTCCTCCTCCTCCTCCTCAAACTTTTCCTAGGCCCATGTACATCCTAAGTACCTGCTTGAGTTTGTCCAGGACAAAATTGCCTCAGTTAAACTTACATATAAAAACCCACGGCTCTGACCCTCTCCCGGATGATCACGAGTCAGCTTTGACTCCCGCAGAGGAGGAGGGAGCGGAGCGCCGCCAGCGTAGACCTGCCTCGTGTCCTCTTTGCCCGTCTCCTCTCCTGTAGCTGCTTGGTGACCCGGTGGGTCACTCCCTGCCAACACCCTGCCCAGCTGCCCTCGGAAATGCCCCGTCCCTCTTGTGCTTGTAGTCCTTCTAGGCTTTTCCCTCACCCCATCTCCGCTTCACACTGAAAATTCTTTGGGGCCGGAGCCGATTCTCAGTCGCCGGCTAACGAGGGACTCCTGAATCTACCTCCCGAAGCCGTGCTCCTGTGTACAGCAGAGCAGAGGCGGTTTTAGGGAGAACTGGGGGCGGGGAGAAGGCTGCTGCTCCCCGCTAGGCCCTGAGGCGCGGGTCCCTTTCTTGTTATTCTGCAGCAGCAGAAGGGAGAGCGGATTCTTCAGCGCATCACCCAGCCAATGCCGGAGAACGGTATTTCTAACCAGAGACTTGTGGGATAATCAAAAAGCAACCTTTAACTTACAAAGGTTGCAATTGTGGTCGCTTGTCTTCCTTAACAATGTGTTGCCCTGGCAATACCATTTAAATTCACGTCTCTTCTCTCGAAGGTATAAATACCTGTGTATTTTCTTTGTTGGAGCGGGAAGGGGCGTCGCCGGCTCATCCTGCTTCTCCCAAGTGTGTGAGGCAAAATGTACCCAGTGCCTGTAGGGTTCCTTTTTGTTTTAACAAGAGTCTTGCTGAGACCTCGTTGGATCCCCCCCTCCCCATCCTGGTCGGGAGCGAAGGCACGCGCCACTACACACAGCCGCAACTTCTTAACCGCCCAAGTTTGAAAATCATCTCAATTTAGACTGGTCTCTACCACCTGGATTCAGATGCTCATTCCGTGACACCTGAGTACCTGGGATCTGGTGCCCACCAGCGTGCCAGCTAGAGCAGGGGTCCCCACCACCCTGGGGTCACATACGGTACCGGGTTTGAGGCCTGGGGCCCCTAGAGGTGAGCCAGACCCTGGGAGCGAAGCCCCGCCTCCCGCCGGCTGCTCCTATCAGGTTCGTAGGTTGCTGCTGATAGACGGGAGGTGGAACCCCCCTCCCCCACGAGTGCCTGTCCTCCAACTGACAGACAACCTACTTGAGGACAAGGACCTCACTGCTGTCCTTGGGAGAATGGGCTTCAACTAAAGTCCCTGCTGCGGAAAACGCTGCGCATCCCTGACTAGGGTATGGTCCTGGTGGAAGCCATTTCAGCCCAGGAGCTGGAGGCCAGCGCGGGACAGACACGCAGAGCCAGGCCGCGGTCAGGACAAGGCCCTGCGGAGCGCGGGGGCAGGGCAGCGAGGACCAGGACGCGAGGGCGGCCGGGCGCGCGTCAAGGTCTGGGGCCCTGCGCCAACAGGATCTCTGCCGCGCCTGAGCCTGGGTGTTGGCCACGGGGGACACAGCGCCCAGCGCTCCTGTCTGTGGCTGCAGGCGCTGCTACTCAGGGCAGGGCAGCGATAGCCGGGGAGGGGCCGCAGAGGAAGGGGCACAGGGTGAGTTGCTGGACTGGAGAGGGGGAGTGCGGATTGAAGAGGAACACATGGGCTCTTGCAGAGGCAAAAGATACTTTATTATCTGCAGCCTTCCTTTTATAGCCTCCTTGTTTTGCAGCTTGTTAGCAAGAGCCCTCCCGTGTTTCAACACCTGACTTAAATTTCAAGCAACAAACACTTCTTCGTGGGAAGGAACTCGGCCAAGGTCAGCAATACTGAGGCTCTCGGGCCCTGAGGGTCCCAACACCGGGCCTTTGGAGACCCCGGGTGGCCTGCGTGGGTGCAGCGCCAGGTCCCTAGATCCGAAGGCTGGATGGCACAGGGGCTGAAGGGGAGGGACCCCAGCCTGAGGTCATGGGGTGCGATCCCTGCTCTTCCCCAGCCTACGCCTTTTTTTCCTTCTTCTCTCTTCATTTTTCTGGCCCTGGAGGTTACATTTGAAGCCTTCCAACTGAGCTACAAATACATCCCCAGCTCTTTTTTATTTTTATTTTGAGACAGGGTCTTGTTACATTGCCCAGGTTGGGCTTGAATTTTCACTCCTCCTGCCTCCCAGAGCACTAGGATTACTGGCCAGTGTTACCACACCCTGCATCCAGCCTGAGACTTTCAGCCTCAGTGGGACTAATTTTGTTATCTAGGGAGTTCCAGGGATCCGTGTTTCCAGGGGAGAAGATACCGGTTGGGAATCAGAGCAGTCCTGGGGTCCAACTGGTTCCCAGGTATCCAGGGCAACAAAAATTGCTTTCTCGTAACTAGTGGCCATTTTAGCTGGAAACACAGGGCGGAGCTCTAGCCCAGCTTGTGCCAGGCCTGGGGTTTGATCTCCCCCCACATCCTGCCAATAATGATCATTCGCCACCCCCTTTGTTGGTGCTTTGGTCCTGAGAGGCTGGGATTGGATGTGTGTGCCCAGGCTCTGCTGAGAAGCAGAAGGGGAAGGTGAGGACTCGGGCAGGGGAAGGAACCCCACCCCCACATGCTGAGTGGCCAAGGAAAGGCCTTGTATGGTTGTCCCTTTTTACAGATGAGGAAACTGAGGCTCAGGGTGATTTGTCCATATTCACAACGTCCAGCTGCCCGTTGTTTGCCTGGCCTGGCCTTGTGTTGCCTCCAGCATGGGCTTCTGGGAGAAGGGAGGAAACGGTTGGGAGAGAGAGGGAGGCTCTGAAAGGTCTGTCCTTCCTGTTTGAGCCTCCAGCCTGGAAGCCGTAGTGTTGCAGGTGCCTGAGTGTGCTTTGCTAGCACCCCCAGGGGGCTCTGCAGGGACGGACCCTACACTCTCTCCGCTAAGCCTGGCGTGGTGTGGGTACTGTCCTTCCTGCTGTGGGTGGAATGTGACCTCCCAGGAGATACCTGGCAGTCCTAACCCTCAGTGCCACAGAATGTGGATGTGGTGAGTTAGGCTGGGGTCATCTTGCAGCCTGGTGGCCTTGAGTGTCAGGTGACAGGTGTCCTTATAAGGCTGGGCTGCAGCTCCATGGCCAAGTGGCAGAACCGAGGGACTCCGGATCATGGCTGCAGGTGTATAGTGGCCTGCCTATCGCCAGGAGAAGCCCAGAGAACCTGACGTGAATGGGAGGAGACTTTGACACAGCCTGAAGTGGCTGACCTTTTCACTGACACCTGGGATGCACTTCTCTCCCTGGGGTCTCACCGTCACATCAGTCACCTCAGTCCCCATGCCGTGGCCTGCTCTTAGTGTTTCCTTCCACGGGATCCCCTTGCTTCTTTACTATCTCCCATCAGTGGCAGATTGGCCCATTGGCCTGATTTTGTCTTATATCTCTTCCTTCACCAGCCTACTCCATTAGTGGGAGCCCCACTTAAAAGATATCAAAAAAGAATGGTGGGTGCGCTGTTTAATGTCCCGGCTTCTCCTTTATATGTGAACCAGAGGAGGGCAGCTGACGTTCTCTGATGTAGACACTGGCTTGGGGTATCCCTAGAGCATATTTGTGGCCTCTTAGCAATCATACCTAAAATGACAGAAGGTGACTAGGCCCCTGTGGACACTCCAGCCACTCAAAAACTTCTTGAACTCTTCTTCCAGGATTTCAAATAGTACTTAGAGCATTTAACAAGTGGGAGTCAGAGAGATACAAGGCCTATAGGAAAAATTACTGGGGACCAAGTGTAGGCACTAGGGAACTCTCCCTGTCAGACCTCTTCGTCTGTGCAGCGGTGAGGAAGGTCATTCCCGACAACAGGGAGACAGGGCTGTGAAGGGCAGCAAGTGTCTGGGTTCTTGCCCTTTCCAAGGACGAGTGTGTGTGTGTGTGAGAGAAACCGGCACGTGTACACACACACACACACACACACACACACACACACACGCAAACCCCTCATAGCTGAGGTAGAATGTCTACTTGGGGACACCTTGTTTCTCTTATAAATGTTTTTTTTTTTTTTCATAGTCTCACTCACCCTTGACATGCCTGTTAAAGCACTAAAAGAAATTGAATTCCCTAACTCTGAAGGAGGAGGAGGCTCTCATCTTCTGCACTGGCACTTGGCCTGAGTATCCTCTGAAAAAGCAGGAGCCCTGGCTCCTGGAAGGATCCCTCAATTTTTTTTTTTTTTTTTTGAGACAGGGTCTCACTCTGTCTCAGGCTAATCCTAAACTCACTCCGCAGCTGAGGCTAGCCTTGGACTCAGGCCAATCCTCCTGTGAGTGCTGGGATTACAGGTGTGTGCTACCCCACCCAGTTTTACGGGGTGCTGGGCAATCGACCTCAGGGCCTTTTGCTTGCTGGGCAAGTGCTTTAACCACTGTGCCACTCCTCCAGCCCCAGGACCCCTCAGTTTTAACACCATTTTACAATTAGATCTCGTTTGTAAAGGAAAGGGAAAATATACAGAGGCGTCTTATGTGCAGTTGTTTCTTGAGCCTTGAAACCATGATGACTGGGTTAGGGAATGTTGGCTAGACCCACCCTCCACAGCTATGTTAAGAAAACACCCATCCCCCTGCTTCCCCTGAGGAAGGGTCAGCTACTGGGAAGGGAGGAAAAGTTAAGGAATCCCCAGAGCCTCCGGCAACTCCTCTGGTTCCTTCTGTCTTAGTTACTCTTTCGTCACTGTGACTCAACACCCGACATCCACAACTTAGGAAGGAAAGATTTATTGTAGTTCAGTTTCAAAAGGTCTTAGTCCATTCATAAGTGGAAAACGATGGAATCACATGGTGGGGCTGTTCCTGGAGCTAGACCCACCTGGGAGACAGATCCTTACAACACGATGGAACAGAAGTCGGGGAGGGGTGGGGTGGAACCAGCACGCACCCCTCCAGTTCAAGCCCTAAGCATTCACTCCTTCCAGCCAGGCCTCCCTCCTGACCCTGCACAGTACCCATAGGAACATAAAGCTTTGGGGGACACTCCAGATCCAAACCACGGCGATGTTCTACGCTTCTCCCAACCACCTTGGGTTCCTCTCTAGGTCACCACAGCCCCACACCCTCTGTGGAAGAGGCTCCATCCCAAGCCGCCATCATGCCGCGTGGCCCTACACTCACGGGTGAGAGGAGAGCCTCTTTAAAGGAATTTAGGAAAGTGAAATAGAAACTGGGTGATTTACTGACCATCCCGATAAGTACTTTGGAGCTTTTGAGCACAATTGCTCCTTGTATGACTCACCAGCCCAAGCTTTTGAACAAATCAAAGGATGTTTGTTTTCCCGCACTCTCTGGCTGCTTCCTTTGCAGGGCCCCAGCCTGTGGCATCCTGGTGTGGCCTTTGGGCAACGTACACCGAATGCTCTATTTTGCTTCATTTCTAGTGGAATTGAGGCCATCCAACGACAGATGCTGCTCCACACGGAGCCCCTGGGGCCCAGCCCTTCTGCCATGAGCTGCTGGGCAGACGGCTTCTGGCAGAGACCCCCTGATCCCAGTGTTGCCCGCACTCAGCATGAAGCAGCCAGATAGACGGGCGCCTCTCCTCCCGTACAGAGGGGGACATGGTAAACAGGGACGTAGGCTCGGGCAGACAGGCAGGACGAAGCTAGGCGTGCTGCAGCAGCTGGGGAGCAGAGGTGGAATCAAGGTGGGGGGAAGGTCGTAGCGGAGGCCTCAGTCCCTTCAGGAACAATAAAGGAGAAGTAGCTGCCCAGGCAGCAGGTCTCAGTGCCGAGTTCGTGTCTCCTCAGGCTTGAAGAACGAGCCACAGAAGACCTACAGGAGACAGACAGACAGACGGTGAAGCTTCTGCTGGTCAGGAGGAGGACCTGGAAATGCAGGTGCCTGTGTGGCTCACTGTCTAGGGGTTTTTGTAGTGTAGCTGGGTAAGGGGCTGTCCTGTGCCAAGCGCCTCGGTTGCTAGGTTCTCCACCCTCAGGCTGCTGCTGACGTCCACCTCGAAGTACTCCCTTAAAGATCTTTTACTCTGTTGTCTTTTAACCACTTAGTGCTTGCCCACAAAGCAGTTCTGGGCAGTGGTCAGCTACAGACTTTTGGGAATGCCTGCCAGCTGCCTTTCCCAGCAGATTCCTGACTCCTGAGGGACTCTGCATCCCTAGCTGCCTACAGCTGTGCCGCCTCTTCTCGCACCTTGAACTCACAGCAATTATTCTGCCTCGGCATCCCAAGTGCTGGTGTTACAGATGTGCACCACCACGCCAGGATTATTATTATAATTTTTTTTTTAGTAATTTTGAGACTGTGTCTCTCTAAGTTTCTAAATTGCCCAGGCTGATCTTGACCTTGTGCTTTTTTTTTTTTTTTAACCATGTCTTGCTCTGTGGCCCAGGCTGCTTCTGAACACACTGTGTGTCACAGGCTGGCCTAGAACACTTGGTGCTACTCCTGCCTCAGCCTCCTGAGTGCTGAGATTACAAATGTGTGCTACTGTGCCCAGCTTCGTTGATGCTGGGGAATCAAACCCAGGGCCTTCTGCTCGCTAGGCAAGTGCTCTTGCTGCTGCGCCCCACCCCCAGCCCCTTGGGATCTTTCTGCTTCAGCTTCCTGGGGTGCTGGGATTCCTGGCCTATGCCACTGGGCCTGACATACTCACAGTCTGAAACACTGTCAGACTGTGAGTCTCTACAGGAAGAGGCCCCTTCCAGTTGACCCCAGCATCTGCCCAGCCTCTGAAGCAGAGTGGAGTGCTGTCAGTGTTTAACAGAACTGGGCTCCCCATCAGGTAGTTCTCCAGCTTCCGAGCAGCACAGTCAGCAGGGAGAGAAGACCTGTTTGTCCCTGGCTTCCAGGTGTGGTCCTGCCTTGGCCGGTCTGGTGTCCAGGCGGAGATGGGGTTGTGGCAGGAGGTCGTGGCATTTAGGCAGGTGGGGGGGGGTGGGGGGTGAGGGGATGAGGGCCCCTGAAATGGAGGGTTCGTGCAATCAAGATGGCCTCTGGTTCAGGATCACTGGAGTCACTTGTTGCTGTTTCCTATGACTGGTGGAAATACGTTAGGTAGCAGCAAGGACCTTAAGGGTGGGGCACTGTAGCAGTTAGGTCGTTTAGTAAAATCACTCCCTTATTGCCTAGCATAAAAACTCCTAGACAAGGAGCATGGTGGACAACTCCAGCCTCCCAAGTGCTGGGATTCCAGGTGTGCTCCACCACACCTGGCTTTATTTGTATACTTGCATATTCTGAGTCTTGGAAGGTAAAAGCCATAATGGATATGCAGTGGTAGATGGAGAAAGATTAATCGTCACTGAACAAGGGAGATTGCTACAAGTGGCCAGCTCTGTCTTGTGAACTCTTTGTCCGTAATCAGGCTTTAGGACTGCATATTGATACTGTAGGGACTTCTCTCTCAAACACCTCTTAAGTTCATAGCACATCACTTCCAGTCTGGTGACCTGGTGCTAATCAAGACCGGGAAAGAAGATAAACTCCAGCCTAACTGGGAAGGGCCCTACCAAGTGCTTCTGACCCCCAAGACAGCTGTGTGGATGGCAGGTAAAGGTCGGATTCGTTGTGCTTGGGTTAAAGGCATCCAATGGGCAGCAGCCACACATTCCAATGGGGGTAAACTCGGCACTGAACAGGTCATTGCGCTTACCTACCACTTGTGGGTTTCCAAAGGATTGTGTTCTTACAGTTGTTACACAGACGACTCCTGTGGTTCCCTCCGCCATTCAGTTCAACATCAGTCTGATTTTCTCTTGTGAAAACCTAACAATTTGGCCTGAGTTACAAAAATAGTTACCTACAGGTATGAGAAGTTATGGGGTAGAGACTGGCTATGGAAACGGGTGCCTGGTTGGGATGGGCTGGGTATTCTGTATGCGTCCTTAACGAGAGCCCCTGTTGTACACGCCTGACAGGATGGCTGGAGGCTCAAGTCGCCCATTTTCATTTGGATGATCTCGGACTTACTGGGCATAGAACACATGCCGCCTTTCAGGACAACATGGCCTGGTGTAATAAGTCCTGCTGGACCCTGTCTCTACAGTTCTCAGATGCTACGGGACCAAGACAAAAACCCCAAGAGTCATCAGATCCCCACTGCCTGACACTTAACTATACCTCATGCCTCCCCAGGTGGGAGGGAGAGTTAAAGTTCATGGGAATCAGGTCTTGATGTGACCAAGGCCCGTCCTTCGAGGAAGGAAGCAACCCGTCTGCACTGACTGGCCCAAGCCAATGTCTGGCTGTATTGCAGGGACCATTGCTTGAAAACCTCCTGATTGGAGGAGGCTGATCAGAATGGAACCTGCACTTTGGCCCAACTGGTTCTCCACCCCACTGTGGCATACCAGACCCCCAGCCTTTCCAAGCCTATTTTGAGCTAAGAAAAGATTTATAGTCCCTAGTGGATTTTTTGACCCATACGTCAGAATCTTCCAAGAGGCTTTTATTTTATTTTATTTTTTAAGAGAGGGTCTCATGCCATAGTACAGACTGGTCCTAACTCACTGTATAGTTCAGACTGGGCTTGAACTCAGGGCAATTCTCCTGCCTCAGCCTTTGGAGTAGCTGGGATTACAGGTGGGTGATACTGCATCCAGCTGTGTTGCACAGGCTTAATAACAAATAAAAAATAGAATGACCTGGGCATGGTGGTACATGGTGGCAGTGGTGACAGGAGAACTGGTGTGTTGGAGACTAACCAGGAGACAGCCCGGGTGCAGAGAATAAAAGGAGACATTCTGGCTGGTGCCTAGCTTGTCTGGAGACTTGGTGTGGACCATGGTGCAGGTGTGCCAGGGTATCAAGGGGGAGCTGGAACTCTGGGGCAGAAAGGGACCGTGAGGATGGCTTTTGGGTCTGTTCTAGGTGACAGCCTCGTTCCTGGAGTCCTGCCTTTTGTTCCCAGAATGCTAAACATGGAGACACCAGGAGAATAATGTCTGGCCCTGCCGAGGCCAGTGCTGGACAGAGCCCTGGAGTCCAGGTCTGAGTCTGAAGAGACCTGCTGAGGTCCTGGCTGGGCCAGTGTGGGCTCCGGGACTCGAGGATTTCCAAAGCCCAGGGAGGCTCCGTGCTAAGGCAGAGCCACTCGAGGAGCTCTCCTTGTGGCGAGGCCAGCATGGCGGTGAGAGGCTGGGAATGATTGGGCAGGCAGATTTGTCATCCGACCCTCTTGGGTCTTCTTCCGCTAAACTGTTCAGAAGCAAGCAGCCACGTCCAGGGTCCCGTCCTAGTCAGGGCTGTTCCCCTTGTGTCCAGCAGATGGCACAAACGCAACTCTGTGGCGTGGGGGCTGGCGGAGGTCGGAGGCAATAGGATCTGGCAGCAAGGGCGGGAGGGCGTCCGTGCATTCACCAAGCTACACGTACTCTTCTTACTCTTTGGCCAAGAAGGCCACCCTCTGGGCGGAAGCGGGTAGCCGTGTTGGGGTGGACTAATGCCCTCCGCCGGCACCCTCTCCTTCCTTCCCAGACTATGTCAGTCCTGTGCGCTGGTGCTGGCTGCAGGAATCTTGCTTTGAAGGCTGGCAGGGCGCAGGGCCAATATCTGACTGCTGATCTTCTCCTGCCCAGGCCAGCCCTGCCCAGGAAGGGTGTGAGTCTGTATCCCAGGCTGGCAGATGGGGTGCTGGCCTCGCGTAGCCAGGCTGGAGGTACAGGGGGGCTGGGTCTGAGGCTAGGACTGGGCTAGGACCTGCTTGGCTTCGTCCTGGGGCAGCACAGATCTTACAGCTGCCAGGTGCCCTCCCTGTCGACGTCCCATCCTTCTCACTTGCCCACCTGAGCTCCATCCTCTTCTGAAGACGCAGGCACTGAGAATAGGGGCAGGCCCAGGAAGACTGTACCTCCTACATGGGTTTCTGGGGCCCTGGAGGCCCTGGGGGGCCCTGTCCTGATCCCTACTCCCGCTGCCACCCACTCCTGGTCTCCTGGAGGCCGTGTTATTAACTCCAGTGTTCCTGTTCTCCCCACACAGCTCAGCCTCCTGTTGCAGCCGTTCTGACACCTTCGGCTCCCAGCAGGGTCTTTGCTTTTGTAGAGGGTTCAGGGTTATGAAGTGTGGTGAGGAAGGAGCCCCTCGGGGTCTCGAGCTGTCAACTCGGGAGGCTGTGCCGGGGGCAGCCCTTCTGCAGGCCTGACACACTCTGTAGGTGGGCCTGCACTTCCTCGCACGTAGGATTGGAAGATTCCTTCCCAAAGGCTTCTGGGAGTCCTGGCAGCTGTGTGGAGGCATATCCCTACTCCTTCTTCTGTGATGGTCACCCACCACCCCACCCCAGGACATCGTCTCTTTCATCCAGGGTGTCTCTCTGCATTTCAGTCTGCATTAGAAGTACCTGGAGACATGTGAAGACAGATGACCAGCCTGGGTATGGAGGCCCACGCCTGTGATCCCAGCACAGGGGAGGCTGAGGCAGAAGAATCATGAATTTGATGCCAGCCTGGGCTGCTGACTGAGGCCAGGTCTCAAAAAGAAACAAGCCAGGTGTGGTGGTGCATACCTGTTCCACCAGCACCTGGGAGGCTGGGGATGGAGCTGGGAAAGCCCTGGGTTTAATACCCATATTGCAAAAGCAAAAACAGATGGCCAGTTTCTACCACTAATTCCCATTTTCATAACTCTAGGGGGGCATCAACAACTGGCCTGACTGAAAAATTCAAAGTGATACTGGCACTGTGGGTCTCGGCCACTCTAGGCCACTCTCAGTATAGCCCTCCTGTATGTATCAGGGCTCCTGGGAGAAATTTCTGTCCGCTGAAGGGCTTGGCTCACCTGAGCACCCTGGGCCACTCTAGAGGTCTCTGAGAATGGTGTAATTTGGATGGAGGCCATGGGACTCTCTCTAGCAGCCTCTCCTGGGGAGTGGCTGGAGCTTACCACCGGGGTTGGCAGGGACTCACCCCTGCCTGCCTCACTCCACTGGACCAGGCTGGCCTTGGACTCATGGCCATCCTCCTGCCTCAGCCTCCTGACACATGCACTGCTACACCCGGCTTGTGTGGTGCTGGGAATTGAACTCAGGCACAGTGCCTGACTTAGCACTTGCTAGGCAAGCACTTTAGCCACTGAGCCATTCCTCCAGCCCCTGCTTTTGACTTTTTATGGTGTTCTTTTGCTGAGTAAAGTGACACCAGCTCAGCCAGTTTACCTGTGTCTGGTCCTTTCAGCAAATCCGTGAACACAGGAGTTTCAGGGTTGCAAGCCACCATCCCCCTTGAGGACCACCGCCTTGGTGGTGGGTTCATCTCTCAGGAATTCTTTTATGTCAGGCTTTGGGGGCCCCTTAGGGCAGAGCCGAGGGGTGCCCTGATAGAGCACTTCCATACTGTGGCAGTAATCTGCTCAGTGGTTAACTCCAAACTTTCTTCCTAGATTTCTGGGCCTTAGTTTCCCCACTAGTCATCCCTGGTTGATGAAGCCCTACTGCAGCTGTACATGCCAGAGCCACAGAGAACACACAGAGACTGGGCAGGAACATTTATTTTTCATATTTCCTTTTTTTTGACACAGGGTCTCACTCTGTAGACAAGGCTGGCCCTGAACTCATTATGTAGCCTGAGCTGGCCTTGAAATCACGGAAATCCTCCTGCCTCAGCCTTCCAAGTACTGGGATTATTGGCATGTGCCACTAATCCTGGCTAATTTTTGTGTGGTGCTGGGGAATTGAGCCCAGAGCCAGCCTACTTTGTCCACTTCCTGAGGCCAGGTCTACCATCTGGTCCTCCTTCCTGGAGCCCAATTGTGCTGGCCCACAGGCTTTGCAGATCTGCCCCCCGACCCTAGTGCTAGCTCTCCAGGACCCACGTTCCACGGTGCGTGTCCCTGGCCCCACCTGTCCTGCCTGTGTCCAAGGCCTGAGCTATCTTGGGGAGGAAGGGCCTGTCATGCTCGCTAGTTGTGTGGCTTTATTCAGCACTAGCTGAGGGCAAAGGGAGGCACGCGGGGCTGGGTGTGCTGGAGAGGAGGGCGGCTGGGCGGCCATGCACGGGTCAGGTGGGACTGGAGCTGGCTGTGGTGCAGGCAGGGTGGGCAGCATGCGAAGGACACTGGCCGGAATGGTGGGTGGACCTGCCAGGGCTGCTGTGGTCCAGGAGGAGGAGGCTGTTCTGGGGAGGGAGGGAGGAGGGGGTGGGGCCCAGCAGCAGGTACCCTGTCCCCTATTTCCGCCCACCGGGAGGAACACTGTGGGCCTGGCATGGGGCTGGGTGGGCCTGATGCTGCCCAGCCACACGGGTCTGAGCAGTTGGTGTCATTGTCCTGCTCGAACCTGGACACTGACCCCGAAGGTGGCCCTTATGGAGATGTTGTGGGGACACCTGGGAGAGGCCAGAGGATTCTGGAGAGGGAAGATGGCAGTGTTTCCAGCTGTGCGCTCCCGAGGGCCTCGCTCCAGGCTGGGTCAGCCCTGCAGAGGCCTTCCAGCAGCACCACTTCCCCTGGGGCTGGGTGGGTGGACCACGCGCTTAAAACTGGTGGCCCTGCAGGCTCCCAGCCCTCTACCTGGGAGAGAAAATGAGGAACCACACCAGTCTGGAGCTGGCAGGGTCTCCCCATGCCGTCCAGGAGACGACTGGGACCTGCGCCCCACGACCTGACCTCTCCTCCAGGGACGGGGCACGGGCAGGGGCGTCAGCACTGGCGGGACGGTGTGCGGTGCACGGAGCCAGGGCGCCGGGGTATCTTGCGCCAGCGCCGTTTGTCCCAGCGGCAGAGCAGCAGCAGGCGGAAGGTGTCCCGGAAGGCCTTGTTGCAGAGCGCGTAGCACATGGGGTTGACCGTGCTATTGACGTAGCACAGCCAGTAGCCCAGCTCCCACAGTGTCTCGGGCACGCAGTCCCTGCAGAAGGTGGACACCAGCACCATGATGTTGTATGGTGTCCAGGTGAGGATAAAGGCCAGCAGAATGGCGCTCAGGGTCCGGGCCGCCTTCTTCTCCTTGACCAGTGAGAAGGTCTTGCGCTTGGAGAGCTGCCCCTTCCCGCGGGCCTTGTGGCTCTTGCCCATGCGCTCACGCCCCTTGCGGGTGGGCCTCTTGATGGTGTTGGGAGAGCTCCTAGGGGGGGGCTTGGGAGGCGCCTGGGCCTCAGAGTCCACCATGGGCATCTTGATCACCACCTCAGGGCCAGGCTCCTCACCCTCTGAGGACGTGAGCGACTCCAGGGAGCCCTCCTCCTCCTCCTCCTCCTTCCAACCGTAGGCCCGGCAGCAGCGGCAGCAGCGGCCAGGTGATGTTTCCTGGGAGCCCTCGGCCCCAGGCTGTGACCTCTCAGAGCTGCTGCTGCTGCCACCACCCTTGCCTGGTGTCTCGGAGCCCTGCAGGGCGGCCAGCTCCCGGGCCCGGTTCTCTGTTTCGCGGTAGATGCGCCAGTAGAGTGTGCACATGACCGTGACTGGGAGGTAGAAGGCAGCCATGGCCGTGCCAAAGGTGATGATGGGCTGGGAGAGGAACTGGATGTAGCACTGCCCAGCCAGCACTGTCCGCTCCCCAACCAGGTACTGCCAGAAGAGGATGGCGGGGGCCCACAGCACGAAGGACACCAGCCAGGCACCCCCGATCATTAGGGCTGCCCGGCGTGGTGTGCGCTTGGCACGGTAACTCAGGGGCCTGGTCACTGAGAAGTAACGGTCGAAGCTGATGAGCAGGAGGTTCATGACAGAGGCATTGCTGGCCACATAGTCCAAGGCCAGCCAGAGGTCACAGGCCAGTGTGCCCAGAGCCCAGCGCCCCATGAGCAGGTAGGTGGTGTAGAGGTTCATGGAGAAGGTTCCGATGATGAGGTCAGCGCAAGCCAGGCTTAGCAGGAAGTAGTTGTTGACTGTTTTGAGCTCTGCGTTCACCTTGAAGGACACAAGGACCAGTAGGTTGCCTGTCACTGTGGCCAGGGACAGGAGGCCAGTGGTGATTCCGATGAAGGCCACTTGCC
The DNA here is from genome assembly GCA_004027205.1 of Ctenodactylus gundi. NCBI lineage: Eukaryota > Metazoa > Chordata > Mammalia > Rodentia > Ctenodactylidae > Ctenodactylus > Ctenodactylus gundi. Next base: position 87,867 of record PVKB01002241.1, on the reverse strand, counting down.
ACGGGCCTTTACCTGGGGCCAGAACAGTGATGTTGGGGCTGACAGCAGGTGAGGCCGAGGCATTCATGGCGGCCCTCGGGAGGAGGGTGGATCCTCTGTCTGGGCACGTGATGAGCCTCCTCACGGGAGTGTCCTCACCTGGAACACAAGATGGGCACCTGGGTGAGCCTGGACCTCTCTGGGACCCCAGGGGGAGCAGCAGAGGACTCAGCCCGTGTGCCCTCAGCACTCCCGGCGTGCCAGCCTCCCCTCTCTGGTTGGTGCCCACACATGGTCACACATGAGGGTATGAATGGCTGCATGGGAGGCTCTGAAGTCTGAGGATGGGAGTCCAGTGCCACCAGTTAGACCACAGCCCCAGTGTTTTCGCTGGGAAATGGTTATTAGTTCCCACTTTGCTTAGCTCATGTGATGTGCGCCGGGAGACTTCCTCTGCACCTCCTATGGGATTTCAGAGCATTTTCCTCGGCCTCGTGAAAGCCTTCATGTACCAAGAAGGCACACATGGCAGGCACCACCTGGTGCTGCACATGTAACGGAATTACCTGTTAGCTGCGGTGCACTCCTGCCCTTACTAGCTCAGCTCACAGGGAGGTGATGGCGGCCCTGATCAGTTGCCCAGCTTGGCTGTAATGACATGGGGAGCAGATTAGAACCCAGTTCTTGCTCTCTGAATCTGCAGAGCTCAGTGGGATTCTCCTCCAAATCAGGGGAGATGGGCAGGAAGTGGGGGATGCAAAGGACGGGGGGAGAATAGCAGGACATGTGTGTGTGCCTGTGCATTTTCCTGTGTTCTGTGTGGGGGGGGAGGTCACGGCTGCACAGAGCACCCCTTGATGGCAGCGGGGTGAGCTGGGGTTGGAGGCCGCACAGGGTCCCCTGCGAGGGCAGAGAGCAGAGCTAGGCTTGGCCTAGACACTCATGCATCATGGCACGAATGTTTGGGGAGAATGCAGAAACCAGGAGCGAGGCTTCTGCTCCCAGCTCCTGGGGCCTGGCCCCAGATAGAGTCTAGGAGGGCCTCTTGCTCCCTCTCTGTCTCTTGGTCCAAGAAGAGTAGGGGGATCATAGAGAGAAGGAACCTTCCCAGATCTCCGGGACTTGGAGTCTGGTCCAGGTACTATGGCTGGGTACAGGGCAAGGTCAGCCTGGAAGGCCCTGCTGCCACCCTAAGCCTCCCTGAGAAGGAAGGTCCTGTCTAGTCATGGCCTGCATGGTGTGTGCGCCGAGTCCCCTTCTGTCCTGGGTCTTGGGTGTCCATCTGCCTGCTGAGAGGCTGGACCCTGAACCCGCAGCTGGGCTTTCTGGGCTACACGCTTGGGAAAAGTCTGAGGGAGAGATTTTGGCCAGGGCCACTGGGTCCTGATGTCCCTTGGAGGCCTGGTGTGTGACAGAGACTGATACGCAGAGCCTCCGTGGCTGTAGCTGATCGTGTGTGAGCCAGAGCGTGTGGCTGAGGCCTTGCCATGGCTCATGGTGAACTGTGACCTTGTGGCAGCAGCCCTCAGCGGGGGGATATGTGCTCATGACAGCACATGCAAGGACATGGCTGTCAGTGTGCACTGTGGCTGGGGTGGGCTGTGCAGGAAGCCTGGGCCAACAGCTCAGCTAGGGAGCCAGGTGGTGTGGATTTGGGTCCAGGCTTCACCATCCAGTGGGTGTGTGGCGATCGCTAGTGGTATAACTTTCACAGGCCTCAGTTTTCTCATCTGAAGAATGGGGTTAGTACCCAGTGGCTGACATCTCAAGGAATTGCTGGGGATTAAATGGCCAGTGAATGTAAAGTGCTTGGGGAGCCCCAGTGCACAGGGGTCAGCAACCTGTTAGCTCCGTGTGCCCAGCAGAGGGGCCCCGCCCACCGGCTGTCTTCTTCTGGATTAAAGATCTCTGGCGGCAATCACACCTCAGAACCCTTGTGAGCTGTCTGGAGCTTTCCTGAGCCACTGCACGAGCTCTCACGGAACCAGGACCCCGTCACTCTCATCTCCGTCTCAAAGGGGAAGAGGCTGAGGCTGAGAAAAGCGGCAGCATTTGCCCAGGTCCCTGGAGTGAGGTGGCAGCAAGGATCGAGCCCAGGCAACTTGTTTCAATGGACCTTCATTTACAAGAACTCATGGTTGGTCTGAGGGCCGTGGCTAACCCACATGAAATTTAAGAATATTGCACTAAAAGAGGATGTATCTTGCTGTGTATGGTGGGATACACCTGTAATCCCAGCTACTTGGGAGGCTGAGGCAGGAGAACTGTAAATTGGTGTCTCTGGGCTACTTAGAAAGAACTTGTCGCAAAATAAAATTTAAAAAGGTCTGAGGATGTAGCTCAGTGATGGAGAAAGTGACCAGCAAAGAAAAAGAGAATATCCTGATTGCTGGGTTTTGCTGCACCCTTCTTAACAAGAGTGGGGGATTTCCCCAGGAAGGGTGCTATCTAAGATGGCGCCCACCAGTAGTCCCTGGGGCGGCCACCTCGGGTGTTTACCAACAAAGATGATTGGGCCAAGCCGTTTCCGCCCTGACGGACGGCGCGTGATCCCAATACTATTGCTGCAAGCGCCTGGCGCCTGCCTGCATGGACATCTCGCTGATTGGCTTAACGCCCGCTTACGTGGACACCACGTCAGATCGCCTGCTCTCCCCTCCTTGCCACGTTCTCCCTCTACCCTACATAAGCTTCTGTACTTCCGGAATAAAGTGAGTTCCTGCTTCGACAGACTCCCGCCTGAGTCTGGTTCTCTTGGGACGAGGGGGCCCAGCCACGCGCTCACCTTTCCTCGCCCCTCGGCCCTGGTGTGGTGGCGATACCCCCACAATTCCAGGGTTTCTTCTACTGCTTATCTGAATTCAGTGCTGCTGAGGGAGCAACTGCGGCCTGGAAAGGCATCATGGACCATGGTTTCCTGGATTGTGTTTTTCCTGGGTGCCATGGAAGGGCAGTCCCGAGTGGATAGGGAGACGGAGCAGGCCCAATGCCCCAGGAGCCTGTGGATGAAGAGGCTGCTCCCACTTCCTGCCAGGAGCAGGGACCATGTCATTTGGCTCCTGAGACTCAGGTGAGAACAGTCAGGCACAAAACTTAGGGGACCCCAAAACTCAGTAATCAAGAAAACAATATTTTGATTGGATACTTTGAAATACAGAAATCAATGCATAAAAATCCAGTGAACAAAATGTTCAGGAAAGAGGCTTTAGTCTCAGAGGTGTGCAGCCTGACTCCCTGGCCTCACCTTCCTCTGGTCCAGCTTCCTATGGAACTTCATACAATTGTGGGATTTAAGAAGAAACGTTCCATTACAACATTACTTTTTTTTGATTAGAACCCAGGCCTTGTGCATGTTCTGCACCTGAGCTGCACCCCAGCCTCTGTGGCCCCACTGGACTCTGCTCCCATGCCCTGCAGCCCGGGACGGAAGCCCTGGGCTCTCCTGCCCCAGCTGCGTGACCCTCCTCAAAGAATATGAACATGCCACCTCTCATTCACCTGAGACACCCCCTGCCCGCCGCCATGGTCAGGCAAGACCCCTTGCTCTCTCTACCTTGAACTGTTCCTCTCCGTTTAGATCCTGGCCTCCGGCCTGCTCCTCTGTGCCAGCCTGCTGTCTGGGGAGATTCTACAGGGCCTGAGGGCCAGCGCGAGGCTGAAGTCCCACTCAGATTCCTGTGATCGGCTCGGGGACCTCTGCTTAGAGAAGGAACACTGTCCTCTGTCTGTTACAAGCCTGTATCGGAGGCTACAACTTTGACAAGTTAAACAAGCTCTTCTCATTCTGATGGTCCTGCTGATGCCATCATTGATACCTGCAGGTAAGGCACTTGGCGGCCACTGTTTTCCTTACCCTTCAGAACATCTGAATGGGGGGGTTCTACAGCTGGAGTTTAGATGAGAGTGTGGGGCTTGGAGGACTAAGTGGCTTTCTGATGGTCCTCCTGGAGGAGTGGCTTTGGCATTCTGACCTTGGGGTCTTTCTACTTGGCCAACTGCTTTGTGTCCTGACCATGAGCCGAGAACAGCAACGCCTCCCACAGGGACTCCTGCCAGGAGGGAGTCTGAGAGCCTGCAGGACTTCCTGCTCCAGGGAGCAGCCTGTACCTCAGAGAATACTGTCACATTTTGCCTTTCTTTTCTCATTCGCCAGCCTCTCTGGGACAGTGGGAGTCAGCTGGTCCTCGCCATGAGGCCTGGGACAATCCCTGCCTGGCCCCCAGGGCATGATGGCGGTTATAGATGAACTCTGTATCCTGGGACGTAGGTGGCTGACTTCCTTGGAGACTCACCTCTGGGCTATGAGTTTGGGTGCTGAGGTTCAGCGGCCTTGCAGAGTGTCCTGTGACCACAGGTGGAGGGGTATGGGAGGGGTGGGGATCAGTTTGCAGTGCGGGGAGCTCCCCAGCGCGGTGCTCCGGGAGGCTTCTGCAGGCTCCAAACTCCCCTCCAGCGGTGTGACTGCAGGCCAGTCACAGCCCTCACCTGGGGCTGTGGGGGCATGGGCGTGAACTCCGGCATGCACGCACAGGGGGCAAGGGCGCTGGGGAGTGACGCGCTGGGGAGTGACGGAGATGTGGGCAAGGTGGGGCCGTTCTTAGCTTTCTGGATGGGTCAGGCCTGGGGTGTTAATGTTTGGGGTCCAGGTGGGAGGGAAGGAAGCAGGAAGTGTCTTTCCCCCCAGGACTGTGGCCTCCGAGGAAGGCTATTGGGAGCCTTTAATGATATTACTGGTATTATCACGGCAACTGAAATTTACGGACTGCTTGAGTACAGCAGACATACTGTATGCATTATGTACATGATTTAATTTGGCTGTTGCCTTACTCGGTCTGCAGCGAGGGCAGCAGAGGCTGCAAGGCTTCCCGCTTGCCAGCGAGGAAGCCAGGGTCTGGGCCCCTTCTTAGCTCCAAGCCCTGGACTGTCTAAGCTGCTCCCCACCTCCTCCCCGGTGCTAGCTGGCTTGGCCAAACCCTTCTTGGGACCTGTTGGTGGTGAGGGCAGGTCCTCTGTGCAGGTTCCAGCCTGGGTGTGTGCCTGGTGCCTGCACCTACCTGAGGCAGGAGGGTCAGTCACACCTCTTTGACACAGAGGTGAGGAAGGGCTCTGTTTGCTTTCGTTCCCTGGTGCCTCCAGGCTTTGGCGCACAGGAATTGCTCGGTACATATTTGTGGAATAAAGATGAGCGCGTACCTGGGACCCTGCTCCTTCCTGGCTTCAGGCCGTGGAGAAGGAGCAGCAGCCCATGGAGGCAGAAGCCTCCCAGAGCAGGGCTGGGACCTCCTCCTCCTCCTCCCCTCCTGAGAAGGGGCTCAGGCCCCGTGGCTGAGACCCTGCCTGGCTCCAGTCACCTGCGCCTGCAAAGTGGACCCAGGAACTCCTGTCTCACCCGCTGCGGAGAGGGCATGGCTGGAGTGGCGCCTGCTGTGGGTGCATCTGTGTGTCAGCTTGGGCTCAAAGGGTTAAGGGATGAGGTCACAGCCTCCGGAGCAGCAGGCCAGGCCATGGACCGCGCCCTGGACCCGTCCCTAGGGGCTGGGGATCTGGCTGCCCAGAAGAAAGGGAAGGCAGGCAGAGAGCAGGGGAGAGGGATTCCTGAACACCGGGCTTGGTACAGAAGGGAGGCGGCAAGGGAGTGGGTGCTGGGCAAGAGACTGGATGGGGGGGGGGGGTGCCGCCATCTTGTCAGTGGGGGTGTAGGTGCCAGCAGGCGACCTGCGCTGGGGCACAGACAGTGCTGGCGAGAAGCTGTGGTCGTGGGACTGAGCCCTGGGACTCTAGTGAGTCCTTGTGGCCAGGTCTCCTGACTGGTCCCTTCTGCTGGGGGCTGAGCTCCAGCCTTTCCCAAGCCACTCTTTCTTCTCCTCCTAGTGACTTCTCTCTGAAGGTGGCTCCTAGCCCACCATAGATGCACAAAACTTCTACTCCTGCTATCTGGTCACTAGAAAGAGGGAATAAACAAGTAGAACTAGTCCTACTTTGGAGCCCAAGCACCGTTGTGGGCAGAGGGCGGCAGCCATCAGTTAAATGCTTCCCAGGTATGTGACTGGGCCAGAGACCCACGGCCAGCCTGCCGACCTGTGGACGTCAGCCAGCCTTGCGTCCTCGCGGCTGGGCCCTGGACTCCTCTGCTGGCGCGGCATCCCCCCCACCCGGTGTGCCCCCACTTCCTCACGCCTCGCGTTCGCCTCTCTGTTTCCTTTCTTCCCTCCTCCCTCCCCCACCTTCTAGGCATCACCATGGCACCACAGCACAGCAGAAACCCGGCGACTCACACGCCTCTCCCCGCCTGCCTGCTGCCTGGAGCCCTGGCTCCTGCCTCACCCCGCCTAATGCCCCTCCCCGCTCCGCCACCCCATCATCCTGCCCCGGAGGGGGCAGCACCCTGCGGTGCTGAGGGTGAGGTGGATGGGGTGCCACGGAGGGCCGGCCCGGCTTTCTTGTCTGTGGCCGCATCTAGGCCTCGGTCTCCCCACCTGTACAGTAGAGCGGCACCTTCCCAGTCTTGTCCTGCTGGACGTCTGGCTGTCCCTCCGCCCTTCAGGACACGGTGTCTGATGTCTTAGCCCCTCCAGAGTCAGCCACCATCACACCTGCTTAGAGGCTGAGCCAGGGGCAGAGGTTGCTCACCCTACAGCTCCAGCTGACTCCAGGCGCCAGAAGGCCGGGTGGACAGGGGGCCTGGGTCCCAGAAGAGCTGTGGGTGTGGGAAGAGGGGACCCCTCTACACCAGCCCTGTTGACTTCCTGCTGCGCACTTCCGGGTGAGCTGGTGGAAGCTGACCCTTCTCCCTGCCCCTTGCCTAGGTGGAGGGGGTGGCGCACTGGTATCAGGGCCAGTCCCAAGGCTAGGTACCTGCTGCTAGGTACCTGCTGCTTCTCTGGGGCTATTGCTACTCCAAACACAGTGGGGTCCCTGGCTCCTGCCCGTGCCAAGACCTTGTCCCCTGGCCAAAGTGGCCCTCCATGTACCCCAAGGAGCCTTGGAGCTTTGTGCCTGGGCCCCTAGGCTCTGGCCCAGCACCCACCTTGGCATCCAGCTTGTCCATCTGGCTAGCAGCCTGGCTCAGCCCATCGTGGAGGAGCTGAAGGCAGAGAGGGGTGGTGGGGTTCAGGGCTAGCACTCAGTTAAGGGGTGCTGGTGGCCAGGGCTGCTGGGGGCTCTGCCCACCCCACAGCAGCTGAATCCCTCTAGGCTCAGGTCCACACTCCTAAGGAGCAGGGGTCTCCCCATCTCTCTCCGTAACCATCCCGAGCCTGGAGCAGCAGTGATCCCTGGCTCTGGAGCCCCCTCCTCTGCTGCCTCCTCTCTCCAGGGCCACCCTCCCCTGCCTCAGCCGGATCCCTGCCTACTCCCCACCTGCCTCTCCAGCTCCCCGCACCTCTGCAGACTCGCCCGATTTACTTACCATGGGGCCTGAGGGGTCTGAGGGGCTTCAGCCCAACTCCTCCAGGGTCTGCCTCATCTTCTGGGACCCAAACACCTGGCTCCCGGGGGGGAACTGCGCCCTGTGCTGGCAGCGGGAGAGGCACAGGCTGTGATTGGCATGTCCCACCCCCTGGCACGCCAGCCTGGGGGGGAGGGAGGGAGGGAGGGAGAGAGGGAGGGGACGTGCGGGAGGGAGGGAGGGAGAGCGAGAACCAAGGGAAGGAAGGGAGGGGGAACCGAGAGAAGCTGTAGGCGGCATCTGGGGTTTGGCCAGGGCCTGGCGTTCCCCCCCCCCCCCGCCTCCTCGGGGCACCCACGCTACACCCAGAGAGGAAGGAGGCAGAACGGGAGGGAGGTGAGTCTCGGAAGGCTAGGAGTACAGGATGGGAGAGCAGGCGGACATGGGAGACAGACACCCACACTGAACACGGACCAGGAGGCATGCACACCCTCCCAAGGCACACGCTGTCCCCAGGCTCTGTCCTGCCCACCCAGAGCCCCGGCCTGGGGCTCACGTGCCTTCCCGCTGCACACATGTGCCTGGCCTGCCCACCCACCTCACGCCCACCCGTGTGAGAGAGCCAGGAGGCACACATGGGCCTCTGATGAGGGCCCCGACTTGGCGCAGACCCAGCCTGGAGCACGTGGCTGAGAGCGGACCTCGCGGCTGGCCGTGGGCCCTGCCTGTCGGTGACCGCGCGGCCCAGGGTGAGGGGCTGAGGGGCGGGGGTCCTGCGCTCGCTGCGCCTGCTGCTGTGTGCCGGCTGCGTGAGTCCTGGGCACCGGATCTCTGCGCAGCATGCAAAGGACAGAGTGAGCTGGTAGTGCCCCCACGTGGCTGCATCCAAGTCGCTGTGCGGGTGCCAAGGTGGGACCTGCCGGGTTGCTGTGCTGGTGTCATCACTCGGTGTGTGAGGGCATTGCGGCCTGTTGGGGCACGTGCCCGCATGCTGCCGAGCGGTGCGTGAAGGCAGGTAGGGCCTGCTGGGGAGCACCGGTGAGTCTGTGTTTGGGCGTGGAGTTTGCTAACTCCGCCAAGAGCACAGCCCCTGCCTCCCTGCCTGTGCCACCTCCGGCTTCCTCTAGACAGGCAGGCAGACGGGCTCCTGTCCAGCCCGCCAGGCGCAGGTGGTTTGGTGGGGCGGAGGGAGGTGCGGCTCCACTCTCACCAGACTTGCCCTTCTGGGCGGTTTCCTCAGACACAGAGCCCTGGGGGGTCCTCGCCCTGGGGATCTAAGCTCCGACCCCTTCCTCGCCCCCTGTGGACGCCTTGGGGTGCAGGGGAGGACTGGAGCCCTTTCCTTGTGGTACGGAGCAGAGCTGTGACTCTGGTGTGGCAGGTGCCCAGGCCTGGTCCCAGCTTCTCCTGCCCTGGTTCTCCCTTGCCTGCGGGTGGGCCAGGATCCCCACCCCAGAGCCTGCCCACTGCCCAGGTAGCCAAGGGAGCAAATCCTGGTATGGGGCACATCCTCCTTGAAGCCAAGTGGGTACTGCACCCCAGGAGGAGCCCAAGCAACCCATGCCATCACCGGCCGGTCAGGCAGTCACCAGTCACAATGTCGCCCCGGGAGTTAGCCAGGGGTCAGTCTGGGCCAGAGGTCTTGGGGTCCACCGTGCCCTCCTGGTCACCCTGCTGGTCAGGCAGGGGCAGAGGTCACAGGGACCCCACCCTAGGGTCACCCTGCGGTCAGGCTGGGTCAGAGGTCTTGGGGTCCCATTCCGAGTCTGGATCGGCACCCACCCCCCCGCCTTCCCCCAGGCGCCCTTGCTTCTCCCACCGTCTCTGCACACGTCCCTTTAGAAATAAAAACACAGATCCGGTGGGCGCGCGCGCTCGCTCGCGTGTCCAGCTTCTCAGCCCTCCTCCAGGTCGCCTATGCCAAGCGAGGGCCGCCCAAGCCGGCCTGTGGATTCCCGCTCGGGCTGGGCTGCGTCTTCTTCAAGACAGGGAAACTGAGGCTGGGGGCGCGCAAGGAAAGGCAGAGGGGCGGGTGGTGGGGGAGCGCTCGCGCGCGGCCGCTGGCCGCCCCCGCAAGCGCCCGATTTAGCCGGGGAGGCTGGGAACATTGTCTTTATTTTAAGCCGCGGAGTGCGGCACGAACGCTGCCGCCGGCTGCCGGGACTCAGAGCTGCGCCGGGCGGCGGCGGCAGCAGCGCACGTGGGGACGCAGGACCCTCCCCGCTCTGCGCTCCCCGCGGGCAGCAGCGCGGGACAACCCCAAACCTCCCTGCGGACTCCCAGGCCGCCAGACCTTCCCTGACACCTCCCTGTGGACCCTCGCTCCTCTGCACACCTTCCAACCACCCGGCTGACCCCTGTCCTGCCGGACACCTCAAACCCCTCGCAGGTTCCCGCCAACCTTTGGCGGACCCTCGCCTGCCAGGCACCCTCCCAACCTGCCTGCGGACCTTCCCCACCAGACCTCCCCTCTCTCCCTGCGGACCCCGCCCCAGGGATGCCCCCCCTCTCCTCTGCCCCCTCTTCTCCGGGCTCCTTCCCTCCCCTCACCATGGAACCCCTTGCTCTAGGGGGTTCCCCTAGAGGCCCACCCAGACCGGAACCCCTCTCCCGTCCAGGCCAGATGGTCCAGGACTGGGTAGAGGCAGGGGTGGGGGAGAGCCCTTCCTCTGGGTCCACTGTGAGTGGCCTGGTCCTGAGGGGACAGGGGTCACCTGATGGCCCAGGGCAGCAGCAGGAGGAGGCTGCAGGGTCTCTGCCGTGGGCTGTGCTTCTCCCTCAGGTGACAGGGGGTGGGGAAAGCGACCTCCCTTTGGTGGCAGATGGGGCAAGGGAAGCGGCAGGTTCGTGGCAGGGTGTGCACTGTGGTGAAAGCTGTTGCTGAGCCCTCCCCTGTGCCAGTTGCCCTCCCAGCTCCAGGAGGCGCCATCGTGCCCATTGCATGGGTGGGCAGGAGTCTCAGCCCCACACCCCAGGGCCTAGGCGGGACGCAAGCCAGGCGAGGCGTGCAGGCAGCAGCTCCAGGCACGATAGGGGACAGTGTTGTTCAGTAATCCTGAAAGCCAGGCTGGAGGACTGCCAGTTTGAGCACAGCTCGGGCAACAAAGTGACTTGGAAGGACTTTGTCTCAAAATAAAAATAACACAGCCTGGGGATACAGCCCAGAGTGGAGGCCATGGGTTGGAGGGACAGGTGGAAGAGGAAGTGAGCTGCTCAGGTGTGCTCTGAGCCCCTCCCGGTTTGCACTGGGGCCTGAATCCAGGTCAGATGCACAAACCTGGGGCTGAAGAACAGCTCGGCAGCCCTAGCGCTTCCCTAGCAAGGTCGGGTCAGGCCATGGAAAAGCGGGGGCCGGTCCTGTTTCTCCACAGCAGCCAGGCACCTGGGCAAACTAACTCTAATTCTTACCCCTAACCCTAACTGTAGCCTCTAACCGTAACTCCAACTAATGCTAACCTTAAATCAAACTAACTTTTTATTTTTAATTTTATTTCATTTGTTTTTTTGCTCTGTGGCCCAGGCTGGCCTTGAACTCACAGTAATACTCCTGTCTCAGCGTCTTGAGTGCTGGGATCACAGACATGTACCACCACACCCAGTTTATATGATACTAGGGAATCAGACTCAGGGCCTGGAGCTTGCTAGGCAAGGGATTAACCGCTGTGCTATTCCTCCAGCCCAAACCAACTAACTTTAACCTTAACTCCAACCTTAATCCTGAACCTGAACTCAGGCAATGTGCTGAGTTGGCAGGTTCAGCCAGGGCTGTGAAAGAGACATTGTCTCCATTCTGCTTAAGATGAGAGGACCTCAGTCTCCAGACTGCCTGCCTGCTGTGGACCTGGACCTATCAGGCACCAGCACCTTCCCTGGGCCCCTGGTCCATGAGTGCACACGAGGGAGATGCTCATTCTGCCTCACGTGACCCATGGACCCTGGGTCTGCAAGGCGGTGTCCTATGCGGGTTGGGTGCACCCAGGCCGTGCCTCAGTCGCTGTGGGATTGAAAGGAGGGTCCAGGGGTCTGGACCTGAGGCGTTCCCCTCTCTCCTTCCTGTTCCGGATAGTGCAGCCCTGGGTCTCCAGTGGGAGCCTTGGGACTGATGGTGGCTACAGAGTCTATGTTCCTCTCTGGAATCTGCTTCTCCAACCCTACAGATGTCCCCACTGAGTGGAGACCACTGTGAGGGATGGTGGAGTGTGACAAGGGCTCGGGTTAGGGTTAGGGCTCTTCCTTGCTCTCTGACCTTTCCTGGAGGGACCCTGGCCCTCCACAGGGCTGGCTCAGGGCTTGTCTCTTAGTCCTCATGCTCGGTGGTATTGTGACCTTTCTGTCATCGGTCTCCAGAGACCCTCAGTCTCCCATCCACAGTCCTGTGTGGCCCTCATGCCCTTGGGCCCTTAGGGCCCTGCCGTGCCATGCTCAGGGAATGGGGCAACTGCTCTGCTGTGGGGAGTGGGTACAAATGCCCGCCTCCCTCTTCCACATGGGGCAGGCCCCTTACAAAGGGCTGGGGCCAGTGGAGAGCAAGGTGGGCTCGCTAGGACCAGGACTGTGGCCTGTGCTTGCTGTTGGGCGCACACCAGCCGCTCACATTGTGGGCCTGAGCATGGCTCCCACCTCACACACAGCGTGGGGCGGGGGTGCGGGGATGGCCATGGGGGGAGGGGCGCATGTTTCCGGGGTGCATGTTTGTCCTGAGTCGGTGCCTTGCTGGTTGAGACCGCTCCCCACGGCCTGCAGTGTGTACCAGTGAGCCGGACCCCCACCCTGCAGCCCTGTACGTCACAGAGAGCTACAAGGGAGCTACAGTGCTTTGGCCTGGTTCTCATGCTTAATGTGTTTTAACTCTTTTTTTTTTTTTTTTTTAAACGCTTTGCAAGATCTTGCTGTATAGTCCAGGCTGGTCCTGACCTCACTTGTATCCCAGGCTGACCTCAACTCACGGCAGTTCTCCTGCCTCAGCCTCCCCAGTTCTGGGATTACAGGTGTCTACCTCCACATCCTGGTGATTTTTATGTGGTGCTGGGGAATCACACCCCAGGACCTTGCATGTGCCGGGGAAGTGCTTTAATCACTGAGCTATGTTTCCCACCCTAGCTCATTCGTGTAAGAACCTGGTTATTACCAGTGTCATATAAGTGAGGCATCTAAAACACTGAAATGTCCATAACCCACCCAAGGTCACCAGCCAGCATGTGCAGAATCAGGAGAGTGGAGTCTGTCATTGCTTTTGGCCCTATGCTAATGGTCCTTAAATGCCAATGTCACTACCCACATCTCCTGGCTTCCCTCTCCTTACGTTCTGACCCTGGCCCGGGGTGCCATCCCTGCCAGGGAGGGTGCTTTAGGGTAGGATTCATGGAGGCTAGAGCTGGTCCCTGGGCTCAAGGGCTTGCCAAAGGCTGCAGCAGAGGCTGGGCTGTGGGAATGGGAGGCCTTGTGGACCTCAGGCGGGCAGGGGACAACTTTACTGCCCTTCTTGTGGCCTGGCAGGTCCACCCTCGGCCTGGCCTCAAGGGAAGGAAGTGGCACCAGGCCAGGAGAGGGCGCCCGCAGGCTGTCCTGTGCTCTGCGCCGGGAGGTAAGCCCCAGGGCTACAGGCCTCGTGTCATGGGTGATGTTCCTCAGGCCTGGGAGCTGCGTCTCTGAGCCTGTGCGCAGCTAGGAGTGGGGTTGGTTCTGCAAGCTGCCTGAATGCCCCACCCAGCCACCATTCTCGTGGGGACCCTTTGTTCCTTTGCCCTGCATTTGGGGGTCAGCTAACTTAAAAACCACACAGCACATAGCATGCCCTACTTCCTCTAGACAGGCAGCAAACCCCTGTTCCAAGGACCAGTGCAATGTCCCCCTGGAGCCTGAGTTAGACAGGGGGAAAAGGTGACCTTGGGAAGGTGTCAGGCACATCAGAGCTGAGAACTTCTCAGGAATAGGAGAACAGTGTGAAGCAAGGTCCAGGAATGGTCGGTGGGAAGTGGCCCAGGGAGAACGGCCATTGTTCTGAGGTCACGCGGCGTGTCAGGATGCCTGTGGGGCCGCCCGGAGGCCCAGCTAGGTCTCTGGCATAACTGTATTCCTTGCCTCAGTCTACCCATC
>PVKB01002241.1:0-74305 GCA_004027205.1 Ctenodactylus gundi | reverse complement strand
CTACCCTGTTTCTCCTGGACACTGCTGCCTCTGGGTCTTCTGCCTCCTCCCACCCAGCCCGTGCCTTCCTTGTTCTTGGCTGCCTGTGACCTCCTTCCTTAGCCCACAGAAGACCTCAACTTTAGTTCTGCTGCCCCTTCTACACCTAGACGGGTTCCTAGGGGCTCTTCTGGCAGGGCTAGAGGATGGCACCCGCTGGCCACTCTCAGCCCTGTGTGTGGCGTACTGGTTCCCATCCCAGGTCAGTCCTTAGCACCCAGCTCCAGACTCCTCCCGTGCCTCAGGCAGCAGCTCTGAGCCCTGATTCACGTTCCATCTGTGGCTCACTCCGTCCTTTCCAAAGCAGTTTTTTGAGATTTGGTTGGTTCTAGAGGGTTAATTAGCAGTCCCTGTTGCCCCTGCTGCAGCTGCAACCTACTTGGTTTCTGGGCCTCAGCCAAGAGTCCTGGCAGGAGGGAGAGGGAGTCCTGGGGAAGAAGGTGGTGTTCACAGTAGGGCTGCCCACTCTGAGCCTGGCCCAGGGCAAGGGACCCCTCAAGAAAAGTAGCAACATGTTAGTGAGGAGAGAATGAGAGAGCTGCTGGGTTGTATCTGTCTGTTTTCTGTTGCTAGGACACCTTTCCACAGGCTGGATGAATTGAAAAGAGGTGGGTCTTGGCTCATGGCTCTGAAGGCCCAAAGTCAGGGGCTGTGTCTGGCACAGCATCTTGAGTCCCTGTGCAGTGTACCAGAGACAGGGAGCATACTTGTGCCTGTGTCTCTGGTCTCTCTCCTTCTTCTTGGGTTTAACCAGGGGCACTTTCCCACCTCTTGTCTTATTTAATCCCAGTTGCTTCCAGAAGCCCTCACCTCTGAACACCAGAATTGGTTTTCATCCTCCTGGCACATAACAATGAGAATTAAATTTCAACATGAGTTTTGGAGGAGACAAATTATTCAAACCATAGTTTTGCCCCTGGCTCCTTAATACTCCTCTCACACACGAAGTGTAATCATTCCACTCAAGCAATCCCAAAGTCTTAACTGATTTTAAAGTCAATTCAAGAGTCCAAAGTTCAAGGTCCAATCTGAGACTTACGGTGAATGGCTTCTGCTTTCAACAGGGGATGGTGGGACCAGCACAAGGCGCATACTCCCGTTGTATGAGGAGGACTAGGAGGTCAGAAGGAGAAAGAATCCAAAAGCCAGCCTGAAAGCCAGCAGGACAGACATGCACTCCTAAAGCTCCACCTGGCATTGTACGTGGTAGGGAAGGGCTGCCCCACCCTAGGGCTGTGCTAGTGGCCCGTGAAGGGCTGTCCTTGGGGGCTTCATGGGGAGCTAGCAGCTGCTGGAGGCTCCACCTTCCTGGGCTCCCTGTTGTAGCTCCATTTCCTCAGGGCCACTCGGAATCACCCTGTCAGGCCTTCTTGGCACCAACTGTGTAGCGACCTTCTGCGTGGTCTCCCAGGTCTTCCTTGAGACATGGGTGGACACCACTGTGACTCCCTAGTTCTCACATCCCGTGGCCTCCAACGTCATCTCCATGTGAACCCACGCTGCCCTGGAGCTGTGTGAATAATGGTTCTAGCAGTGATAGCGCCCTCTGCTGGAAAGATGGGATCTTGACATAGCCCAGAAAACACCCCAGGCCTTGGGACAATTGTGCGAGAGCGACTGAGGTCAGGGGCTCCCAGGGTAGAACTTTCAGGTGTGTGTATTGACTTGTGGGCCAGGAAATGAGGGAGGGACACCTGATCTGGGGGTGGGCAGCCCAACTGGCAGCTTGAACCATAGCTTTTACAGGGGAGAGCTCTGGCCTTTTCCAAGTCTCCGGACATGTACTGGCTTCTGGTCTGCCATGCTATGAAGAGTTTTTCTCTGGCTAGACCTCCATCATAGGCTTCTGTGGTTGGTGGGCACCCATGCACGGACTATGTGAGACCTGAAAATGTGAGCTAAAATAAACTTTTCCTCCCTTGAGTTATGGAATGAATAAGTAAGTAAGACACCTGTTCAGACAGAGTTATTAGCAACGTCTCTACTCCTGGTATACAATTTTCAGTCTTAGTCCTTTTTTTAAAACAGTTTAATGAAATTACCAAAGTCAGGCTAACTTTTACAAGAAAAGAAGTTTCTAAGCTTACCATGTTGGCTGCAGGAAGTCCAAGAGGCCTGTGCAGGGCTGTGTGGTTCGTCACAGCGGTACTGCAGGAGCACAGGACCAGGGGGCCCAGTGATCTGGTGTAACAATCTTCTAACCCCAGCTTGAGCCTTGTGAAAACGGCGCCCCCTGGCCCCAGTGATGTGAGTACCTCCCCTGAGGCCTTATCTCTGTCACTGCCACGCTGGGCACCAAATGTCCAACCTGTGTGAATCCTTGGGGCAAACCACATGCTACCCGACCTTAGCAGGGGGTGAGAGGAAGGTCTAGGGGAGAGGAGCCCAGCCCTCTGGTGGCTGGGGAACAGGACAGGCAAGGGGTCAGTGTTGGCAGGTTGTCTGAGCTGGGAACCCCCGCAGGTCCACTTGTAGATGGGGAAACGGAGGCCCCGTGACTTGCCGAAGGCTACGCAAACCTTCCCGGCCAGGCCTATGCTGAAACTGTCTCCTGTATTGCCGTGTGACATTCTTCTTTCCGCTCTCTCTCGCCTTTTCCTGCTCTGGAAACACTTCCTGTGCCTGGCTCTGGAGTCGCCCCTGCTTGCCTTTTCCCACCTCACCTCCCTGACTGTTTCTCCTTATCCTCCTTCCCCACCCATCCTCTCAGTTTTGGGTATCTGGGTTCAGTTTTTGGACCTTCACACCCCGTTCCCAAATGAACCCTGCCACCCACACCCTGAGAGTCCCCCACTGTGTATCCCGTGGTGCCCTAGTTGCTGCAGTTGGGAAGTGCCACCACAGCTTTCGGGTGAGTGTTGTTGACTTGAGGCCAGGAAGTGGGGATGGGGGCTCCTCCCTCGCTCATATGAGAGGGAAGAGAAACATTGTTGCAGCCTCCCCTGGCATCTGGATCACTCGGCTGGCTCCTGGCTGGCCCGGCCTTCGCTTGCATCAGTCCTGGTCTTGTCCTGCTTCCTGGACAGCCATCCAAAGCAGGCTTGCGCTAGCTGTCCTGAAGTCTCGGACTAGTGTCCTTCTGGCAGGAACCTGAGCAGCTACTGGACCCTCCAGCTCTTCCACGCGTGCACAGCCGATTTGGATTATCTCTCTTCAAACTAGCAAGCCCTCTGAATAAATTCCCTTTATTTCTATAGGTTCTATTAACTCCACCTCTCTGAGTACCCTAACCAATCTAGTAGTGTTGGCAAGTACCTGGCCCAGAGTGAGCACTATGGTTTTATTTAATTTTTTTTCGGTGCTGAGGATCAATCCAGGCGTCACAAGAGCCAGGCAGCTCCAGCTGTGGCCCCACTGTCACTGCTGCGGTCTATGTCTGGGCCGTCTCCCTGTGACTCATCCTGACCCCCACCCACAGCTGCGCCGTCCTGGGGGGGTGGTCAGCAGCCGCATAGCACAGGCAACAGATCTCATTCTTACTTTGAGGACATTTCTGTGCTCAGAGTGTCCCTCACAGTATGGTGCTACAGGGGGCAACTGTCCACGCCTGGCTATACCTGGACACCCGCCTGCGATGGGTGGACATCTGGGTTACCCTTGCATTCAGGACCTCAACTAACACTGAAGCAGAGCTCATGTGTATGTCGGTCTAGGGACTTTTAGGAGGGAGACAGGGGCCAGAGGGGTCTCCTGGGGTGCACATGTGCGTGCCTGTGCCTGCTGCCACTGTTTTATAGAATGATAGCACTGGCTTTCATGCCCATAGGGCCACACGAAGGGTACAGGGGTCCCCTCTCCCTTGGCATTACCTGACCCTGTAAAAGCTGCTGGGTTGAGGGCAGGTTAAGATGGTATCACAGCTTTTCTTCTCTCTCTCTCTTTTTCTCTCTTTCTTCTTTGTTTCCTCCCTCCCTCCCTCCCTTCCTCCCTCCCTTCCTTCCTTTCGACAGGGTTTCATTCTGTAGTCCAGACTGATTCTGAACTAACCGCGTAGCCCAGGCTGACCTTGGACTCAAGGCAATTCTTACTCAGCTTCCCGAGTGCTGGGATTACAGGCGAGCACCACCATGCCCAGTTTATACGGTGCTGGGGAATGGAAGCCAGGGCCTTGCGCTTGCTGGCAAATGCTCTGACTGCTGAGCTACACCTCAGCTCCAGTGCCACTTTCTTCGTGTGGGGCACCTCATTCGCAAATACAGGGTCCTTTTATTTGCCTGTGTTTGTATTGGAGTTCCTTTCTTTGTTGTTTGCTGCAATTATACATTTATATATTTTTAATTAAAAATTTCTTTACTCATAACAGCTTTAAAGAACAAACAAAATCATTATTTCAGGTCAAGAGAGAGACCACCCAAAAGAGAATAAACTGTATTTTTGGTGCCTTCAGTCACACCAATCACATTGGTTTTCTTCTTCTTCTTTTTTTTTCAATGCTGAGGATTAAACTCAGGGCTTTGCTCATGCGAGGAAAGCATTTGACCACTGAGCTACACCTCCCAGACCAAATGGCAACTTTTTTAAAATCATTTTTTAAAATGCGTAGGCCAGACTTGAAGTCACTACTACCCGGCCTGTGCTGGCCTTGACCTCACTGCTGTCCTGCCTCAGCCTCCAAATACTGAGATGACAGGTATGTGCCGTCACACCCATGGTGATTTAAAAAAATTAAATTTAATGAGTACAGTGAAGTCATTTTTAACTTTAGAATATTGTCAGTGTTTTTATTTAAAAAAATTTTTTTTTAAGACATGGCAGAGGCATAGGTGAAGCCCAGACTCTGTAGCTCAGACTGGTCCTGAACTCATTACGTAGCCCAGGCTGGCCTTGGACTCACAGTAATCCTCCTGCCTCAGCCTCCTGGGTGCTGGGTGTCCAGCTCATGTGATGCTGGGGAGTTGAATTCTGGTGTTATAGTTTGAAATAGACCACCAGTTGCCAATTGGAGCAAGGTAGGGTTTCTTTATTACTTTATTATTAATAAATAAATATTATTTATTTCTTTATTACTGGACTCAGGGTGAGTATGAAGAGAACAGCCCCAAGCAGGCATCACAAAGGGTTTATAAAGGCCGCAGTGAAGAGATTTTACACCACCTCACAGCTGAACCAATCATTATTATATAGCAACCAATTGCAGCTTGACAAACAGGTGTTAATTTTAGGTGGGCTCTTGCATCACTGGGAAATAACCTATCAAGTTTGAATTTCTTTTTCTGGCTGGGCTTTTTATGCTATTACAAAGTGGCCAATCATCAGCTGACACCCGGTTGTTACTTTTGGTGGTTTCCGGCACTTGCCAGGCCCAGGCTGGGGGGAGATGCACCCTGGGGGCCTTGTCACGACAGCAGAGCTACATCTCTTCTAACAAGCCCTGCAGAGTTACCAGGGCGGAGGAGGCAGTCAGCAATTCCCGGACTCCAAGGGATGCGACATTGCGCAATGAGCAGAAAACAGGTAAAAGTTACAGAACTTAGACAAGTTTATCTAACTCACACAGCAAAGGTGCAACCTGAGTCACTTTAACTTTAATAGGCACCACAAAACAGAGTCACTCTGGTATATTGATGCTTTGAGCTATATAATTTCACAACCTGGGTGCAGAAAGTTGACATCAAAGTGAGGTTACAGATAATTATAAAATTACAAAAGTATACCTATAAGTTGGATTTTTATGTCACTGTCACATCTGGCCTGTGCTTGCTAGGGAACAGCTTTGACCGCTGTGCCATTCTTCCAGCCCAGAATATTATCAGTGTTGAATGTTGCAAACATCTTCTCATCCATCTTTTTTCTGTTGATTTTAGTCATAGTGGGGTTTTGTGCATAGTAGGCAAGTCACCACCATTGAGCTGCAACTTCTAACTACTGAAAGTTTTTTGATAGTTGCTAATTTTTGTTAGAGGTTTTTCCCGAGATGACAATCCATTAGTATGTTAAATTTTCTTATGTAAAGCCACGGCTGCTTCCAGAGAGAAGCTCTACTTGGCTTCCATGTGGCATCTGTCTTGCACCCAACTGGTCACTTTTCTAATATTTACGTATGTTATTATCATAGTTAGGGTTATCTTTGTTTTACAGATAAGGTAATTGAACGATTAGACCAGCAAATGTGGATTAAGAGCTATGTTCTCTTTCTCTCTCTTTTTTTTTGAGACAGGGTCTCGCTCTGTAGTCCAGGCTGGTCCTGAACTCACTACATAGCCCAGGTGGCCTCAAACTCACAGTAATCCTCCTGCCTCAGTGCTGGGATTACAGGTGTGTGCTGCCACACCTGGCTTAGGTGGTGTTGGGAAATTGAACCCAGGGCCTTGTGCTTGCTAGGCAAGCATTTAACTGCTGAGCTCTTCCTCCAGCCTCCAGAGCCTTTTTATTTTATTTTATTTTATTTTATTTTTTGAGTCAGGGTCAAGCTGGTCGTGAATTCACTGTGTAGCCCTCACTAGGCTTGGACTCACGGCAGTCCTCCTGCCTCTGCCTCCCTAGTGCTGGGATTACGGGTATGCACCACCATACCCGGCTATATGTGGTGCTGAGGAATTGAACTCAGGGCCTTGTACTCACTAGACAAGTGCTTTAACCGCTGTGCCATTCTTCCAGCCCCCAGAGCCAAATTCTTAACCACTGTGCTTTTCTTCAGTCTTATTTTAACTTCTATTAGTATACCTACTTCTAGAAAGGCGTAGGTGAGTTGTTTTGGGCTCAGGGGTTGAAGCCTTTCTCGATGCAAAGCGAAATGCAGAAGCTGGGTGAGGAACTGCACGTGTGCTGGGCTGTAGCTCAGTAGCTCATGATGTGACCCTGTGGAGGAAGGTCTCCTGTGTGCACTTGAGGTCCCACTGAAGAGGCAAGGCCCAGGCAGGGGTAGCCGGGGTGGCCCGCCCTCTCTCCCTCTCCCTTCTCTCCCCCCTTCCCTCCTCTTCTACCACCCTGAGACTACAGCGCCCACTGGGACGCCTGGTGGTATAGTTTCTGCACTTGGACAAGGGGGGAAGGAGAGGTGTCCGCCATCACCGGGTTGGGAAGAACAGCTGCGTGGCCCACATGTCCTCTGGGCTCTACCTGTTTGTCCCTGCCTCCTTTCTCACCTTATGTCTCAGTTATTTTCTCGTTGCCAGGACAGCACACCCAACATTCACAATTTAAGAGAGAAATGTTTATTTTAGCTTGCAATTTCAGAAGTCCATTCATGGCTGGCAGGGGGAGAAGCACACGGCGGAGCTGTAGTAGGAGGAAAGTGCTTTGTGGCCATGGCAGACAGAAAGCCGGGTAGGTGAGGAAGGGCAGAGCCCCCTTCCACGTCCTGTCCTGGTGACCCATCCCCTTGGGGCCTTCCCTCCTGTCTGAGCAGGCCCCACCTCTCAACAGCACATGGTCCCCTTGGTATGTCACAACATCCAAATATATCAGGCTTCTGGGGACACTCCAGATTCACACCACAACCCTCCGTGACCACTGTCTCCCAGCTGTTCCTGAGTGACAGGTGGAGCCATCCGTCCACACCCATCTGTAGTGGCTTCAGAGTGGGTTCTTTTACTTGGTAACATGGCTTTAAGTTGCCTCCCTGTCTTTCCACAACTTGACAGCTCATATATTTTTATCGCCGAATAATTAGTTGTTCTTTTAAATTAGGACAAGAAAATAATTTTCATTTTGAAAGTATTTCCTCTCTAGGTAGAATAAAACAGTCTCACAACCTTGAGTGAATTATAAAATTTTCAATTTTTTTTTGTTAACAGAAAAGGGAAAGGGACCAGAATGATCCTAAGATGTGATGTTACACATGCCCAAGGGAATTTATAGGTTAAGCATAATTTCTTGATATTCTGATTTGGTGGCAGAGGAATTTTTATTTTTGAATTTATCATTACTGTGGCATTTTTAGTACTCCAGTACTACATGATGTAAAAAATTTGGAAACTTGGCATTAGAACATTTTTTTCAAAGAGCAATGGAATTTTTCTATCTTGTTTTATTTTATTTTTTACTTCTATTTTGAGACAGGGTCTCACTCTGTAGTGTAGGCTGGTCCTGAGTTCAGTAGCCGAGGATGGCCTCAAGCTCATGGCAACTCTTTTCTCAGCTTTCCAGGCACTGGGCTTACGGTCACGCACTACTACAACCAACTTATGTGGTGCCGGGAATCAGACCCAGGACCTTGTGCTTGCTAGGCACGTGCTTTAATTGCTGTGCTATTTCTCCAGCCCAATTTTTCTATTTTATTCAAAGAACTACCACTATGTATTTCTGAATGTTGTCTGATAGAGTTTTTTTCTGAAATATATTACTAGGTTGTGTTAGAGAAGATAGGAAGTTAATTTAACAGGATTTTCCTGGTGGAGATACTCTGCTGGGTTGAAATATCTGGACGGGAACTGGGGAGGGGGAGGGAGGGAAGTGGATGTGGGGCCAAGGCAAGAAGCTGGAAGACACAGGGGACCTGGGTCTGCATGCAGTGTGGCCATGAGGTCCAAGAGCAGTCGACACCGGAAGCTGATCACTGAAGGTGGGACACTCAGGGCTCGGCTTCTGGCCTGCAGGGAGGTGGCCAACGTCCTGTGGGTCTGTCACTCCTCAGGGTCATTATTGGCTCTCACTGTGTGTGTGTGTTCTGCGCACCGGAAGCCTGGGGACCAGATATTTCCGTATGCGCCTGAGTTACTTTATCACTAATGAGAACCGGCAGCAATGGGTTTGAGAGACACTAAGAGAATTGTGGCCCCGAGTAACTCGATAAAGGCCATGATAAATGACATGCTGTGAGACTGGCCCCAGAGGAGGAGGAGGAGGAGGAGGAGGGGAACAAAGGGCCGTGACAGCAGGAAGTCGGGGTGAGTGGCGGCTGCTGCTTTGCAGTCTGGAGGTGAACGGGAGCCTCAAGCTGGGTCGCTCAGAACAACCCATGTGCTGAAGTCACCAGGCTGGGGACATGACGTGTGCCCACCAGAGAGTCTCCCGTAAGCATTTTAGGGCTGGAGTTGGAAGTCAGAAACCTCTTTTCTTTATTCACTTCATGATATTATCAGAGATGGACCAAGAATGGCAAGTGGCCCTGTGAGAAGTGCTCTGTGTCTGCTGGACACGCCCTACGTGAAGGCCAGGCAGAGTGGTGAGCTGGGGAGGATTCCCGTGGTTCCCCAGCCCTGGCTCCACTCTGTTCAGAGCCACTTCCACCTTGCCCATTGTGGGCTTCAGGGGCGGGTCCATCATGCTCTTCTGGGATCAGGTTAGTCGGGGTTGAGTTGGAGCCATTTGAAACTAGAGTCTTGACTAATACAGGTTCAGAGAGAAGCCATTACTACCACCCAGGATACTCAATTTAGAGCAAAATAAAGCCGGACTGGTGTTTTATTTGTTTTTTGCTAGTAAATAATTTTTACATTTTTTGTTTGTATATCACAACCTTTCTCCTTCCCACCCCTTCAGCTCCCTGCGATGCTCTCCTTACCTCTCTACAAAGTCTGTCTTCTTACTTTCTTCCATCTCTCCTTTACTTTTTTATTGTTTCTCTTTCACATGTTAGAAAAGCCATGTATTTACTCTTCTGTGTCTGATTCATGTCACAAAACATAATAGTCTCAAAGCGCATCCATTTTCCTACAAACTACTCAAATTTATCTTTCTTCATGGCAGAGCAGTACTCCACTGTGTATATGTGCAGTATCTTAGTTATCCATTTATCTCCTAATGGATATATTGGCTATTATAAATTGTGTTATTATATATGTAGGCATGCATGTAATGACTTTAACTCTCTTGGGAAGACACCCAGAAGAAGTATAGCTGGGCCAAATGGATGTCTATTTCTGTTCTGCTTTCCACAGTGATTGTACCAGTTTGCAGTGCTACCAGAAGTGTAGGAGGGTTCCTTTTACCCTACAACCTTGCAAACATTTGTTGCTTTTTGAGTTTTTGATACCAGCCATTCTTATTGGAGTTAGATGGAACCTCAGTGTTGTTCTGATTTGCGTTTCTCTGGTGGCTAAAGATGCTGAACATTTTTTTCATGTATTTGTTGGCCATTCAGACTTCTTCTGAGAGCCTGTCTGTTCCTTTCAGTTTGCTCATTTTTGATTGGGTCTTGTCTCAGTTACTTTTTTGTTGATGTGACTCAATACTTGACATCCATAAATTTAGGGGAGGAAAGGTCTATTTTAGCTCACAGTTTCAGAAGGTCACAGTCCATTCAGGGGCTGCTGGCAGCAATGGAAGCACATGGCAGAGGCAGATAGAAGGGTATGGAAAAGCTGGAAGTAGGGTTAGCTCCTCACAACTTTGCCAATGGCAAGACAAGTCTCAGAAGAAGGGAGGAAGTTGTGTTTATCCCAGTGAACTGCCTCTTCTGAGTCCAGCCTCAGGGTTCCACTCCTTCCAAGTATAAGACCCTACTACATGCCTGTAATCCAATCCACATGCCTGTAATCCAATCTACAGATCTAGAATCTATAATCTGACACATGCCTGCCTTCCACCATACACCTATAGTCTACTACGCATCCATAATCCATCTCTCCAGAACAGGCCCCAATCTCCTAACAGCACATGGCTCCGCAGATAATTTATAGCATCCAAATACATGAGAATTTTGAGGGACATTCCAGATCCAAATCACAATATTCTGCTCTGGCCCCCAAAAGACTCATATCTGTCTCTTCATGCAAAATGCATTTAGCCCTTCTCTAAGGGTTGCCAGAGTCTTAGCAGTTCCAGCACCGCTAAAAATGTCCCAAGTCCAAAGTCTCCCCTGAGAGGCAAGGCAAACCCTCAACTGTGAGCTTCTGTGAAAAATCAAGCAAAGGTTGGACACTTCCAACATGCAATGGCACAGGTTAATCATTCTCTATTCCAAAAGGGAGGAATAAGATGTTAGTAAGCAATTGGACCAAACCAAGTTCTAAACCCAGCAGGCAAGGGTTAACTCCTGCAGCTCCGGGTCCAGCACCTGGGGTAAGCTCTGGTGGCAGGGGGATGTGAGCTCCAAAGGGCTTGGCAGCCCCACCCCTGCAGCATTGCTGCTGGCTGCAGCCTCTGTCTTCTCTCCTTGGGGCTGAATCTGCTCATGGCCTGCAGCTTTTCTCAGCTGGTGATATCAGCTGAGCTCTGGTCAGAGCTCAGAAGACCAGGATGCTGATAGAAGTGCGGACTGGAAAGGCCAGGCTCAAAGCAGCCCAAGGTCCGGGCTGTACTTGGGTAATGTTCATTTTAGCCAACCTATTGCAAAAGGCAGAAGAAAACAGATATAAAAAGCTTATGGTCAGAAGTGAAAAGGCACATTGTTGTTAAAGAGATTAACACTAAAAAGATATCAGGTACTTGGAATCAGGATCGTGAGAAAGAGGCTTTCAGGGTGTCTCAGGCATCAGCAAGATGCCCCCCTTTACCAATTAAAGTCAAAAGATCTTGTTCTGAGGAGAGTACCCCAGGACTCCCCATAGGGCCAAAGGGGGAAGTGTTTGCCAGAGTTCAGCTTCCTGGAGTTCGGCAATCTGGGCACTCGGAAGCTGCTGCAGCCATGACACAAGGGAGCCAGACCGCTGCTCGAGGCAGTGGCAGACCCTGGTGACATCCACATGGCTGTGTCTAAAGACATGCAGAATGCAGTGGTTGTGGGGTCATGGAGGGTTCCACCCTGATTTCAGGGGAAGGCCTTGGCAGCCAAGCAGGGTGCCCCTGGGAGGGTTGTGTGTGAAGTTGTAAAGGAGAAGCCTGGGCTGCAGCAGAGAAACTGAAAACCTGGAGAAGCCAGGTTTATTTTAGTTCACAGTTTTAGGTCACTGTTCATTCATGGGTGGCTGGCCATAGTGGAAGCACACAGCAGAGCTGGAGGTGGAGGCAGCTCCTCATGGCGTTGCAAACACGAAGTCAGGTCTCAGAACAAAGGGCAGAAGTCGCATTTGTTCTTCCAGGGCCTGTCCTAGTCATCTGCCTGTTTGGGGTCCAGCTTCAGTGTTCCTCCCTTTCTATGTCTAAGCCCCGAGTCCACTTCATGCCTGTAATCTGTAACCTCTAGAAACCACATGCCTGTCTTCTACCACACACCTACAATCTGCCGCATGCCCACACCCAACCCCTCCTGACCAGGCCTTCATCTCCTGACAGCACATGGTTTCCTAGATAATCCATAACATCTGAATGCATGGGACTTTGGGAGAAAATTCCAGATCCAAACCACAATATGTAATAATTCGGATGGGCTTGCCTTGGCTGAATCATGTCTGTTTTTCTCTTACTGCTTTTAGTATAGTCTGTTTGTGTTGAATGTCTTAAGTTCTGATTATGTTGTGGTGAGTTCTTTTCTTGTCAAGGTCATCTGGTGTTCCATAAGATTCTTGTACCTGGATATTAATTTCTTTTTCTAGAATGAGGAAATTTTCTGCCATGACATCAGTGAATGAATTCATGATAGCCTTTGTGCTGTCTTCCGCTGTTTGCCCCACACCCTTGATTCTGAGGTCAGTTCTCTTCGAGGCACTGCCGGCTGTTGCATCCAGCTTCTTTGCTCATGTCTTATCTCGGTGTCATACCTGATCAAAGCATTAGTTTCCTCAACGTTGTGTTCAGGGTCTGAAATTCTGTCCTCCCAATGTTCAAGCCAACTTCTGCTTTTGAATCAATTTTGCGTATCCTGAACTTCAGCTAGATTTCTTTTCAGACTCTCCATTTTGCTATCAAAATGAAGTAAATGCCTTATTTACCTCAGCCAGTGTTTTATTTGTGTCTTCTATGTGCTCAGTAAGCTTTGAATTTATTAGGAGCATTATTTGTTTAGTAAATTCTTCTTTAAGCCTACCGATCATTACTTGTATTTCTTTTAGAATGTCTTGCTTAACTGGGTGTTTGCATAAATCAACTGGTCTGTTTGATTTTGACTTCCTTTTCTATGAATTCCACTACTAATTCAGGACCCATGACATTAGCTTCTGGGGTCTCAGGTGTTTCTCTCTCTCTCTTCCTCTCTCTCTCTCTTCCTCTCTCTTTCTCTTCCTCTTCCTCTCTCTTTCTCTCTCTCTCTCTCTCTCTCTCTCTCTCTGTGTCCCATTGCCTTTTCTTCCATGATTTTATTCCCAAGGGACTTAATTTTAATGGCCTAGCTGAGAGGTTTCTTTGAAAGTGCATGGAGCTGTGTGGGGCGAACTGAAAGTCCACTGAGCTCTGTGCTGGGAGTGGGCACTGAGTGGAACAAACAGCCTGATGGTCTCTAAGGTGTCTTGTGCACACCCAGCCCCCTCAGCACAGCTCTCCTACCAGTCCTGGCCTTCCTCCCCTGAGGGCTGGGCTCTCCACTCTCTGAAGTGCTCCCACTTCTGCCAGAATCATTCAGGAGATCAGTGGGCTTTCTCCCCTCTCTGTGACTGTCTCTTGTGTCAGATCCTTTCTAGGCACCGATTAATTCCCCCAAATCACTGATGTGTAGCCCTAAACAGTTCGGGCTCAGGCTTTTTTCAACATGGCTTCTGCCCTAATCACTTTCTAATGTGGCTGCTGTTTGTTGTTCCCCTGAGCTGGTCTGCTAAGCTCCAGGAAGTTTTTTCAAGGGGAAGCGTACAGTGCTTTTGCAGTTTGCACTACTTGTGGGCTTATTTTCGGAGGCCAGAGCTACCGTTGCTGTCAATTCCTGTGGCTTCTGGATCTGGGTTTGTCTCAGTCTGAGGCTGTTGACTGCAGCTAATTTCCCTGGCTCCTGGCTCTAGGTTTATGTCCATCTATGGATGCTGGTGGCTTCCAGCCCTTCCTGGTTGGCCAGGGGCATCTTCCTGGGCTTCCGTGTTCCTCAGCTTCTGACATATCAGTGGGATTCCCAGCATTCCCGTGGCCTCCATTCAGTTCTTGCAGTTCTCATCCTCCTCCTAGCTAAACTGAGTAGGTAGTTTTTAACTACATCTTGACCTTGTGAGTGAGCCCGTGAGGAACTATTGGCAGTCAGAACTCTTATTTGGCTGCATCTTGGCCCTCAGCAGGTGGGTGTTTATTACAGCTCATGAGCAGTATCTTTTTCTCGTTCTGTTTGTTTGTATTTTGTTTATGTTTGGTTTTCTGCTTTGCGTTTGGAATGTGGACGCATCCCTTGGAGGTTTTGGGTCATTTGAAGCCTTCCCCAAGGATCGTGCTGGAAATTGCTTGGTTGCTGGTGCTGTTGTGTTGGCCAGGTACACCGTGCCCCTTGCTTAAGTCTTCCCTGTTGGCTTGTGGGCCGCTTCACTTATGCAGTGCACCAGCAGGTCCAGCATCATTGTAAGTTTTGTATGTAGGCTGTCTCTTATCTATGGAGATGTTTTCCTGATGCCGCTGTAGGTTTGGCAGGAGAACCTTGGCCCTATTCATGAGGTAAGTCTCTTACTGCTCTGCCATATATGTAAAGGGTGATAATCCATCTATGGTGCCCACTGGGAGAGAACTGGATTATTCCTGGAATCTCCAGGCAGACATTTGCATAGGTGTATCTGACCTCATCAGTCATGGAAGCTGGGATTAGTGAGGAGACTACTATTGAATTCTGGTGTAGAACCAATCCAAGATGCTCATTCATTGATGCTCTTTTCTCTGGTTGGCAGGAAATCTGAGCTTTCGGATTGAACTGCCTGCTGCTTTGAACAGAAGAATGGCAGATACGCTGGTAGTTTCTAGGGTATCATTGACCCTGGAAAGCAGAGAGCGGACTCTTACAAAGACAAAGTAGGGAGCCAAATTGGGAGAATTAGTAACACACAAATTAGGGCTGGATGAATAGCTCAATGGTTAATGTGCTTGCCGAGCAAGCACTAGGTACCTGAGTTTGATTCCCCAGCACCATATAAGCTGGGCGAGGTGGTTGGTACATGCCTGTAATCCCAGCACTCAGGAGACTGAGGCAGGAGAATTGCCTTGAGTTCAAGGCCAGTCTTGACTACATAGTGAGTTCAGAACCAGCCTGGACTACAAAAAAAAAAAAAAAAGGCCCACAAGATAACATACAAGTTAAGATCAATGAGCGTGGATATCTCTGACCTCAGGTTAGGCTGGAAAATCATGACAAAGGCTCTGTGACTATGCATGGAGGGGCCTATGTGTGATGGCTTCGTGCACCAGTGGGAGGGGAACAAGCTATGCTGAGTCTCCTCCTCCCCCACCCTTCCTCTCTACTTCTCCTCCTCCCTCTTCTCTGCCCTCCTCTTCCTCCTTCTTCCTCTTTCTTCTTTTTTATATTCTCATTTGAGAGGTTTAATGAAGGTCACATTTCAAGGGGATGCAGTCCATGGTGGGCTGTCTCCAAGGCAGAAGCACCATGGGGGAGGCCCGGCAGAACGGCGTGTCTCAGCTCATGCTGCCAGGGAGCAGAGCAGAGGAAGGGATCATATGTCGACCCAAGGTCGTTCCTCCATGACCCACTTAGATGTACTGGGAAGTTTATTAACATGTCCCCTGGGCAGATCCCAAAGCCAAGTTCATACTTCACCTTAGCAGCCTGTGTTAGTTATTTTTCCATTGTGGGCACACAATGTTTGGCACCTAGGTCTCAGTCCATGCGTGATTGGTTGTTCCTATGTAGAAACAGCAGAGCAAACTAGCATAGTGGCCAGGAAGCAGAGGGAAGGGAGGGTACCGAGATGAGAAAGTACCCTTGCGAGTCAGGGCCCCAGTGGCCTGCACGTTCTGACTAGATGCCCCTCTAAATGTAAGACTTTTGGGGGACATTTTAGCCATAACATCACATCTCACCCTTGCCAACTTCATACTCAAACACATATCTTTAAATCATACTGATCCTTTAAGGAAAGTGAACAGCAAGCTCATAATTCTACTGAACATGGTACAACTCTCTTGGGTCTAGCTAGCATGGCAACAATACCATCCTCAAAGTCTCAATAATTTCAGCATTTCTAGATAGTCTCTTTTGAGACTCAAGACAACTCTTATCTGTAAATCTCTGTAAAAATAAAGAAGTCACATAATTCCAAGATACAATGGTGCAGGTAAATATCCCCATTCCTGGAGGGAAGACTAGGGGTATGAGAAAGACTCAAATCAGAGTAAGATAGAAAATCATCGGGGCAAATATTAAATGCCATAGCTCCGTATCTGACATTCAGGCACACTATGGTAAAATGCAAATTCCAAAGGGCTTGGAGCCCCACCCTATAACCTTACGGGTTGCAACCCAGACAGCCTTTGTCTGGGACTGGCTCCACTCTGAGGCTGCAGCTTTCCTCAGTAGGTGTTCCATGCTCTGGTGTCTCCAGCAACCTGGGACCTCTACTCCACCTTTGGCCTCATTCTCACAGCTTCATGAGTTGCCCTGGCAGGGTCTCCTTGCCAGGCCTCCAAGGCCTTTCTTTGAAATCTAAGCAAAAATCTATCTGACCTCACAACTCTTGTGTCTGCATTCCAATAAGACCAACATCACGTGAGAAGCACCAGAGTCTGTATCAGCTTGAGTAGTAGCCAGGCCCCCTTGGACCATGGCTGCTGGATGGCTGAGCCTGGTGAAGTGAATCCCTATGTAGCCCTTCAGAGAAAGAGATCCCAGTGGTACTATACTATTCTCATATGAAAGTTTGTATTTTTGCAGCCTGGAGTCTGTGATGAGTGGGGTCTTGCTGATTTCTGAAATGTCCTCAAAGCACGATTCTTCTTATCCCTTTACAGCGTGCTTGGTTTCTTTTCTTAAGATAATTTTTTCAACAGCCACACCTCTTTTGGCCTCAGCTGTAAACACGGCTCATTCATTCTGGGGGAAAAGTTTTCTTCAAAATATTGGTGTGCCCTTTGCCCCCAATTCTTACTACAAATCTGGCTAAAAGCTGTGAGAAGTAGCCATACCACAGCCTGAATGATGAGCTTCTTTGAATTTTATCTGCCAAATTAATTATTTTATGGCCATTAATCTAAGTATCTTGCAAAGTCTTAGGACACAGGCAAAACATAGATAAATTTTCTGTCGGAGGATAGCACACATGTTCTCTAGTCCAACAGCCAGTGGAGCCCTAGTTCCCACTGACATCTCCACGCCTGGCCTTTACTGCGCACTTTCCCGTCAGCACGCTGGTCTTCAGGTACCTCTGACTTTCGTGCCTTTAGCCCGTCTGTGAGCACATGGCTTACTTTTTACCAGGTGCACGCACGATGCTGCATGGACAGCATTTGGGTATTGCTTCTGATCACAACCCTTTCTCAGGGCATCATCTCTTCACGTGGCTCTGATTGGTGGGCAGAGAGCTGCATCATCCCACTGCACTGCCCTTGGCGTGCTTCCATGCCAGCCAAGCAGGCAGGGAGGCTCATAAGTACGCTGCACTCAGCGGAGCAGACCTTTCTCTGAGATTTTGAATTGAGACACACAAGTGTGTTCTGATTAGTGGTGAGCCCTAAATTTGAAAGGTACTGATCGTTTAGGATGGGCAATCTCACAAAATGAGTACATAGATTAAATGGATTGAGAAAGGGAAACGGAGCTATGTATACAGAAATATTTCTAGTGCCTTAATTTCTGGTTCTAGTTTCCTGAATGTGCTTTGTTTCCTATTCCTCTGAATTCTTCAATATTTTTTTCTGATAGTACTGGAGATGGAATGCAGGTCCTTAGACATGTTAGCTAAATGCTCTACCACTGAGTTACACCTCCAGCCCACCATGAAATCTTTGCATTCTTGCAGTATGACCCCTTTTCTATGGGTCAATTTGAGGGAACTTCTTTTCTTTGGTGTCTCTTGTAGGTTACTAAATGTCCATCATCTTGGCATCTCTCCGGACTCCACATCGAGTCCTGACTTTCACCAATTTGTATATAGGCTGTCGGTTTTGTCTGTGGGCCTGGCTCATAGGACACTCACACCTGGGTGGCTTCCTGTGGGGTTAGTTTTGGAGAGGCAGAACTAACACTTGGTAGAGCTGGCCATGAAAACTGAGTCTCTAGTTCACCCAGCATGTTACTCCAGCATTTTTCAACAAATTCAGCTTCTGTCCTAGGCCCCCACCTTGCACCACATGGAGACAGTTACATCTTGGAGAACATCATAGATGATTTTGCTTTTTTTGATGGTATTGTGGATTGAGTCCAGACTTGCGGATACATGGCAAGAACTCTACACCACTGAGCTATATCCTGGCCCCAAGAAAATTTTCCTGGAGAGGTACAAGAGGCCAGGGATCCCATGCAGTGTTTTGCTTTTGATCCCCATACTTACAACAATTTTTCCTTCTAAAATTTTCAGACTTTTAATGAAAATGAGTGGTTGTTTAGCAGAGAGAACTCCAGAAGTACAAAACTTAAATATCCACAAGGGCAAGAGGGTAATCTAAACCCCAGAAATCTGACAGGACTTAAGAAAAGAAGAGTGGTGAGACCCACTGGGGATCTGGACATTCCAACACTATCCCAGCCAAAATACCTTGGGTGGAAGATCAGTCTGTCAGAAGAGTCTGAGGACAGGGATGTGTCTCAGTTTCCTCTGGCAGTTGTTATTAATTTGTCACAAATATAGAGGCTAAAAACAGTCCAAATGGATTCTCTTCTACTTCTAGAGTCCAGATGTCCAGATGTCCAGGCTTGGCTTGTCAGTTGGGCTGGGATCCCTCTGGTGGCCCCAGGGGAGGACCCATTTCCTTCCCTTTTTAGCTTCTAAAGGACACTTGGGTTCCTTGGCTCGTGGTCCCATCCCATCTTCTCCTCCCCCCTTCCTTTTGGACAACATTAAATGCAATTATGTGATTGAAAATGATCATAAATTACTTTAATTGGTAGCAGTTGAGGTCTGTGGTCTGCCCTTGGCTTGACCTTATGTGCATCTTGGTCCCGCCTCGTCCACTGCAGCCTTGGCTTCTGCTTTGCCATCTTCTCCTGCCCTCCCCAGTCTGCCGCTGTCTTAGAAATACTGTTGTGATCACACTGGGGAATAACCCAGGTTCGTTTCCTCACGTCAAATTCTTAATTTCATCACATCTCAGAGTCCCTTTTTCCATGCGAGGTCCCATCTTCCCAGGGTACAGGGCGGTGGGCCTTGTGCGACCGCTATGCGTTTGCTCAGCTTCTTATGCAACGCAAAAGCATAGCCGGGCTGTGCTGCCCTACGGGGCTACGCGAGCTCCTGAGGTGGAGAGAAGGATCCTGGCAAGGGCCATGGGGGTCTGGGGGCCTGGGCGGAAGCAGTGGGATCTGGGATGAGACAGGGTCTCATTCTGTAGTCCTGGCTGGTCCTGAACTCATCATGCAGCCCAGGCTGGCTGTGAACTCACAGCAATCCTGTCTCAGCTTCTCAAGTGTTGGGATTCCAGGCATGTACCACTATGCCTGGCTTACGTGGTGCTGGAGAATTGACCACACCATCTTGCACTTGCTAGGCAAATGCTCTAACCACTGTGATAGTTCTCCAGTCCTAAAAGCAAAGATTTGTTGAGTGAAGCAAGAGAGAAAAGGAAGGCTCCTGGCTGAGAGGCCAGAGGGGACCTGAGCAGGAATCCCAGGCGAGTGGCTTCTAGGAAGCCCTTGAGGACTCCATCCTGGTTGGGAAGCTGAGGGCAGCCAGAGGCCCTGCCATGTGGGCTGAGGGCAGGAGCTGTGGTCCAACCACCTGGGATTGGCACCTGAGGCCACGGATTGGACATGATGAGGTCAGAACTAAGGCTCAAGGCCAAGGCCAAGGCCAAGGCAGGAGGTAAGATCTGAGTCAGCCCAGGGACTCCTTGGAGAGGAGAGGGGGAGGATCTCAAGGTAGAGCCCAGTCTGAGAAACTAAGTGACTTTGGGAGGCTCTGTCTCAAAAATCAAAACTAAAAAATGGGCTGGGGAAACTGCTCAGGGTGAAGGCCCTGGGCTCATCCCAAGTTTGAAAAACAAAAGGTCACTGACTGGTGGCATAGAAGTGGAAGGAAGATAAGGTTCTCCTTTGTATGAGATGTGGCTTGAGCCTATCCAAGAGCTCCAGTGTTGAGACTGAGCCCCAGCGTGACGTGTGAGGAGGGTGGGAAGTCTGACTGTGGTGTTAAAGATCTGATAGCAAAGAGAAGAGGTGGGTGGGCCACAAGAGATACACTTGGGTTCCCTGCTGCTGGCCATGATGCCCCACGCCACCTGGAGATTCTGCTAGCAAGAAGTCACCACCCATGCTACTCCTCATCCTTGGAGTCAACCAAGAGCACAGATAAACCTCTTTTCTCAGTGAACTTAGCCTGTCTTAGGCATTGTATTCTAGTGAAAACCAGATAAATGTTGGTTCTGCTTCCCTAGCAGCGTGGGATAAATGGACTCTAAGAGCTGGGATCAGATTCTGTGCAGTGGGCACATTAAGTCAGCCCTTAGGACTTAGGAGCGTCTGGGCAGCTCACTCTCAGTCACCCCTCCCAGCTTCAGCCCCACCTACGACTCCAGGAGCCCAGGAGGGTCAGCCATGGGGGCCTGCTGCCTGAGAAACTGCATCTGGGCTGGGCCAGGGTCCACAGGCATCTGTTGAGTCCAGGATGGTCCAGCAACTTTTGGGAGGCCTGGGAAGTGGGCATCATGGGGATACCCAGTACCCAGAGGGTGGCCACTTTCTCCTGAGTGTCCTTTTGCAGGAACTGTCATGGGCCCTCCCAATACCTGGTAGACTGCAGGCCACTTGGGACTCCCTCCTCCTCTAGGCTGGCCTGACTTACTCTGAGCCCATACTTGTGCCTGGAGAGCCCTGTGCAGTCTGAGGGATGAGAACTGTCCTTGGGGATGGGGTCGGGGACGTGGCTCTCTGCCAGTGAAGGGCCCGGCAGACTCCTCGACTCTGCTTCTGTAGGCGATAGAAAAGCCACTGTTTCTGGCCACTCAGGCCTCCCTACTGACCCTGACGCTGCACATCTGGGGTCTTCCTCTCTCCTCCCACATGACTCGTCCCACAGCCCATTTCCCCATCTCTTTCTCCTCTTCCTTTCCTCCCACAGGAAGGAGGAGGGCCTGGGCCCTGGGGTGGAGAAGCCGAGTGGCCCAGTGGTTTATGGTCTCAGGCAATGGAGAGGTCAGCGTACGCATTTTGGTGCCACGTTGTCTGGGTTCCAACGCTGACTCCACAATTCTCTAGCTGTGGGATTCAAACAACTCTCTTGGCCTCTCTGAGCTTTGATTTTCTTATCTGTAAAAGGGAGAGTGTGACAGTATCTGCGCCCAGAAGGTGACAGTGCCTGCTGCACCAAGCACTTGCTCCTGGTCCTGTGTTCTGTACCCTCCTCCCCCCCACCCCCCTCTACCAGCTGGGGACCCGTGGCAATCAGGAGATCTCAGCAGGTGCAGGGGAAGGTCTGTGTGGGCTAGAGGGCTGCACTCCAGCTGCGGAGCTGCAAGTGGCAAGCTGGTTTTGAGTTTGGACCTTGCTGTAATCTAGAGGATTTCAGTTCCTGACCAGCTGCTGAAGGTCTGAACGTCACAGCTAAAGTCCTTTTCTTCCTTTGCTGCCAGAGGTCCCACTTGTCTCATAGAGGAGGAGGAGCCTGAAACAAAACCTCTGATGAGCAGTTTTCAGTTCAGTCTCATCCGTTTCTGGCAGTGAGCAGGCAGGCAAAAGCTTTTTAGCTAAAACTCTCAGAAATATTTGAGTATGTTGGAGGAGGAGGAAGGAACAAGGGAAAAGAGGAGCCTGAAGTAAGCCCGATTCTCTTTTCTTTTTTGGCACTGGGGATTAAACCCAGGGCCTTCACACTGAGCTACACCTCCAGCCCTTTTATCTATTCATTTATTTTGAGACAGCGAGTCTCTAAATTGCCCAGGCTGGGCTTCTGATCCTCTTGTCTCAGCCTCCCAGAGTGCTGGAATTACCGATCTGCATCACCATACCTGACAAAGAAAGCCCTTTGTAGTTGTCTGGGAGGCTCGGTAGCGTCCTGGGACGAGGAGGAGGTGGGAGATTAGGTACAGCCTTGTATGACTTCCTGGGCCAAAAGCCGCCCGATTTGGGGTGGCAATTCGACTGAAGACACTTGCGCATAGTCAGATCTTTTAATGACGTAGTCTTGGGGGCCGTTCAGGGAGGGGCCCCTTGAGGAGGTGCTTCCCTGAACACCACCCCCTTCCTGCGTGGGGGCTGGGGCCATGTGGAATGCTCTTCTCGGGCTCTTTCCAACCCTCTGGTCCTCAGAGTCCACTCTTCTCACATGTGGCGGACTGGAGGGGAACCATCTGCCTCTGCTGCTCTTGCTGGTCCCGCCTGGCCTTCCCTCTCCTCCTGGGGGTAGGAGAGCAGATCATTGGGTTGGGGGGCAGGAGTGGGGCATGCCCAGCCTCCCTGGAGTTGGGAGCCAGGGCAGGGGAAGGCGGCGATTTTAGGACAATCCCGGTGCCTTGGGGACAGAGGGATGAGAAACCGAGGTCTGGCGAGCGGCCCGGGTGCCCTGCCCCGTCTGCCTGCGTCGGGGCCTACCTGCTCTCCAGCTCCTGCACAGTGTCTGGCAGTGGCTCGCCTAGAGTCTCAGGAAGGAGGGTGGTGGCCGCGCTGGCGGCCACGGGCACAGCGCCGTAGATGAAGAGAGGCACAGCGGGGTGCAGCTCAGCAGTCAGGCTCACCAGTGGGCTCACGATGCTGCCCACGCGGGCCATGGTGCTGCCCATACCCAGTCCTGTCTGCCTGCGTTGGGGGGAGGATGGAGTGTGCTGATGGTCAGCATTCTGGCCACACTGGAGAAGGGCAGCCCAGTCCAGCCTGGGACACCTTGAAAAGTGCACAGCCCTCTCTACCTCGTTTAATTCACAAATATGACATTTATTTTGATGGTTTTCTTTTGAGGAAAAGGTTCTTGCCAGGGAATCGGTAAATTTGAGATTGAATTTTGCCTCTGCCCTTAACTTGCTGTGTGACCTTAGATAAGTACCTTCCCCTCTCTGGGCCTCAGTTCTCTTTGCTGCTAAATGAAAGGGCGGAGGGTTAGACTAATGGCTGTTAGATCACCTGCAGGTTAGTTGAGAGGGAGGCTCTGTTTGGGAGCAGAGGTGGGATCTGCTCCAGCCTCATGCAGATCTACTGGACTGGAACCCCAGGGGCAGGGACTTGGAATGAGTATTTTAGGAGCATTTTCAGTGAGAGAAGAGGCTAACAGCGCAGGCTTGGAGAGCGCCCTGCTCGGCCTCATGGCAGGCTCTTGGACAAGTGGCTCGACCGCGGTGCCTCGTGTTCACGTTTGTAAACTGCTGTATATACATGGTGGTGTTCTCATGGGCTTCTGCTGAGAACTAGTGTGCTAATGCTTGTAAGCATTTAGGCTTGTGCTGTGCACTTGAAGATTAGTGCAATAATTTTTTTTTTTTTTTTTGAGACAGGATCTTACTCTGTAGCCCAGGCTGACCCTTAACTCACTCTGAAGCCCAGGTTGGCCTTGGCCTTGTGGCAATCCTCCTGCCTCAGCCTCCTGAATGTTGGGATCACAGGCATATGCCATCATACCCTGCTTATGTGGTGATGGGAAATTGAATTCAGGGTCTCAGACTTGCTAGGCAAGCTCTTTAACCGCTGTGTCATTTCTCCAGCCCCAGTGCAATAATTTTTGTAAGCATTTAGGCCCGTGTTATGCATCTGAGGGTTAGTGTAGCATTTAGGGCTGTGCTGGGCACTTGAGGGTTAGTGAGCTGTTTCCTCCAAATTTGACTAGTATGCATGTATGATACACAGTGGTTACATTGAAGGTGAGAATTTGTGCACATAAATATCACGTCAACTTTATGAGCCCTTTCCTTTAGCCTTGTTGGCCCCCTCGCCCCCTCCCTCACTCCCGGACCCCCATATCTCACCCATTTGATTCTCTAAAATGTGTTAAGGGTTTCTCATATTAGAAAAGTCATGTGATATTAAAACTCCTGAGTTCAACTCACTTCACTAAGCATGATGGTCTTAAGTTGCATCCATTTGGGGCTGGAGGAACAGCTCAGCGGTTAAAGCACTTGCCTAGCAAGTGTTATGTCAAGCGCTAAGTACCCGAGTTCTATTCCCCAGCACCACATAAGCTGGGTGTGGTGGCACACACCTGTAATCCCAGCACTTGGGAGGCTGAGGCAGGAGGATTGCCTTGAATCTGAGGCCAGCCTGGGCTCCATATTGAGTTCAGGACCAGCCTGGGCTACAGAGCAAGACCCTGTCTCAAAAAGAAAGAAAGAAAGAAAGAGAAAACAAAAAGAAAAAAACAAGATGTGTCCATTTACCTACAAATCACTCAAATCTGCATGTCTTTATGGAAGTACCCCACTGTGTACACATACCACAATTTTTGTATCCACTGGGCCATCGACGGACATTTAGCTCTTTTGGAAGGGTACCCAGAATAAGTATTGCTGGGTTGAATGGAATATTTGTTTTTAGCTGTTTGAGGAATCTCTATACTGCTTTCCATAGTGGTTGTACCAGTTTACAGTCCCACAGGCAATGTAAAAGAATTCTTTTTTCCCTGCAACCTTGCTGGTTGCTGTTTGACTTCTTGATAAGAGTGTATTAATGCTGTTAGCATCTGGGGCTGTGCTGTGCATCTGAGGGCTAGTGCACTGAGGCTTATAAGCATTTAGCACAACTGCGTGCTGTGCTGCAGGTGACTTGGTAGTGTACCTTCCATTCTCCTTGCCTTCAGTCCAGCCACAGCACAGCACCCAAACCCTCAGGGTCCTCCTCCCCCTGGCCTGGGAACCTGGACCCCTTTGTCATCTTTTGTGAATTTTGCATCTGCTTCTTAACTCAGACAAGTTTTTGTTAATGGAATATCGTCCCCCCACCCCGGGCCCTCCAACCCCTGGCACTGTGTTTGTCCGTACTTCTGGGTAGTGTCAGGTGGTCTCTATGGTTGGAAAGCACTTCCATGTTTGTGCCTTTGGTGTGGATGGGCCAGTTGGCTCTATCTTGTGGTTCTGGAGAGTCTCCGGTTCTCGCCTCTGGGATGCGTCCCTGCCTCAGTGAGGGGAATCTGCTTGATCTACACACCTTTGTGGTCACATCCGTAGGCCATGTGTGCACATCAGGAGGCTGCTGTGTCCCTTTTGCTGATGGATGCTGGGTAGGAGGTCTGACAGGTGGATGTGTTGCCTCTTCCCTGAGCACCTCCCCCACCCCGTCCTTGGCGTCCACTCACCGGATCGTCGTGGGATACAGCTCCCCAGTGTACAGGAAGATGCAGTTAAAGGAGGCAGCCAGGCAGCCCTTCCCCAGCACGGCGAGGGAGGTGCGGACAACTGTCTGCTCTGCAGGGGAAAGAGTGCTGAGCTTGTTGCTGGGCCACAGGGACCAGGCTCCCTGGTGTGTCTGTGCCACCCCGTCCTGGGGAAGGCCCAGGATGCTGGGAGCTCACCCTGGGGTATCACCCCGTTCACCAGGATGCAGATGCCGGCTAGCAGCAGTGAGGCCATCTGGGCAGGCCGGCGGCCCACGGAGTTGATGACGAGAAAGCACACGAGCTTGGCAGGCAGATCCACAGCACCAAAGATCACCTGGATGAGGTATATGCTGACCCCGAAGCCCTGTAGGTCCATGACCAGCCCATAGTAGGCAAAGCTGGTGGCGAACCTAGCAGTGGGTGGAGTATGGAGTTCATTAGGGGGAAGGAAGGCTGCTATGGCTCTGCACTTAAGAGCTTGGAACCTGCCTTGGCTAAGATTTGTTCAGACATTCAACTGCAGCCTAAACGCTAGGATGATGCTCTATCTTCCAAAGTTCCCTGTCTCCCAAAAACCGTCCCAGAGCCATTGAGGAATTTTCCTGGAGTTGCTGTATGGGATTTAAAGTTGCGGTCCTT
This sequence comes from Ctenodactylus gundi, assembly GCA_004027205.1. Classification (NCBI taxonomy): domain Eukaryota; kingdom Metazoa; phylum Chordata; class Mammalia; order Rodentia; family Ctenodactylidae; genus Ctenodactylus; species Ctenodactylus gundi. The sequence continues at coordinate 48,575 of PVKB01002241.1, read as the reverse complement.
ATCTTCTGGCTGATGGTGTGCTGAGGAAGGACAGATGGGCACCCAGGACACAGCTTCAGGACCAGGGAATCAGGAAAGGACAAGATCGACTGGGCCCTGTCTGTGCTACTGGAAAAGGTCATTTTAGTAAGGTGTCAACAGCCCAGTAATAAAGCTCAGGTTTTGGGTTGGAATCCCCAGCTGAGAGTAAACGCAGAACTGGAAGCAAAGAATCCACGAACAAGAGTTTTCCTTTAGGCCAACGCCGACATGGGATTGCCAATGTGACTGGATGGACATGGGGAGTGTTGCAGAGGGGCAGGCTGGGTGCGTGTCATCTTGGCTCGAGTTGCTTTTGGAGACGTGCTTTGACCCTTGTCCTGCCTGTGCTTGACTCCTCCCTAGGCCATGAAATTCCTCAGGGCTCACAGATGTTCTGGTCTTTGCCTATGTGAGGCAGTTTTGTCGCTTAGGAAGGGACAGGCTTGCAGGCTGGAGCAGGGGTGTCAAGGGGAGAGGCTGGGGAGACTGAAGCCAGCCTGGGCCTGGACTGAGGTGCAGCGGGAGGGTGACTGCAGGGCTATCGCTAGGGTTGCTATGGCCACCCTAGTCAGCCTGTCATCCATCTGGGCCTACCACAGCGTGGAGAGGCAGAAGAAGAGGCGACGCAAGGTGCGGTCCCGTAGCAGCTCCGAGGCAGAGGCCTGGCCTTTGCCCAGGGTGAGCTCCTTCTGCAGATTGGTCCTTAGCACCTGGGGAAACAGGGCACGGCTCAGGCCCGATCCCCTCCCAAGCTCCGGGGAAGCCCAAAGCCTTGGTGTTGGGACTTGGAAAGCCTTGGAGGGTGTTTTCTACCTCTATGCTCAGCTTCGCCCCCTCTTCCCGCTTCCCGTTGATCCGGGCGACTCTTTGCAGAGCCTTCAGGGTGAGCTCCAGCCTACCGGATGAGGAATACCAGCGGGCTGACTCCGTGAAGAACCTGGGTGGGAGAATGGAGTGGATATCGGTCTGGCACAGGGCCCCCGGCTAGGTGGGACAAGGGACTGTGGTGGGATTTTATTAAGGTATCTTGCCAAATCCCTTTCTCTCGGACCGTCGGCAGTGCTTGCTTTTGCAATGAAAAGTTCGGCTCTCGCGCTTGGTGGCAGAGCAGCGCACGTGGGAGAACTGGGGAAACTTCAGAACCGGGCGTGGGAAATCCTTCTTGTTCTGGCCCAGCCCACGGCCCCACCCCCACAGGACCCCCTCCTACCACCAGCCCCGCCTCTGCTCCCCACCCAGACCCCACTCCTACCTGCTCTGGTCTCCTCCTCCCACCCGGCCCCGCCCCTACTGGGCCACCCACCAGCTCCTGGGCACATCCCTGTGCAGACCCGGCCCGCCAACGCCCCCCAAGCCCCACCTCCACCCAGTCCCGCGCACCAAGCGTAGATAAAGGCACCGAAGAACGGTAGGGAGACCGTCAGCTGCAGGTGGCGCCAGTGGGGCACGGCATAGGCCAGGCCGGCCAGGAGGAACTGGCCCACACTGTAGACATAGCCCATCAAGGTGCCCACGCAGGCGCGTGTGTGAATGGGCATCCACTCCACGTCTGCAGAGAGGGTGGGACAACAGGGTACGATTCACCGGGGGCTCTGCTTCCTTTTCTGCCTCCCTCGCTCCCTCCCACCAGGGATGGAGGGAGGAGTGGGGAGGCTGATGCAGGCCCCTGGGAATTGCCTGGGAATCGCCCGTCATCTATGCTGCCGTTGTGGCCCTCAGCCTCGGGCAGGCTGCACCCACCTCTGCCGTGGTCTTGAGGCCCACTAGGGATCCCTGGGCTCCTCTGCAGGTACATGAAGTGCGCTCAGGAGCCTGTGTATGTGCTGGCCCCCACGGCAGCTCAGTTCCAGCTCACTCCCTCAGCCCAGGCGCCCCCAGACCCCCAGGCCCTTTCTGGGCGGAATCCCTTCCCTTCTTGCAATATGTGATACTGTGTGTAGGAATGAGAATGTGTACACTCGTGTGAGCATGTACTCTTAATGTGCATACATGTTATGGTGTGATGTTAGTGTGTATACATATATGAAGCAGTGTGAATGTGTATGCATGTATGTGCACGTGAAAGAGTGATTTTAGTATGTATATGTGAAAGTGTGATGTTAGTGTAAGCATGTGAGCATGTGTGTATGTATATGCATGTGTGTGGTTGTACGCAAGTTTGTGAGTTTGTACATACATGTGTGTACATGCGTATGAAAGTGATATGTGTGTATGTGAGTTTGTGAGTGTGCATATTAGGGTGTATGTGTATGAGTGTATACATGAGTGTGAAAGTGTGATGTGTTAGTGTAGGTGAATGTGTGCATGTGTGTGCGTGACTGTACACGTGTGTGAATGTGTAATATGCTGTGTGTATACGTGAGTGTGAGATCAAGGAGTGTGGGCATTGGTGCCCAAGACAAACCACATGTGGCCTGTAAACTCCACCCGTCGGGAAGAGCGTCTCCTAGCCATCGAGTGCCGTCCTCCTGCCCGACCTTAAAGGGTGGGGCGGGGGCGGGGCAGGGAGCTCAGCAGTTAGAGAGCATGCCGTGGGTTGGATTTTCCAGCACCACATAAGCTGGGCTTGGTAGTGCGTGCCTGTTACCAGTCCCAGGACTTGAAGGCTGAGGCAGGAGGATCGCTATGTGTTCAAGGCCAGCCTGGGCTACCTAGTGAGTTGAGGACGGCCCCTTTGCATTGCTGCACATCCGTGGAGGAAGACTGTAGTCTGTGGTCTCTTTGCACGAAGACCTTACACCCTCCTGTTCCCGGTCAGCCATTACTTCCATGGCCTGCCGGCTCTAAGGTATTTAGTCTCGTTTCTAGACGGGTATGGAGGGTGGGAGCCTGAGGAGGAGGTTGTTCCAGGGCAGGGAGGACCAAGGCGGAGGGGAGAAGAGGGGGGTGGGGCAAGAGCAGGCGGGAGGGGAAGAGAGGCCAGTAGGCTGGCTTGCTCACTGAGCGTCATGGAGTTGATGGCAATGCTGGCCAGGGCCATGCCTGAGAGCAGCCGGAATGCACAGTAGATGGGGAAGTTGGGCGCGTAGGCGGCGCAGGTGCCAGACAGGGCAGTCTGCAGGTAGTTGAGGATCAGCACCCTCCGGCGGCCCAGCCTGCAGGAGGGGAGAGGACAGCCCACTCGAGGAGGGCAGGCTGGGGTCTCCGAACCAGGCTGTCCTGAAGTGCAGTTCCCTCCCTTCTGGCCCTGTCCACCTCACTAGGCCACTAACCCTGCCCACCTCCTGACCATGCCCTCTCCAGACCCCTGCCCACCCTCTAGCCCCGCCCAGGACTGACCTGTCGGCCAGGTAGCCAAAGGCCATGGCTCCCAACAGCACACCCACCATGTACAGGGACTGGGCCAGATGGCGCAGGGCTCTGCGAGAGCACACGAGGTCCCACTGTGGAGATGGGCGGGCAGTAGGCAGTGGAGAGACCCCGGCTCTCCTCCCGTGTGCATCCAGATCCACGGTACCTCCTCCCAAGGGTCTGAGAACTCTCATCCTGAATCCCATTTCCATGTTCCCATTTTGGTCCCAAGAGAACCTGGGGTGTGTGTGTGTGTGTGTGTGTGTGTGAGAGAGAGAGAGACAGACAGACAGACAGACAGACAGACAGACAGACAGGACAGACAGGACAGACAGACAGGGGACACAGTGGTATCTGTGTCTGGTGGTGTGCAGGGAGCCCGGTTCTCACCTCAGTCACGATGGTGGAGGGGAAGGTGCTGTTGTCGTAGACCCAGCCATCGGTGCAAGGCTCTGTATCCCCTGTGGTGTTGTCCCCAGGAACCCAGGGGGAGGTAAAGCGCAGGCAGGACTCTGGCTGCCCCCTCACATCCTGAGGCAGCCAGGCCTGCAGCCCCTCACCCTGGCTGAGGTTGAGGTGGGCTGGCAGGAGGCAGTGGTGGGGAGGGATGGCAGCCGTGAAGTTTTGCAGTGTGTTGTGGGAAGCCATCAGGAGAATGGGAAGGACCACCAGGGTGACCTGGATCTTCTGGAAGCGGCCAACGCCCCCCACCTGCTTCAGGAGGTCATTGAAGGCCATGAGGCAGGCCAGGCAGAGTGGCTAGGGCTGTGGGTGTCTGTCCTGGAGCTGAGCTGCTGTCTCTCTGTCCGTCTGCTGCGTTCAGCCCTGGGAAGAGCAGGCGCTTGTGCAGCTGTGTGGTTCCCAGAACTGAAACTGGCCACACTGTGGGGGATCAGCCTTGTGGGTTGTCCCTCCTCCTTTCCTCTCCCGCTCTCTCCCTCCTTCCTCTCCTCACTTCAGGGTGGGTGGCTTGCCTTCCAGGGTCTGCCGGAGTCTTGACCCTTACATGAGCATTTTAATCCCAGGCCTGGAGAACATGAGTTAAAGTGTGACTTAGTACAGGAGGCTTAACCCTGTTGAGTATTCCTGTGTCTGTGGAATTCCTCCAAGTGGGTGTAAAGGGCAGGAGTGGGTGGGGAGAGGGCATGTACCAGGAGGCCACCAGCCCTGGGATGTTGCGTCTTTCCTTCTCCCGAGGACACTAGGCTCTGAGGAATGGGCTGCCCTCTTGGGTGGCTTTTGTCCATTTTGGTGGGCAGGATCAAACAGGCTGGCCTTGGGAAGGTTGCCATAAAAAATGAACTTCAGATCAATGAGTAATTTTTTAAAAGTATGAATATAACCCTAATATCACATAGGACATGCCCATTCTAAACCATTACTCATGGATTTGAAATTTGAGTTGGGCTGCCTGTTGGTAGTCCTGTCTGCTCACCCCAGCAGCACTGCCATGGTTCCTGGGGACGGCGCATATCCAGAGAGCCACAGTTCTGTTCAGTTGGACGCAACAGTAGAGGTCAGAGTCTGCACCTGAAGACAGAGCTGAAGATCCACTCTGTTGTCATGAGGATTCACTTTTCCAGGGTCTTAGCTTTTGTCTTTTTAAAAATTTGATAGTGAGATGAGCTTATTTTTGCCTACAGATCCAAGGCGTGGCTTGCGTTCCTCCTGCTGACTCTGGTTTCAGAGTCTGGCCACTCACGAGCAGACAAGGGTGAGCTCAAATTGGGTGATTTCCTCGGGATCCAGGTGGCTGGACCATGAACTGAGGATGCTGAGAGAGCAAGTTGCTGGTTTTTGTTTCTGATTGGCACAGTGTACATTATGTAAAACATGGACTCTGGGGTCAGTTGGCTTGGAGCCAAACTGTCACCCCACTTCTGCTGGCTGTGTAGCCAGGCGAGTCCGCCAACGCCTTTGTACGTCAGTGACCTCATTTACAAGAAAGGGATGATATCTGAAGTTGCAGGAGGGTTACCTCAGCTAGTACAGCCAAAGAGCTTTTAAAGAGGCATCTAGCTAGATGTGCTGGTACACGTATGTAGCTACTTGACAGGTGGAGGCAGGGGGACTGCTTGAGCCCAGGAACTTGAGACCAGCCAGGACAACATGATAAGATCCCATCTCAAAAAGCAAAAAATAAGATGAAACAAAAAAACTTTGCTCTGTAGCTCAGTGATTATGAATTTTTGTTTTTGGTAAAAAGATGAAAGATTATCACATTGATTTTAGAAAGAAAATGTGCCTAAGTACATCTTATTCCAACAACTTTGACTTTTCTACTGGTGGTAGTTTTGCCTCCCCTTGAGGGGACGTTTGGCAATGTCTGGGGACACTTTTGGTTACCCTACTAGGGAGGTGGGTGCCATTGGCTTGTAGGGGGTTGAAGCACCCACAGTGCACAGGCTAGCCCTCCACAAGCAAAGATCATCCTGACCCAGTTCATTGACATCCCTGGGTCAAGACTTGTGGCCCTGGAGGATGTCTGAGTTCTTCTGTATAGTGATTAGCCTCCTGCCTAGCACCTGTGGAACTAGAGGCACAAAGATGTCTCCTAGAAGGATGTCTCCCAAGGGTGCTGGCTTTCCTCTGAGTCTGGAGACTGACTGGCAAGGTGAGGAGGAGAAGTAACCTCTTTCCCTGCTCTGCTTCAGGGCATCCTGGCCCCCAGTGCAGCAGCTCTCTGCCTGCCAGGACCCGAGGCACTGCCCACTGTGCTCCTCGGGGTGAAACCAGGACCTGAGCTCCCTGTGTCCAGTCCAGCCTCCCACCTCTTCTTTGCCAGGCGCAGTGTGTTTCCATCCTAGTCTCTGGCTGGCAGCTCTGTGGGAGATTTCTTGGACTGTCCCGTGCTGCGCTACAGACAATGTGCTGATATAGTTTCAGTGCGAGGACAGATGAGGGCTGCGGTGTCTAACAAGAGACAAGCTGATCCTATACAGTTTTCCGATGCAAAGGACCATGGGTAGGGGCCTCTCAGCACTTGACCTCCAGGTCGTGCTGTTGAGGGAAAAGTCTGATGGTCCACCCCTCTTCTTGGAATCAGGATGCTGTGATTATGCAAATGACACTTCTGTGTATTAAATTAGGAGGGTGCTAATTGTTGCCTGAGGCCTGGGGTACCACTGGTTTAGGGAAGTCTGAGGGTGTGTGTGACTTAGCCTCCTCCCTCAACCCCACCCCACGTTGGTTCTGGCTGGACCTGGTGGGTGTCCTGATCCTGATAACATTCTTCTGGCCAAGGTATATAAGAGCCTGTGGCTTGGGGAGGTGCTGACAGCTGGACAAACATCTTGAGGCCATGAGCCAGGTGCCTGCTGGGACATGGAGGCCTGGTGGGTGGTGGGCGGAGGGTAGAGGACTGAGGTTGGACGGCAGGGAAATGGAGCCCCTGTGGGCTCCCTCCTGCCTGAGTCCATGCCTGACCCTCCCTTAGAGAAGACGCCCCCATCGGCACCTGGCTGTCCCTGGCCTGGAGGCTGCTGGGACCCCGAGAGCGGCCGGCCCTCTCAGTGCTCGGAGAGTTCTTGGATAGAAGTAGCCCACAGCAGATGGCTGGTAGAGTTGGGTGCTATCCCTCAGGGACCTTCTGGGTCATCCGAAGCCTGTGACTGCGGTCTCCAGTGCTCAGTGAATTGTGGACTGGAATATGTCCCTCTTACTGAGGTGCCCAGTCCAGGGATTCCTGTAGGTTAGGAACTACGGACCCACACACTGAAAAGGTCAGAAGCTGTGACTCAAAACCTGTGCAGATGAAGTGAGTGAACTCAGAGCAGGCAGGACATCCACCCATGATCACACAGCAGGCAAAACCCAGGCCTCTCAGCTCTGCAGCTCTCCCTGCTGTGCTAGTAGCCATCACAGACATATTTCTGGTACAAGTCCTGATTTTATCTTTATTGTTTTAAATCAGTGGGACTCAAATGTGGAACTACATGTGATTTTGATTTTACTGTTTTGTGAGGCATTTCAGATAAATAATTTATAGATCAAAGAAAGCCCTCTTTCTTAGGCCACATGTCCTGAGCGCCTGAGTGTGCCCAGGTGGCCAGTGGGTTCCATGAGCTTTCCAGCTCCCAGCATGTCTTCTGAGCCAAGCCTGTGCTTGCTGCCGGTGACCCAGGCCCACACACAGTGCTGGCATTAACCGGACAGTATCTTCCACCAAGGGCTAAACTTAAAGTCTCATTGGGAGGCTGGTGGCATCTTAGTTGCTCTTAGTAGGTGGCCCAGTGTATGGTCTCTTACCAAGAGGGGGTTCACATTGGGTGGAGATTCACGAGCTTACATGGGGTCCTGCATGAGGATAGGGGAGAGGGGCACAGGCAGCAGGAAGAGCTGAAGCAGTAGAGAGAAAGAAGAAATGGGGGTGAGAAGGTCCACCTGAGCAGCCCCTCAGCCTTGTGGGTCTTGGCTGTGTGGCTAGGAGGAACATTCCTGGTGGTGCCCTGTGCTACATCCACACTTTTTCCTCACATAAGTGCCACTGGAATGGCCACGGTGAATACTACAGGACTGTCCTGTCTCTGGACTTCAGGAAGGTGGGAAGGAGAGTGGGGTCCTGCCTCTTTCCTGGGCCCAGTTCTTCCCCAGCCCAGTCAAGGAGGTCCTGGTGGTTCTGCTGTCAGCTGCTTAGAGGCTCCGAGGAACAGAATCCCCAGGCGGAGATCAGGTGACCTTGGAGGGAAGGTCAAATTTCAGCAGGCAGCGAGGCACCAGACACTCCTGAAGCGGCAAGTGAGTCACTTCACGCCATCACACAGGGCCAGTCCCAGTGTTGTCATGTGAACTGGTGACAGACAGGCTGGCGAGACCCTCTCCCCTGCTCATTGTACCTCCCTGACTTCCTTCCCTGCTTCCTCCTGCCTAACTCTCCTCCAGAGTAAATGACTTGCATTCGCGTCCTCGTGGGAAACCCACATGGAGCCACTACTGCCACAGCAGCCCAGTCTGCTGGGAAGGCATGCTGGGAGCCACAGAGGCTGTGTGCAAGAGTGGCCTGTGTGAAGGGACTGCCGTAGGCTGACGTGGGTGGGCCACGGAAGTGGGGTTGCGCGGAGAAGCAAGGGCTGCAGGGCGGGGGCAGCCTACAGCCCGACGGGCTGGATGGGGCTGGATTTCGGGTACAAGGCAGGGAGCGTTGGGGTGGAGCTGTTGATACGTGAAATGAAAGGAGCTGCCAGCTGACAGCGAACCCCTCCGTGAAGGTCAGCTTCAGACAGGGCCGTGGCGGGGCCGCGGCAGTCGCAGAGGGCTCACTGGCTATTGGGTTTTGCTAAGACGGGAGCAGCCTGAGCTTACTTGAGGGGGGATGGTCAGGCTCCAGGAGAGGGAGATTAGGCAGAGATGTGTGGAGGAACGGGGTGGGGGGGGAGGTGCAGAGCCTTGTGGGGAACCCTCCTGCAGTAATTGAGGGAGCCGAGGATCATGGTGGCCTGCAGCAGCAGCATGCAGGCGACAGCACTGTCCCTGGCACGGCTGGGCCATGCCACAGAGCTCGGTGGGTAGCAAGGGCCCCAGCCTCTGCCTACAGCCACTCCGGGCTTGTCATTCATCTCCTCACATGCCTGTTACTCATGGTGTTTCCAGGAATAGGTCTGACATACACACACCTTGGGGACTCACATGGACATTTTTATGGTTTGGATCTAGAATGTCCTCCAAAAGCCTTGTGTTTGGAAGGTGATTCAATCATGAGGTTAGCCTGTTGATTGACTGTGCTGTTAAGAGCTGGGGCCTGTTTGGGAGAGGTGGGTCACTGGGGCATGACCTGGAAGCGTGCATGCAAGCTCCAGCCTTCCACTCTCGCTTGGCTTCCTGCCCCCCATGGGATGGACAGCTTTCCTCTGGCTCGGCTTTCCACCGCTGCCAGCCACCCACAAGTCGATTGAGACCTTCGGAACTGTGAGCTGAGACAAACTCTTCTTGTCCTGAGCTGTGGCTGTGGTGTTGTATCCCAGCTATGGGAAGGTAACTGAGACTCCCTGCTGCAGGCCCATCTCCCTGTTCACGTGCAGCAGTATAGCAGTAGCCCTACAGTGGAAGTGGTTGAGTTGTAGGGCCTGCAGTCATGAGGGATCCAGCTGACTTTTAGGGCTGGTTTTTCCTTTGGGTGGTGCTGGGGAAGTGCTCACCACTGAGTCACAGCCTACACCCAGTGTTTCGATCTCTGATGCCCCTCAGAGGCTTGCTGTGTTGAAGTCTTGGTCCCCTAAGCTGGTGCTGCTGGTGAGGTGGGGGCTCTCATGGGTTACATGGAGTTGTACCCTTGGAGGGGATATTGGGCCCAGTCCCACCCTCTCTTTCTCCTTCTCGGCCTCTGTAAGGTGTGCCTGTGCGGCCCCCTCTCCCTGCTACGATGTGCTGCCTTTGCCGCAACACCCCCTCTGACCTGTGAGTGCATACATCCTTCCTCCTTTAAAGTCTTTTCTGGTGGACTGGAGGTATACCACAGCAGTTAGAGTACCTGCCTAGCAAGTGCAAGGCCCTGAGTTCAATTTCCCAGCACCACCTAAGCCAGGCATGGTGGCACACACCTGTAATCCCAGTACTCAAGAGGCTGAGGCAGGAGGATTGCCAAGAGTTCAAGGCCAGCCTGGCTTATAGTGTGTTCAGGACCAGCATGGACCACAGAGCAAGACCTTGTCTCCAAGAAATCCCCCAAACCAACCAACCAACCAACCAACCAACCAAATAAACAAAAAACCAAAAACCCTTTTCTCTCAGGCATTCTGTCACAGAGACGGAAACCCAGCTGACACAGAGCTTCTCATGTGTGGATTGGTGTCGGCTGGAGAGCTGGGGCACTGCCTTGGCCTTTGCCATGTTGTTACTTTGCTACATGGGAACATGGCATAGATGCCTTTGCCAGACACCCAAGGCTGACACCTGGACTTGGGCTTCCAGTCTGTGGTGTGATGGGCAATAACTTCAATTGTTTTTAAGTTCCTCAGCCTCTTGGCCTGTGGGAGTTGTTACGGCAGCTGGATGGTCTAGAACACAGCACACATTCCTGTGACCCCGGCGTGAGTCTGTCTGCAGGCCCGCAGCCGCGCCTGGGATGCCTGTCAACAGATGTGTGCCGTGTGTCTCCTGCGAGCTGGCTCTCTCCCACTCCTCAGTAGCATAGATTGAGTTACTCACTGCTGTTTATTGAAATCTCTCATGGAAGACCTGGGTGTGGGCAAGAAGGGGAAGGGATCTGTGTTAGAGCTGAGCCAGGGGATTTCAGAGGAAGAGGACCAAGACAGCGGGGGGAGTCAGGGCTGGACTGGCCAATGACTGCAAGGTAGAGTGGAAGGGTTTGGGCCTGGCTGGGCTGATGGGGCTCTGGTGGAGATGAGGTCTTCATGGAGGTCTTGCGAGGTCTGTCCTGAGAGCCAGGGTCTGTCCAGACTTCCCCAGGGCCAAGAGGTGGGCAGGGCCCTGGCGGGGGTCTGTCTCTGGAAGATGGGAGAAGATGTCCTGCCGTCCTCAGCTGGGGTCCAGGCCTGACCCACAAGCCTTCAGAGGTACGCTCTGGGATCCCTTTTCGGCTTCCGGCTCCAGCTGAGTTTCCTTGGCTTTCTTGCACCTAGGAACAGAGAGCTCAGAAAAGCCCTTGCCCAGACCTGCTTCCTTGACGGGGACTGCAGTAGGGCTTCAGGAGGGCACTCACCAGGTTTGCAAGTCTTCTATATGGTCTGGTAAAGGTCTGTTGAGTGTCTCAGGCAGGAAGAAGGCAGCACTGCCTCCAAGGAGGGCCATTGTTCCGTAGATGATGTTGGGGATGAAGGGCTGCACCTGCCCTGTGATTTTCACCAGGGGCGCCACCATGCTTCCCACGCGGGCCCACATGTTACTAATGCCCACCCCTGTTGGCCTGGAGGGTTTAGAGCAGAAAACGTCAGCTTGTGTGGGGGTTTCGGGGTGGGCCTGGGACCCTGGATCGGGGCAGGAGGAAGCTGCTGTCCTGCCTGGCCTGTGTCCTTTGACTGGGCTCCTCCCGGGCCTGGCACCTACCGGATGACCGTGGGGTAGAGCTCGCTTGTGTAGAGGAAAATGCAGCTGAAGGAGCCAGACAAGCAGCCCTTTCCAAACACAGCCAGCGCCGTCCTCAGAATGTGCAAGTCTGTGGAGGGACCAGTGCCACACTTGGGGTGCAGGGCTGAGTGTCCTCCCTCCTTAGCAGGCTTTATTTCTCCTTTTGCTTTGGCTGTCAGGAAGCTCAGATCCAAATTAAAAGGCAATAGCCACTTTGAAAATCCTATCACTTTGAGGGTTTGTTGTTGTTGTTGTTTTTTGAGAAATGGTCTCGCTCTGTAGTCCAGGCTGGTCCTGAACTCATGGTGTAGCTCAGGCTGGCCTTGAACTCCTCCTGCTTCAGCTTCCCCAGTGCTGCAATTACAGGCATGTGCCATCAAGCCCAGCTAGTTTTTATGTGGTGCTGAGGAATCAAACCCAGGATCTTGTACACACTAGGCAAGCTATGTCCAACTCTCAGCTGCACCTCTAATTCATGTTTGTGTTTTACTTTGGCTCTGATTTCTTACTTTCTTTTATATTTTGTTGTATATGTTCTCATCCTAAAGTACCCCAGATGCCTTTGGAAGGATATGGGTGTGTCAACAAACATATATGTAGATAAGTAAGACAGTCTCTTTCAGTGGTTTTGCGTGTCATCTCAAGCACAAGGCTTTGTTTCTCCATCTCAGATTATCTCTGTTGATGTTCCCTAAAATGCGCCCCACCCACCTCTAAGCTGTTCCTCACTCTGACCGGACATCACCATGCCGTGCCTAGTTAGACCCAATTATGTTTTGGAAAGAGCTTAGTGGTATCCAGCCCAGTCGCTGGTTTTGTAAAAGAGAGATGCGAACCCTCAGTGAAATGGAAATAGATCTATCAGGATCGGAGTCCCTGCACCCACGTTCCTGCTGTGGACAGCCTTTGCCTGGGACTTGAGGTGCCTTTGGCCTCTTACCTGCAGGCACGAAGATGAGAGCCAAGATAGTGAACCCTGCCAGGATCAGGACCCAGGCCTGGGTGACTCGCCGGCCCAGGTAGCTGAGGGAGACGATGGTGACCAGCTTGGCAGGGATGTCGACCCCACCAAAGATGACCTGGAGGATGTATATGTTGACTCCAAATTCTTCTACCCCCATTGCCAAGCTGTAGTAGGCAAAGCCAGTAGAGAACCTGGGGACCAGGGAGGGGCTCGTTAGCACCTGCACTGCTGAGGCCTCTTCATAGTCCTGGGCCCACCAGGACGGTAAGTGGTTCCCTGGTTTGCGCTGTCTGTAACTGACTGGTGGGGGCTGCCTGGAAGCAATTCTGAGGTTCTTGAAACTGTCTAGACTATGTGAGAAAGTGCTGAGATTGACTGGCCATGTCTGACACTGGCATGGTCTGGGGCAATTGTCCAACCTGCCAGGTTTTTTTTTTTTGCCATTGTGTGCGTGTGTGTGCGTGTGTGTGCTTGATTTACAAAAAGGAAGTTTTATTACTTGTATAGATTAACTACTGAGTATTATATACTTTATATGTGGCCCAAGATAGTTCACTCAACAATCCCCCACCCCCCCAAAAAATAACAAGGGCAAAAAAATCTAGGTGGTCTATAGGTTGGACTTGCCTGGCCTACAGTGCCCATAACTGACTCTACAGACTGACAGGGTTACAGAGAGAAACCCCATCTCAACACAAAGTGAGTTCCAAGGGCCACTCTCGCTGGGGTTCTGGAGGCTCAGGGACAGAGGCGGAGTGTGAGCTGGGGAGGGTTCGGGAGCATTGCTTTGTGGGTGGGTATGACTCCAACAGCTGGCCTAGCTGTGGTAACCCAGGGAGGGAGGCTCCCTCGGCCTTGTCCTCGGGGGAGCCACAGCTGGTGGGCAGCAGGGGCAGGGGTTACCAGGCCAGGGAGAGACAGAGGGTCACGCGGCGCAAAATAGGGATCCGGAGCAAGTCTGTTGGTCTGTACTTGGCCTTGGCCAAGGAGATGTCCCTCTGCAGCTTGAACTTCAGCTCCTTGGGACAGAGAAGGGGGGTGCTGTTAGGGGGCCAGCTGGTGGGCAGGAGGCAGAAGGCAGGAGGGAGAAGTAGCCTTGGTGCCTCCAGAGGAACCCGTGCAGGGTCAGATGGGATATGGGCTGCAGGCAGAAGAAAGAGGCAGACGCGGAGGGGCAGCTCCAAGCAGAGGCTGGGCCCTGCCTGGGCTCCCCGCCTCCTGCCCTACCTCCACACTGAGCTTGTCCCCTTCCTCTTTCTTGCCATTGAAGGCTGCCACACGTTGGAGTGTCCTCAGGGCCTCTGAGAACTTTCCAGACAGGACCATCCAGCGCAGGGACTCTGGGATCCACCTGGGGGCCAAAGCCGGGTCATAGGCCCCCCAGCCTCAGGGCCAAGTCATAGGCCTCCAACATCAGCCCCTCCTCCAAAGCCCTAGCCGTGATGCTGTAAGGACAGTGGCAGAGAGGCCGGGATGGAAGGAAGGATGCTGGGCTGCCTGTCTGAAGCCCAGACCTACTTAGGGCTGCCTGGGGCCCACACATATCCCAGAAACCTCCCTTCTGCCCTCTGCCCTCTGCCAGGCTATGTGTGGGCACTGGGTGTCTTCCTGGGCCAGCAGACTAGGGGTTCCGGGGGAGGTTGACATGTTGGAGGCTGGGCTATGGTGGGGGAGCCCCCGTGGATGGTGCTTCCTACTCTGGGGATGGAGTGGCCGTAGCTAGACAGGTGTGGTGGTTCAGGGCTGGAACGGAGGAGCCTCAGTTCTCCCCACAGAAGATCAACTTGGTGTATGTGTGAGTGTGCATGTATGTGAGTGTGTGTGTGTGAGTATATGTGTGGGCTCTAAAGCACATGAACAGGAATGTGCATTTGCACAAGTGTGTGTGCATGTGTGAGTGTGTGTGTGATTATGTATGTGTGGGTGTGAGGGAGTAAGCATTTGTGTGTGCGCGAGCATGTATACATGCATAATGTGTGCATGTGTAATATGAGCATGCATGTGTTACATGTGTATGTGCACATTTGTGTGTGCATGCACAAGCATAGCATGGCATCTTGAGTCTCGTCACAGTAGTCGCCTCCACTCCCCTGCGCAGAGAGCAGAGAAGGAGGCTGAGTTGCAGGAGGACAGGTATTGAGCGAAGGCTGGTCCAAGGTGGCCAGCTCCAGATCCCAGGAGTTCCTGAGCAGTACAACGGTCATACAGTCTCAGACCTCTTCCTCAGTGATGGGAGTGGCTGTTGGGCCCACCAAGATCCTCTCTCACAGCCTCTGATTCCAGTTTTTGCCCTGGATTTTTCTGCATCTACTCTCAGGATGGTGATCCAGGAATTCCTCCCGGATGCCACCCCTGGGCCTGTGCTCTAGCCTCTTCTGAGGACAATGGCTTCAGGGGCTGCTATCAGCCAGACTCCTGTGCTGGGCCAGGCAGGCTGTCCCCACCTTACCTGGGGAGACCCAGAGGTGCCGGGGTGGGTGGGACCTGTGTCGTACAGAGAGGGAGCTGAGCTCCCGCAGGGGTCTATGGTGACCTATGCCCTTGTCTCTAGTGCAGCTCTTGCCCAAGCCTGTGGCCCACCCACTCTTCTCTCCCTACCCGCCCCCAGCCCAGGTTGTCCATTCCTTGGGAGCTCCTATGTTTAGGTCCCAGTTGAGATTTCATCTCAGGTCTGTGCCTCTCTCTCTGCACCACTCTGGGTGGCCTTGGGGACCTCAGGTCTCCTATCTGTTAAGTGGGGACATCCCACAGCCATGCTCTGAGGACCAGGGGCCATACGGCTGGCCTGTAGGTGGGCCTTGCGCACACCTAATGCTTTCCAGAAGCTCTCTCCAGGAAGCCTGTGGGTGTCCTGGGCTCACTGTGAAGCTCATTTTCTGTCTTTCCTATGACCTTGGGCTTGGCATGGTGACAGGGAGCCCTGCCTGCCCCAAGTCTTTCTCAAGTCTCCCACTGGGGCTCCTCTCAGGACTTTTCTCTTATTTTGTGTCTGGAAGTCCCCAGGTTCTATAGATTGCCTCTTGCAAATACCTCTTGGCTTTTGTTCCCAGCGTGTCCTCTCCAGCTTGCTCTTGTCCCCATGCACCTATCCTGGATCATTCTCTCACAAGAACCGCAGCCTCCTAGCCACCGCTGCGGGTCCTTCCTCCACTGGCACCGGCCTCCTCTGTCCTGCCCTCAGCCAGCCCTGCCAGCTGCAGTCTCCCCTGTGCTCCCACCTCCTCCCTGTGTATTGAGACCCTTCTAAAGCTCAAATGTGAGGCCTTTAGGGCGGGCTGCCCCCGTCTGTCCTTGGGGTGCAAGAAAGAGACAAGGAACACGTACCAGGACAACAGGGAGAAGACAAAGAAGGGAAGGGACACGGCTAGCTGCAGCCAGCGCCACTGGGGAATGGCGTAGGCCAAGCCCGCGAGCAGGAACTGGCCGGTGGTGTAGCTGTAGCCCAGGACGGTGGATGAGATGGCCCGCATATGGGTGGGTACCCACTCCACATCTGCAGGAAGGTGAGAGCAGGTTGGGGTTTCACAGGAACCCAGTGCCTCCCTAGGCGCTCCAGCTCCCACTCACCCTGCACCTGGCCTGGGTCATCTCCTCACTTGGCGGATGTTGCTTCCGCCGGAGGCCCAGGGTTGGGGAGGGGAGCCCCAGGCCTGGACCCGGCCCCTCCCCAGCTCCCTGCCGACCCCTCCTCCCGTGGCAAGGTACCTCCCTTATTATCCTTGATTTCCTCATCTGGACAACAGAAATAATCGCTCCAGGCCCAGGGTCTAACTCTTTAGGATTGATAACCACTGTATATATATATATATATATATATATATATATATATATATATATATATATATGTATATTTCCCCTAATGTACTGGGGATCAAACCCAAAGGTGTCTAGCCCTGGCCTACATTGCTAGACCTTTTTATTTATTTTATTATTTATTTATTTATTTGAGACAGGGTCTCACTCTGTGGCCCATGCTGGTCCTGAACTCAACTGTGGAGCCCAGGCTGACCTTGGACTCACTGCAAGCCTCCTGTCTCAGCTTCCTGAGTGCTGGGATTACAGGCGTGCACCTCCATGCCCAGCTTATGTGGTGCTGGGGAATTAAACTTGGGTACTTAGTGCTTGATTTAGTGCTTTCTAGGCAAGCACTTTAACCACTGAGCCATTCCTCCACCCCTATTTTTGATTTTTGAGATGGTGGTTCACTAAGTCATTAAACTGTTCAGGCTGAATGTTTGCTGCAGGAGCTGTTCTATTCAGAGAGACCTGGGAGGTCCTGAGAGATCAGCGCTGGGACCAAGCTCTCAGGGAGCCTCAGACACGCCAGCCTGTATTCAGCCTCCGTCAGGTACCCTGGAAGCCTGCTCTTGCCCCCATGTCTCACTCAGGATGGTAGTGCTCTGGGTGATGCCTGATATGCTGATGCCACACAGGAAGCGGAAGACCACGTAGACTGGGAGGCCGGGGCTGAAGGCTGCGCCCGAGCCACTGGCTGCCAGGAGTATGTAGCTACTTGTCAGGATGGGCTTGCGGCCAAACCTGTGGCTCAGAAGGGGAGGGAAGGTTAGTTGGGAGGCCTGCCAGGGCCCGTGACTCTGCAGGCTGCAGGACGAAGGGCAGGACCCCGTGTCTCCCGGCCCCCTGCCCCAGGACCAGGGAGCAGGTAACTTCCCCTCTCCACAAGGTCTAGCTGGTAATTGCTGTTTTTCAATAAGTTTCTGTCAGTGTTGGGTTAATGAGTTATGTCTTCTAGCTTAGCTGACTGAGCAGCGGGGTCAAAGGACCCCTCTCCTCACAGCTGCCCACCCAGCCTAGCACCGTCCACTCAGCCGGGCACTGGGTCCAGAAGCCTAGGCTGCCCTGAGTGTGTGGAGGCCAGAGGTCTGAATGCATGCCTTGAGGGGATTGGGTCTGTACCAGGCTACAGGGCAAGCACTGCCCTCTCTCTAGCTGTCTCCTTTCTGGGGAGCAGGGGGACAATGTGAGGGGTCGTGCAGGGGGTGATGGAGGGTGAAGGGCGCCCACGCCCCAGATCTTACCTGTCAGACAGCTCTCCCAGCACGATCCCTCCGATGAGGATGCCAGCCATGTAGACCGACTGGGCCATCTCCTTCAGATTACTGGAGTCGCACACCAGGTCCCACTGCACAAGATTAGGGTAGCCTGAGCTTCGCCCTCCCCACCCAGGCCCCTGCACACAACAGTCCCTGCCATCCCTGCGCACACGCCTGCCTTCCCTCCTCTGTGCCCGTGTCTCCTTTCCCCCTTCACACTCCCCAGCCCTGCTACTCACTACCCCCCTCCAGAGGTCCCCATGGCACCTTGAGCCTTACCTGCCTCTCCCCTCCCAGGATGCAACTCTATGGTGACCCCCTCGTTCCCTCTGTGTCTCTCTGTTGACATTTGTGTGTACTCAGCATTTCTCACCTTAGAACTTCCTTCCTGCCCACATCTGCTTCCCCCCCCACCCCGCCCCCATCAGAACCACGTCTCCAGAGGGCAGACACCCTTGTGCTGTGACCCTGTCCTGTCCTCACTTCTTCTCAGTCCATCACAGTCACCATGACGGCTCTGTCACCACCTCAGAGGAGTCTGGGCAGCAGGGATGTGGCTCTTATTCCGCAGAGGCCAGCACTGTCCTGTCCCATGTCTCTTTCCCCATCGCTTCCCCCTGAAGTCTCCAAATCCACATCTCTGTTCCAACCTCTCTTTTGATCTCGGACCAGTGGGTTTGCTGCTTATTTGAGAATGCCACGGTGACGAGATAACACGACCTGTCACCTCTCTCCTTATAAGATCCTTATTTCAGGCTGGGGGAATGGCACAGCAGTTAAAGCAAGGCCCGAAGTTCAATTCGCCAGCACCACATAAAGCTGGACATGGTGGCACACACCTGTAATCTTAACACTCGAGAGGCTGAGGCCGGCTGATTACCCTAAGTCCAAGGCTAGCCTGGGTTACACCAGTTGAGTTCAGGACCAGCTTTGGCTACAGAGCGAGACCCTGACTCAAAACAAAAAAATTATTTCATCAGTAAGATCCTTATTTCACTGACTGGTACCCTTTGTTTTTTAGAGAAATGTTTTGCTTTGTTTAGATTCCCCATGGAAGTGGGATCACCCTGGGGACCCTCTCTTGGCTCCTTCCTCTCTTGCACCTGGATTCTTCTATTTCCACTTCAAGGTGGTGGGTGGGTAATGACAGTTGGTACTTGTAGGGGACTCCCAAGAGGCCAGGTGCTGTTCCATCAAATGGGTGTCCATGTTTGTACCTCTTGTAACCTCACATTGGCCTCTAGATCATGCAAGTACTCATGCCGCCACCCTGCACTTCAAAATTGGGGAGGCCGAGGCCCCAAGACCATGACCAGGGTGACTCCCACACTCCCCCAGAGACCATGACCAGGGCGACTCCCACACTTCCCTGGCTCCACTCTTGTCCCTTCTTTTTCATTCTTTCCTTTATGACACCAGTGACCTTCTGTGTAACCAGCACCAAGTGGGTTTTGCTCCTGCCAAAAGTCCTGGCTGGCAGCCTGGAGCCTGGGGCTAGGACAGAGCCCTGTTGGCAGGCCAGAGGCCCTTCTACCAGTCCTGTCTGATCTCCTACAGATCCCAGCACACCACCTTTCCTCCAGGCAGCCCAGATTTTTGCACAATGATGTTGATCCACTAGCAGTGCCTCCCAAGAACGTTTGGAAGTAAAGCAGGGTGAGGGAAAGCCGTACGTTTAGGCAAGTCTACTTTCCTCTGGTGGACATGAGGAGGGTGTGTGGGTGAAGACGCCAGACCCTCCTGCTGTATCTTTGTCTCCCAGTCCCAGCAGAGCAGCAGCCTGGTCCCTTCTAGCTGGGAGGTGTGGGCTGAGGAGCTGGCGGGGTGGAGGAGGAAGGAAGGATGTTGGAGTGGCCTCTGTGTAAAGCCCCTGGGAAACCTACAGGTCAAGTCTCTTGCCTATGCAGGTCCATGCTGCCCTCCTCCCTGTGGCCCTGCAGCTGGGGATCCCCCGTTTGGATGAAGCCTGCGAGCATGCTGCCCTCCCTCCCTTCTGCAGGAGGGAGTCCCAGGCTGCACTCCCGCGCTCACTTTCCTCTTGTTGGTGAGGAGGGGATGGCCAGGACAACCCTGGAAGTTCCATGTTAAAGATGGCAGTGCCACGGGCTCTGTGGGCTCCAGTGACTCACAGAGCCTGAAATGTGACCCACCTTACAACCGTTACATGAGAAAAAGAAATTCTTTTACATCTTGTCAGCCACAGAGTCTATGGACTCTTGTGATAGGACAAGAATTTGCAAATGAAAGCTAACTTCTATGGTACTTAGTGCCCTGAGAAGTCAGGGTCTATTTACCTTTGGGCCTGCTGCCTGCTTCTCATCTGGGACCAGGTCTGCCGGGTCCTGGCATTTACTACGGGACTTGGGAAGATGTAGGCTTCAGAATAAGTGTCACAAATCAGTTCCTATTAGAAAGTGGATCAGTTGACAGAAAATGTCAACCTGAACCGAACCTTGAGTACTCTTTAGAATATTGTAAAATCTGCGAAGGCCAGCCTGGCCCTGCAGGACCTGCTCTCGCCTCCCTCTCACCCCCTCTGCTTGTTCCGCTCGCCTGGACGTTCCCCACGCGCCAGGCCTGCTCCTGCTCCAGGGCAGGCACGCGCCGTTCCACTTGTGTGGCGTGTTCTTTCCCTGACTGGCTTGCTCCTCACCTCCTTCACACCTTTACTTGAACATTATTTCCATCCCTTCCTTGACCCTGTTAAAACACAATGGCTCCAGCAGCTGCAGTCTCTCCACCCTAATTCATCTTTTCTGTGGTACTTATACCATCAGACTTAGTACGCACTTTTCCACTCACTTGTGGTTCGTTGTATGCTTCTGCCCCAAACGTGTCAGCTGGGTGAGGATAAGACTTTTAGTCTGTTTTACCCATTATATATTTTCATGGCCCAGCACACAGTAGACAATAAATATGTGTGAAATTGAGCGAACAAACGCTCCAGAGAAAACAGAGGCATGGCTGGCCTTGGAAGGGGGTGCAGGGTGTCTGAATGCGAGGCTGCACCGTGTGCCCTCCAGACGTTCAGAGGAAAACTGCCCACATCAGCAAGAGGTTAGCTCGCACCAAAATGTTCAACATACGTCCTCTGGCAGAGCCGGTTTCTTCCTTCACAACTAGACAGAAAGCTGCCCATGGCAAACTGTCCACTGGAGTGGCATTATTCTTCCTGAGCTTCTGAAGCTTGGAAGGGGGAAGGCTTTGTAGTTAAATATTTAAAACATTGACTTCAATTGCACTCTAAATTGTTCCCAGAGATTTCATGGTTAACGAAGCTCATCAGAAATGGGATTATATCAAATTAAAAAGCTTCTACACATCAAAGGAAACAATCAGCAGAGTGAAAAGAGAACTGATGGAATGGAAAAAAATCTTCGCCAGCCTCTCCTCAGACAGAGAACTAATATCTAGAATATACTGAGAAAATTAGACTCCCCAAAATAAAAGACCTGATCCAAAAATGGGCAATTGAAATGAATAGACAGTTCTCAGAAGTGCAAATGGTAAATAAATACATGAAATCTTCAGCATTTTTAGCTATGAAATAAATGCAAATCAAAACAATGCTGAGGTTCAATATTCCCCCAATAAGAATGGCTGTTATCAAGAACTCAACAAACAAGGTGCAGGGAAGGAGCCCCTCTACACTGCTGGTGGGACTGTAAACTGGTACAACCACTATGGAAAGCAGTGTGGAGATTCCTGAGAAATCTGAAAAGAGACATTCCATTTGACCCAGCAATACTTCCTATGGGTATCTTTCCAAAAGAGTTAAAGTCATTATATAAGAGAGACTCATGCACACCTGTGTTTTTAATAGCCCAGCTCATAGCAGCTAAGTGCTGGAAGCAGGTCTCTATGTCCATCAACAGGCAAATTAATAATGAAGATGTGATGTATTTACACAATGGAGTACTACTCTGCTATAAAGAAAGATACATTTGAGAGACATTCGTAGAAAAATTGATTCATCCTGAGACCATATGCTTATTGAAATGAATATTACATAGCTTCTCTAATATGAGAAACCTCAAGTGTAAATAAGTAAAAGCAAAATAAATGAATGATGATTAGAAATGGGGAGATAAATTTTGTACAGAGGAAAAGGGGATATGGAGGAGGAGTGAGAAGGTGTGAAGGAGAAAAGGAAGGAAAAATAATAAAAATGTATGTATATACACCAATTCCTCAAGGTGGGTGTAATTAGGTTGAAAAAAATAGTAATAGCAGCCTGGGTTGTGGGGAAAATAACAAAAGGAGAAAGCAAACCTGCTTATCGGGTTGATTTGCTACATCTGCAATGTTCAGGGCTTTTTATTAAATAACGGCTAAGCGGAAGGAAAGAACCAGTGCAGAAGGAGTGGCTGCGCCTGCCCCACCAGCCACAGCAGCCTGGGCCGGACCCCAGATGCAGGGCAGTGGGACTCTGAGCTGCCCCCGCCCCTGCCAGGCCACACTCCTCTCCCAGCGCCTCAGGGTCGACCTCACAGGGGGGCAGGCTGCTGAGGTAAAGGGAGGCAACACCAGAGGGAGGTAGGTCCTTGGCCCAAGGCGACTGACTGGTGTCTTTAGAAGCAGAGAAGAGGCACCGGTGAGGGGTGCGGGGTGGTGATGTCGCCCGTTACAAGGTGGTGTATCTCTAAGCCGCGAGATGCCACAAGTTGCCAGCAACCACCATGGCTGGAGAGGCAGGAGCAAGCTCTTCCCTAGAGCCTTTGTAGAGAACACATAACACCTTGGGTTTCAATTTCTAGTGTCCAGGTCTGTGAGATGATAAAACCTCCACTGTTTTAGCCCCACTCCCCCCGTTTGTTGTGCTTTGTTTCTGCCACACTAGGACACTAATAACAAGCTCTGGTGTGTCTGTTGGCCTGGCTGTTGGTGATGGGAAAGGCACTAGGGATGCAGGGCGTTGCAGGAATCCCGTGCCTGTGCGCTGCCCGTGCTGCTAGATGCCTGGGCCTCACAGGAGAGTCCTCAGGTGCTGCGTTCCTGGGTGCCGGGAACAAGTGGCAGGCCCGCAAATGTTTGTGCAGTGCACACGTGGTCAAGAATCACGCCCAGAGCCCCAGTGAGTGCGAGGCGGCACACGTCCCCTTCCCTCCGAGCACCCTGCTGCACACCCGGGAAGTGTGGGCTGCCGCTGCACGTTCCTCTGGCCGTATTCCTGAACCCCACCGGGGGCAAGGGGCATCTCATCTGCCTTTTTATCCCTGGTAGATAGCCAGGGAGCTCATAGCAGCAGATGTTAACATTTGCTTAACAGATAGTGCGTAAGTGGGGCTGGGTTGCCCCTTATTGACAAGTCCTGGAAGGGGCCAGGTGAGATGCTGGGCAGAGCCAGACATGAGCCTCTGCGCTTCTGGCCCGGCCTTGGCTTGGTCTGGGCCATCTTTCCTATGCATCTGGGCAAATCCGTGGGTGTTCTTGCCCTCAATACCCTACATTGGGGTTCCTGGTCTTCCCTCTTCTTTTCCTAGGACGTATCTGGGACCTTGGAGGGGCTAGGCTCTGGAAGGTAGGTGAAGCATCTCTGCCATGAGCCACGGTGTGGCCGAGGTACCAGGAAAGCCACGGGGCACTGTCTTAGGCTGTCTCTGACTGGTTCTGCTCACCTGACCCTGAAGGCCCATGGCAGTGCTTCTCAGGACTTCAGGGAGGGAAGGAGTGGGGAGCACTGCACTGTCCCTGCTACACTCACAGCAGCCACCTTGTCATGGCTGTGCTTGCAGGAACATGCCATGTAGCAGGCGGGGCATGGATCTGGAGTTTGGGCCCCTGACTCCCGTGCTAAGGAAGAGCCCAGGGGACTTCCCTTTGGGGTCTGAACCTGGTGTAGGAAATGGGGGAAGAGGTTGCCTGCTGGTTAGGTCACAGAGAAAAGATGTGAGGGGCTGGCTCGGGGCCTGCACAGACAAGGTGGGAGGCATACAGCACATCCCAGGCCCGTTTGTGCTCACACCGGGACTTCTGAGATGAGAGCTAGGAGAAGGAGGGGTCCTAGGGGCAGGGCTGGGGCAGCCAGGGTGGATGTGAAACAGATGGCAGCTGGGGAGCTGGTGGTGGGGACAGAGGGTGGTTGGATTGCTGGCGGGGACTCTGCAAGGGATCTGATGCTCCCCGGGGCAGGCTCCTTGTTTCTCTAGTAGCTGGCCAGGCCTTCCAGAGATTCTGTGTGTGTGTGTGTGTGTGTGTGTGTGTGTGTGTGTGTGTGTGTGTGTGTGTGTGTGTGTGTGGTGTATGGTGGTGTCTCATGTGGCCCAGGCCCAGCACTTAGGCTCCCATGCTTCCCAGACATAAAAGAAAGGCCTTTGTTTTCTCTTAATGTCCTGGTAAAGCTCATTCTGAAAAACCCTGACCTTGTCTCCGCTGCTCCAAGAGAAAGGAATTTGTGGTCACCCCTGCCAGCAGAGCTTAAGGGACCAGATGGGAGGAGACTGCCTCTTGCCTCACCTGACCTGGCCTGCTCCCCTCTGCTTTGCCCCATACTGCAGACCAAGGTGGAGGTCCCCTTTCTCCCTGCCAAAGCTGTGGGTCCGTGAGGAGGCAGCGCTGGAGGTGGGGTGGGCGTGGCAGAGCAGGATGTCCCCTTTTCCTGGGGGATGCACCTGTCCTTCGAGAGGACTGAACCCTCATTCTCACATGGCCACAGCACTGACATGTAAGGGACGCAGCGGCTCCGGTGCTGCCTCGGCTGCCCTTGCCCCCAACCTGGCTCCTTCACAGCTCTTTCTGTAGGTGAGGAAACCAAGGCTTCTGGGGGCAGGGACTTCCCTCTCTGGTAATGGCAGCATCAGGGCCTACTGTCCCACACGGTGGGTGCCAGGGACACCGAATCCTGGCTGAGTTTCGCTCCTGTCCTCTTTGTGACCACTGTCTTCACCATAGGTGGCATGGTCAGTCCTCGCCTCTGAGTGAGCAACTCCTGGGGGAGGTCTGCCACTGTTCCACCTTGTCACCTGGGGCTACAACCCAGTCCTGTCCCAGGCATCATACCAAGGCTGAGCCGTGGCTGAGCCTGGCCTCTCAGGTCTCTAGGACCAGGCAGCAACCTCCGGTGGGCTCCCAGACTGGGTCCCCTGGGAGCTGGGGCTGCTGTGACGTCTTGAGGTGTGCAATGGGGAAGGGTGCAGAGCCCGAGGGCTGGGGATACGGTGCCAACCAGGACATAGAGCCACAGAGCCCCACTTTATATTCTGTGTGCTCCTGGAGCCCCAGGTGCAACCTGGGAGGAAGCTGTTTCCTGGTGGCCAATCGTATCTATGTTCCTACATGGACAGTGGGCAGCTGGTGCAAGCCAGGCACTGACTACGCACTTGGTCCTGTGATGGCAGAGATGGGGGAAAGCCATCCCTGCCACAGGATACACTGTGAGGGCATGAGTTGTGGATATGGGGTGCAGGGGAGCGGCAGGTCCTGCAGGCTGTGGGCCGATGATCCCTCTGCATCCTTACTGGAGACCAGAGCAGCCGTGGGAGGCCTGAGCTCGGAGGCAGTTGTGTGCAGTGTACATGGTGCCTAGCGAGCACCAGTGCTCACTGGCGACACTGCTGCTCCCTGGGCCCTCAGGTCCGGTCTCAGGCTGGGACAGTGTCGGGGGTGCTTTAATCCTCTCTGTCCTCTCAGATGCACAGTCACCATTGGCTGGGAAACCTTATCACAGGTGCACCTGAATCCTCCTCTTCCCATACCCAGCCACTAGCTTCCCCAGAGCCCAGCCCCCAGCCACTCCAAAGCGTCCCCAGGTCCCTCCTTTCTGTGTTCTCAGTCCTGAATTCCTGTGTGACTGCTTAGTGGCCACCCTGCTGCTGGGATAAAACTCTGAAAGCTGTGATTTGCCCTTCAGCTGGAGTCATGGCCATCACCCACACAGCTGTTGCTGTCTCCCACTCAGCACCACTGGCTCCCACAGTCCTCTTCACAGGACCACAGCTTTGCCTCAGTGTCTCAGCCAGGATCCTCGCTGTCCTAACTTCCCAGCTCCCAGCCCCCGCTCCTGAGGACTGCAGCTCCGACTGTTCTGTGACTTTGCATTTGGTCCCTTGCACACAGAGGTCAGCCTGCTAGCGACTGGCATATCTCCTTCCCCCTCAGTGCAGGCGCTGCTGACTCCAGCCAGCCCTCCCTCAGTCCTCCTCTGGCCTCCCAAATACTTCTTTCCTGAACGCCAGCGCTGTGCCAGGATGCAGCAGGGGACCCAGCAGCTGAAACTCCTGCTTGGAAGTGCACCACCGACCGCTCCTCCCACACGCCTGAGGACCTGAGCCAGCGGGCTGCGCTCCCGGGTAGGCGAGCCTCTGGCCATGGGAAGTGGGTAGGTCTGAGCAAACGCTTTGAGCGGGAGACATGTTTGGGGTCTGTACTGAGAGATACAGGATAGGAAAGAGACATTATCTGCAGGCCACGGGGGCATCCAGTGTAAAGGTCAGTCCTCCAGAGCTGGGCCAAGGGGCTGCATTCTGTTCTGGCTGCCTCTTACCAGCAGTGTGACCTTTACCAAGTGGCCTAACCTCTCTGTGTTCTGTTTTCTCATCTGAAGAATGGGATTAGAATACTTAACAACTGGCGGCGTTGTTAGCAGGACTGAAATTGTTCAGATTGGAGTAGTGCCTGGCACATCATAAGTGCTTTATATATAAATAAATATTTGTCAAAACCTATATGGGCTAAGAATGTAGACCATCTGGATTCAGATTCTGCCCCTGCCAGCAGAGGAAAGTCAAGGAGCCAAGCTGAGGCTCAGTGTCCTCATCTGTCTGCTGGAGACAATGCTGTTTCCTCGAGCCCTAGGTCTCACCCCAGGGGAATCAGGGTCCCTCAGGGAAGCAGACCCAGAGGCCATCTCCTCACCAACCCTTCCTTGAATCCCATGGATTCCTGCAAATGCTTAATCTTGCATTTCTTATGGCCTTAGCTTTGAGTTAGGTTCTGCAATGACCAGTGGTGTGGCACTGGACAGTCCCTTTCTGAGTCTCTTTTTCATCTGTAAAATGTGACAGAAATCACCATCAATGAGACGCCATTGTTGAGTCAAATGAGGCAGTTTAGCAAATGCCAGCTTCCACTTCCTCATCTTCTCCCCCCACCGCTTCCCCGACTGGCTTGTCCCTCATCTCTGATTCCTAGAGGTGGTGGGGAGAGCCAGCAGATCACGAAGGGGTGAGTGAGTGTGGCGGGTGGCGAGATATCCAGCCCTGTGTTCTCTAAGCCCCCCAACCCTGCTCGGCCTGACTGTCACCTTGCCTCTCAGGGGACTTCCTCAGGGATGACTCCCCTTGTGTCCACAGTCTCCTGTGCCACTTGAGGGTGTCACAAAACTCTTTCCAGATGTTACCCTGTACTTGTCTGTGTGGCACTGCCCTCCAGGGGCAGCGATGCTGCGCTTTTGTGTCCTCAGATCTTAGAAGGGGCCTCCACTGCAGTTTGTACAAAGAGTCCGGGAGCTGTAGGTGGGACAAACCAGCCTCTTGGCTTGCATGAGCCCACACTGGTGCCTTCCTCTGCCCACCCTGCGATCTGTCCCATGACCCTTGGGTGCCAAGGTGCCCTGTACTCTGCCTCACAGTTATCAGTTGCTGAGTCCCCATCTTCTTGCCTGTCTATGAGTAATGCAGAACATGATTGGTCTCTCAGGGATGTGGGGGACGCGGTGCCAGGCATACCTCAGTCACGATGGTGTCCCTGATGCTGCTGTAGACCCAACCATCCAGGCACGGCTCTGTGGCTCTTTGGGTGCCATTGAGCAAGCTGGTGTTTGATGGGTAGACAAGGCGGATACAATGCTCAGGTTTCCCAGTGGGTCCCATGAGCGGTGTCCAGGACCCTATGGAGGCGTTGGGTGGTGGGCGACAGTGGTGGGCAGGTGTGGTGGCCGTGAAGATCTGCAGCAGGTTGTGGTTGGCCATGCCAAAGATCGGGAGTGCAAGCAGGGTCACGTGCAGGTACTGGAAAGGGCCCATGCTGCCCACGCGGTCCAGCAACTCGACGAAGGTCATGGCACCTGGCTGAACTGTCGACAAAGTTCGAGGCTGAGGAAGAGAAGTGTATATAAGTACACATGTGTGCTGCTGCTGTGTGTGTCAGGGTGTAGAATCACAGTGAGGTTCTTTGCTGCGTGGAAAGGTGTTCAGTGTTCAGTGTCCAGGTGTGCTAGCAGGTATATGTACATCCAGGCTAGAGCAAGAGGGAGCTCGATGTGCGTGTATACACATGCTTATGTGTGTGTGTGGGGAGGGGGGTAAGGCATATGTGTGTGTGTGCTGAGCTTGGCTGGCCACGTGTGTGTGGGACTGTGAAGGCCACACCACAGGGACCAAGGGGCCCAGCCATGGGTGCCAGATGTGTGGGAGGGAAGGCAGGGCTGGGCGAGGCTGTCTTTGGCATAGGCTGGCTGCAGGGAGCCCCCTGCCCAGCTCAGAGCTGCAGGCTTTCGGTGTCCCCTTGGGCTGGTCCCCGTGTTGGTGTCAGAAGGAGCCCAGAGCACCCCAAGGGGCCTTTGTGGCCTGGCCCTGGAAGTCCCTGTCCCGTCTCACCTGGCAGCTGGGCTGGGCTCTGGGGAGCGGTGATGGCTGTAGCCGAGGCCCCGGCTTTGTCCCAGGTCTGGCTGTACTGTGGTCAGACAGCTGAGCTCCAGCAGGCTGTGTTTGTGCCTCCCCCAGGGGGGCTTATATAAGGCATAAGCTGATTCCTGGGCTAATGTTTGACTTTCTATGGAGGATTACCGTCCATGGTGGGGCGCTAGCTGTCGCCCCACCAGGCCTGGCTCTCCTGGAAAGCCTGCCTCAGCGAAGGCCACAGGGCAAGGTAGGGGGAGGGCCTCCAGCAGGCTCACCCAGGGGAGGGCCGAGGACCCAAGCACCTTCTAGGGCTATGACCGAGGACTTGGAGCTGAGAAGGGCTCCATCCTGTCTGGTGCCTCCTAAGTGGGTTCAGGGCCAGCCCCTGGAGAGCGCTGGACCCACCCAGGTGGGCTGCCAGGCTATGGGCCTTCTTTCTGGACCTCAGCCATGGACGATGCCGCTCCATTTTACCTCCGGGGCTCGGCTTCTCCTGACCCTGACTGGGCTTCCTTCTGGGGACCAATTGCAGTGCCTCTGGCTTTGTTTTGTTCCCCTGAAGATTTTAAATCTATAATAATGAATATTTCTTGCATAAAATGTGGAAAGTGAAGACAAGGGGAACCAAACCCAAGTACCCAGGTTGCCCCGTGGGCTGCCTGGGAGAGGCTGAGGTGAGTTCTTGTACCCCTTCCCTTGGCTGGGGGAGGGGGGGTGAGAGGGGACTTCCACCAGCAGCTCTGTTACCAGGCCACCAGATTCAGGCCCAGTCACCTTCCCTGTCACTAGCTCAGCACAATCTGCCAGGATACTAAAGGGCTGAGTAACTTGCCCAGGTCCTCTAGCCAGAAGGTGGCCAGGCAGGGGCTGCAGGGCTCTGTCCATCTATGTCCCTGCGGGCTCCGGGGTTTCTGTGACATCTGCAAGGCACCTTGCTATATGGTTGCTCCCTTAGCAAAATCACCCAGTCTTGGTCTCTGTCGGTGTTCTTGCTAATCTTTAGTTGCCTGTTTTGGACTCCAGGGACCCTGAGAGCCACCCAGCCCCCTGGTTCAGGGCTTGGAAGGGGTTTGCATGGGGCTCTTCCCCTTGGCTGGGGAAAGGCCATCTTTCTCCTCCTGGGCCTCTCACCACAGTTGCCCAGTCCCCTGTGCTTTGCGGATTCCCTCCCAGTGCCCAGCAGGTCCCCCTCCCTGGCTGCCAGCTGGCTCTGCTCACCATCTCGGTTCAGTAGTTGGATGGTCTTAGAGTGGAGTGAGGCCGCGTGAGATCCCGACTCACCAGAAGGAGACTCAGTTATGCTCCCAAGCAGCTGGGGCTGCTCTAGGAAGGCTTTCAACTCTGAGCCCTGTGCTGGGCTTTTGCCCTCTTGGAAATTTTCTGGTTCCTAATGGGCCTGTACCTGTCCGGGAGGAATGTTCAAAGGCTCCCGGTGACTTCCCTGAGGCCACTGGGGTGGAGCCAGAGTATACAGATCCTAACGAACCGGTCAGGTGCCCCCAGCCCCAGGCAGATGTGGCTGAGTTCCAGGCACCTGGATCAAGGATATAGGGAATGTGTGATACCTTAGTCTGGCTTTGGGGCAAATTGCCACTCCCTGGGCATTTGTTTTTCTTCTCATTAATTAAGATGCTTTGAGGGAAAAAAAGCACCAGAAATCTTTTATTTCAATAAAATATTGGGTTCATAAGATCAATATGTAAAGCTGACATCAGAGGCAGCACCCCGGCTAAAGAAAAGATTAGGCCCTGGGAGAGCACCCCTCCATAACCTGCTCACTCCCTCTCCCACCCTTCTCTTCAGCCCCCTTAGCCCCAGGTGCCCCTGCTGAGGCCTTGCCACATTAGGGGACCCATCACTCCTTAGGTGTTGTGAACTTAAACTTAATGTGTTCAAAATTTCTTTTTCAAAAAAGAAACAATGCACTTGGGTAATCTTGCATGCTAGAAGCATTTTTAATTTGGTATATGGAAATAGATTTCTCTCTCTCTTTCTTTCTTGTTTCTCTCTTCCTTCTTTTCATTTTTCTAAACTCTTTCAAAGTCTTCTTCAAGCTGACTCGGGCTCAGTTTCTCCTGTTCTCTGCCAGGTGTCAGCTCTGAGCAGGGATGTCTGCATCCTCTCCGTGCAAAGCTAAGGCCCAAGGAAGGGATGTGGGTGTGAGCACTGGCCTTCCTGCAGTAGGCAGTCTTCCTACACTGCAGGGCAGGGAGTCCTATTCCCCAGGAGTGGGGAGCTTCACCGACCTTTCTTAGGATCATCTAGCCTCTCACCATGTGTCCATCCATCCATCTGTCCTGTATCATTGATTGGTATGTCTGAGGCCCTTTGCTGGGAGCCACCAGACAGCAGGCAGCAGCCCAGAAAGAAGATGACCCCAGTGCTACAGGAGATGCCCAGGCTTGAGCCTTGGAACAAAACGGGTTATCTCGGTCATCTGGGGAAGGTGATGTTGACAGCAGGATTTTTTCTCCCCTGTACTGGAAAGTAAACCCAGGTCCTTATGCCTTCTAGGCAAATGTTCTACTACTGAGCTTCAACCCAAGTACTTTTAAAATTTTATTTTGAGACAGATCTCTGTAAGTTGCCCTAGCTAGCCCGGAATTCAGGCTCCTTCTGCTGCAGCCCCCTGAGGAGGTGGGGTCGGCACGCACCAGGCTCTCAGGACAGGAGTGGAATGGGGTCAACAGGCCGAACTGGCAAGGAATGAAGCAAGCAGAGGGCTGGAGAAACAGGAAAAGTGGATGAGCTGGTTCGGGCAGAACGTCTTCTCTCCTGCAAGGATGTGGGCTTAGTCTCAGGGGCCAGGGCACTTCTGTGACAACCTCAAGGGGCTGGCGATCCTTGGGCTTCCCTACTCTCCCTGGAGTGGGGAGGCTCCTGAGGCTGCGGCCCACAGGGCACCATGCACAGTCTGGGTCTCTTGACCCTTACAAAGATTCCTCTGGACAGCCCGCCAGCTGCTGCCTAACTGCTCACTAACTCAGAGTTAGTGGCATGTGTGGTCCCTGACTTGCTGTACAGAGTGAATGAGGGGGACGATGACGACAGTGTGCTGTTCTGTGAATACGTAGGGGCCAGGAGCTACTTTTCCCCTGGTGGCTGAGCACGGCCTCTCAGCGCTGGACATTCTCTAACTTACCAGAGGCCCTAGGTTGTGGGAGTTGAGTGGCTATGCTAGTCCTAGGTAGAGGATCCTCTATCTCAAAGCCTAGGTTTCACCGTGGGTGTGGAGCCCATGCACAGAGGCAGCACAGGGGTCTTGGTTCAAAGGTCAGTCCTGAGGAACGAGGCCTCAGGAAAGCTGGACATCCCCAGGGGAGAAGGAAGAAGAAGGGTGGAGGGGTGCCCCGGGGCCACAAGTGGACCAGCAGCGTGAGTGGGCCTCCAGAGACCTCCCTATCCTGGAATGCGGCCCTGCCTGAGTCTGCCACCTCCCATGGCAAGTGTCACAGGGCAGGAACACAGTACCTGTGGGGTCCAGAGAGAGACTGGGCCAGCCCAAGTGGCTTTTCCCGTAGCTCTGAGGCTTGGAGCACACTCACCCCTTCTGGTGAATGTCGCACGCTGCAATCTGGCTGTGTGGGAGGCCTAGGAAGAGTCCGGCTTAGAGAGCATCTTTGTGGGGATCAGGAAGGCCCTCCGTTGGAAATCTGCTCTTTGAACCTCGGGGAGGGGACACCGGGAGGGTGCGGCAGTCGGTCCCCATGTCCCCAGGGCAGGGTGGCCAGGTGCTGGAATGAGGGCTGTGGGCAGGTCCAGGGGACTGTAGGGCGAGTCCTGCCTGAAGTGGGCAGCGTTGTGCGGCACCGCTAGCCGTTGCCATGGGGACAAGCAACTTGGGTCTTAGATCTTGAAATATTTCAAAAATAGCTAGAAATTTAGACGTTGGTGTGGAACGTTTCCCACTGTGCAGGCGAACCCTCCTCCCACCCCCTGGAATCCCTCTGTCTCCTCTGCTGTGTCCCCAGCGCCTCCGCCCCGCCAGCCTGGGGTCTGTCCTCCTCCGCCTGCTGCGGGCCCTCTGCAGGTGTCCGCTCCTGGGAAATGGGGCGGTGCAGGAGCGGGGGACAGACCCTGGGGCCCCGCTCGCAGCTTCCTGCCTCTGCCGCCCCCAGAGCGGCGAGACGTCCTTTTCCGCGGCAGGGTGGAGGCGCTCGGCCAGGAACCCAGCGCCGCGCAGGCCAAGGGACGCCCTGTCCCGGGGCCCAGTGTCCCCCACGGGGGCAGTGCCGCCAGCCGTGCTGCCTGGAGCAGACCCACCCCGGCCGCGGTCTCCCCGGTGAGGGACAGTTTCTCCTCACCGGCCGGGCTCGCGTGGGCACCGAGCAAGTGTTTGTCGGATGCG
This sequence comes from Ctenodactylus gundi, assembly GCA_004027205.1. Lineage (NCBI taxonomy): Eukaryota > Metazoa > Chordata > Mammalia > Rodentia > Ctenodactylidae > Ctenodactylus > Ctenodactylus gundi. The sequence goes on along the minus strand of PVKB01002241.1, from coordinate 16,316 downwards.
TGAACACGATGGACCCGGCAGGGATAAATGTCAGCCCCGGTACTCGGAATCCAAGGCTGCAGCGGCTCCGGGAGGGCCGGCGCCCCGCACCGGGAAGGCGGGCCGCTGCCAGCGCGCCCAGCTCCGGAGCCGCGCCTTCTTACGCCGCGACCGGGAAGGGGCCGCGGGGGCAGCCAGGCCACGCAGGGCCCTCGGACCGCACCGCGGAGGCCGCGCGAGCTCCGGCTTCCTGCCCGCGCAGGCCGCCGGTCGCCGGGCTGCACGGAAGGGTCAGTCGCGCTGGAGTGCCTGCGCCGGCCGAAGCTGCGCCCCGCCCCCGCCCCCGCCCCGGCCCGCCCCGGCTCCGGCCCGGCTCCGCCCAGCGGTGCCCGCGCGCCCCCCGGTGGCCGCGCACCTCGCTGCAGGGCGCCGGCGGGAGATGTGGGGAAGGTCGGGAATCTGCACGCACTGCAGACGCGCTCAGCTCTAGGGAGGAGGCGGCGCCCACGAGGGGCGCAAAGGAACCCAGACGCCGCAGGCCAGCGTGAGTCTAGAAGGGGACAAGTCAAGCACACGCCGTGAGAGGAGATGGCCGCAGGCTGGGAGGCGAGGGAGTTGGAATTGCTCAGAGAGGACAGAATTTCTGAAACTCCAGAAAATGCTTGCACAGCACTGTGAGTGGGGGGGTGGTGGGGAGACACGCGACGCCAAACGGTAGCGGAGACAGGGTTTCTGTGTATTTTCCTCAAAAAACTGAAAATAGACATTCCATTTGACCCAGATTTACCTCTTCTAGTATCTTCCCAAAAGAGTTAAAGTCATCATACAAGAGTGATACGTGCACACCCATGTTCACAGCAGCGCGATTTGTAACACCCAAATCTTGGAGGAAGCCGCTATGTCCAACAATAGACAAATGGGCAAAAGATCCTGTGTGCGCACAACGGAGCACTGCTCTGCCGGAAAGAAGGACAGACTTGAGCCACTTAAACCTTGAGACCATTATGCTCAGTGAAGTGAATCAGACACAGAAGGTGAAATATCACATAGTTTCTATCTGTGGTCAGGGAAAGGGTTTATGAGGGGAGATGAAGAGGGTGGGATGGGGAAAGAAATGTGATATGCAAATAGTAAAATTTAAAAATAAATATAAAAATAACAGAAAGGAATTTTAGAGCTTCTTGTGCTATTCACAATGCTATCTTTTTAGAATCTATACCTGGTTGATGCTGGTACACAAAATGCACCTGATTTGTGCCCACTGATCTTACATCTAGCAGTGTTGCTACATTTCCATATTAGTTCAAAAAATAATCACTGTTGGACAATCTGGGTCAAATGGAATGTCTATTTTCTGTTTTTTGCGGAATCTCCACACGGCTTTCCATAGTGGTTGTACCAGTTTACAGTCCCACCGGCAGTGTAGAGGCTCCTTTTTCCCCACAGCCTCACCAGCATGTGTTGTTTTTTGAGTTCTTAGTAGCAGCCATTCTTACAGGAGTTAGATGGAACCTCAGTGTTGTTATAATTTGCATTTCTCTGATGTCTAAAGATACTGAGCATTTTTTTTCATGCGTTTATTGGCCACTGGGATTTCTTTTCCTGGGAAGTGTTTATTCATTTCAAGTTCCCATGTTTTGATTGGGTCCTTTATTTTGGAGGCTTAAATTCTTTTCAGTTATTAGTATATTCTTGATAGCAGTTCTTTGTCTGAGGAATAGCTGGCAAACATTTTTCCCCACTCTGTAAGTGCCCTCTTTGCTCCCCCGACTGCTTCCTTTGCTGTGCAGAGGCAGTTTACTGATCTAATCCCCGTTGTTGATTCTTGGTGTTATCTCAGGTGAAGAAGCTCTAAAATTCTTAAGCATAACCATAACAAAGATGTGCAAGGCCTTGGTAAAAAACGAAACCAAAGCAAACATACTGAAGGATACAAAGGGTGACACAGAGCGACGTGCTGCCTCTGGCCGCGGGAGTCAATGTGGAAATGCACAGGTTCCCTCCCCTAAACGTCTGTATTTCAACTCAATTCCAATTAAAATCCTAAACAACGTACCTGGGGAAGTGGAAAAGTTCTTCCTAAAAATTCTTGTGGAAGAATAAAGGGCCAAGAGTAGCTGAAGGATGTGCCAGGGCAAGTCTCCCTGGACAGGACTGGCCGCCACCCCGTGTCCCTCCCCGTGTCCCCCCACCCCCAACTCCTGTGTCCCTCCTGGGCTTGGGCTGGGGTCTGCACGCCTTTGCTGTGCCCAGCTCTCATCTCCTCTTAGGTCTAGGTCCTGCTCAGAGCACTGGGCCTTTGTTTCCAGGTGGTTACTACTCAGTCACCCTTCTCAGGAGCTGAGGGAAGGATGCACTTGCTATGAGGTCTCTACTCTGGGGAATGGACTGAGATTTTCTCTTGTGTAGCTAAATCTTGGGAATAGATCAGAGAAGAATATGCTCTGTGCTAATAAGAATACTTACTCCTGCCACCTGCCTCATTATATAGGTTCAAACTCTCTGTGTCCTTCCATTTCTTCTTTCAATCTGCTAATTGAGGCCACATGTTGCTTCAGGTCATGTTAAAACATATGCAACATGTCGTTTGTGTGGACTGTTGGCCAAGGCAGTCACATGGCCTCACTGAGAGTAGGTTATCAATGGGCACTTGCTTCTCTTCCTCTCCAGGCCCAGTGTGGTGGGTATCTCTAAGCTGTGGCCCTGGGACATGGTAGCTGTGCTGTGCTCACTTTACTCGGAGGCTTTGCTAGCTGTGGCTGTTTGCGGGCTTGTGAACTTGTGAGGGTGTGGATGCCAGGGCATGTGGTCCAGGAGGCTTGTCTTATAGTCTCTCTCAGTGGCTGAAACCCAGAGAGGTGGGCCGGGAGCTTCAGCCCCAGTGTGACACTGCGCCTTGGGAAGGTGATGGGTCACAGAATCCGAATGCTTAGGCAAGGCAGAGTGGAGGTCTGGCAAGTCCTAGGCCATTTCCCCCAGAACTGTCAGAGTAGAAATATGGATCTGTGTTCTTTAAGCTGCTGTCTTTGTGGAGTATCTTTCTTTGGGTACTAGTCCCGAGGAGAGGCAGATCTGCTGCCCAGGCCCAGCTGGGGAACAGAACTGGGCAGCTTTCTCACACGTGACTGTCCCTCTCAGCAGACCCAGGTGTGGTCAGGCCAGACATATGTGGTAGATGGACAGGTTGAGGACAGCAGTGCAGTGGGTCTGGGCACGGTGGCCACCCTCTTCCCAGGCCAGCCACTTTGGAGCCATCTTCAGGGGTGCACACAATAGAGCTGGATGCTGCCTTGGATCTGGAGCTCGCGCAGCCGCTCCAGAGCAGGTGGGTCCAGGCTGGTGGCCCCCAGTGCCTGACCATTGAGCGCCAGCTGCAGTCCCCCCTCCTGGCAAAGGAGTAGCACCTGGAAGGAGGACCAGGGGCAGTTGGTTCCAGGCTGACCCTCTTTCAACCCACCCAGACCCTCCTCCCCCAGTGGACACGGGGGCTGTTAGCAGTGGCTCTGTTGGTCACCACTCACATGGCCATGAGCCTCAGTTCTACCCACTGCACCTAGGGCAGCTCCCTATTAGTGAAGTAGTTTTGGGCCCTGGCTGCATGTTGGAACCATCAGAAGCTTGGATAACTCTGATGAAGCCAGCATCAGCTTGATGGTGGAGTGTCACGGTGGATATGCTTTCCACTGATGGCAGGGCATCTGTCCAGCCCACCCCTCCAGGATATACCCAGGAGTTTTAGATTATCAAGGGAATTTGCTCGGCACTCCATCAGGGAGACAGAAACTTACCTCAAAGAAGCGCTGGGGGTAAAAGACAAAGGGGCCAGATATCAGCTTCTTGTGCCCCCAGGAAGAGACAAAAGCTAGGGTTCTGTCCGCGAAGGAAGCCCGGAGTGTCACAGGCACGTGAGCAGCCTCGTCCCTCAGACTCAAGGTGAAGCTGCAAAAGTGGATCAGAGAAGAGGACCCGACTCCACCACCCACAGAGAAGGAATCAGCCTTGATTACCACAAAGGAAGGATCAGACCCCTTCACCCACATGGGAGCGATCAGCCTCTTTCTCTTGCTCTCAGTTTTGGCTCATATTTTTCCTTTTTCAACAGAAAAATGCAAAGTCAGAGGGATGTGGTGAATTGTTCAAGTTCACAGTGTAAGGAGGGAAGCCAGGGATCTAGCAACCAGTCCCGCCTGGATTCAGGTCCTGCTACCCAGCATGATGCCTTGGAACTCATCCCTGTGGCCAAGACCCCACTGGGGAGTGAGGTGGTGTGCAGGGTTATTCAACAATGAAGAGGGTTACTCACCCTCCCCTCAGGTCATTCTGACACCAAATTGTTGCCTGCACTTAGGGCCAGGAATTGTTCCCAACACCCTCACAATCTGGTGTTATTGTCATCCTGTACTCATGAAGAACCAGGGGCATAGGGAGAAGTATCTGTCCTGAGATTCCACAGATAGTGAGTGTCTTGTAACCGGTTCCAGGCATTTGCCTGGAAGCACCTTAAATGCACAACTAGACAGTCAGGAACTGCTTCAGAAAGTGGCAAGCACTACGGGATAAGTGGGTTCAAAACTAGAGAGCATTTTGAGGGGGATTTATGGCAATATGTCTTACTGTAATAGTTTTTTAAAGAAAAAATTAACTATGCACCATATGAACTGATCATACAGTGTATGTTTGTGCTCTGGGTTTGGTTTGGGCTCCCCTGGAAGAAAACCCAGGCAACACCTGTTTGATAACAGCATCCCTACAAGTGCCAGGTCTAAGTCTTCCTCCCCCGTGAGCAGCCAGGTCACATCAGCTTCTGGGCCTAGTAAGTGCCTGCAAAGACCTTTTCCTTCCTGGCACCTGTGATGCCATGCCAGTTGTCTTGACCTGGGTACAATGGAGGGGTCCTGAGTCCCCACCATGGCCATGACCTTGGTGGCTTACCTCTCTCTGCTGCTCTTTGGCTTCACCTGTGGGAGAGGATTACATGGTAGCACAGGGGCATTGGGAGGGTCAGTGTTTGGCTGCATACTTACTCCTTTGGTTCTTTCAAGACCAGACCACGAACTATGATGACTTGCCCAGGCCAGAGTCCCCGTGGAAGGGCACGTGAGCAGGGCAGCTCCTGGGGACAGGAGAAAAGGAGGATGTGGCTGCAGGGGCCACAAGAAGGCCCCTTCCAGGAACTTGGGCTGGGAGATGTAGCTTTGCTGCCCACGAGGTGTTTGCTACCACTGCCCAGAGCTTCCTAACCTGACCCTAACCCGGCGCCCAGCTCCTCCCAGGCCTGCATGCTGACTGGCTCAGCCCTGTTGCGTTCATCTGCCACCAGCCTCTGGACAGCAGGCCCAGGCTAGCTGGCTCATCCCTCTCCCTAGCCTGGAGCCTGGCCCTGAGGCAGCATTAAGCGTATGTAGAAAAAGTGAAAAAAAGGTAAAATGGAGCCTTGGCCTGGATCCACTGTACTCACCCACAGTCAGGAAGGAAAGAAGCAGGTGGAGGACAGCTTCACACAGGGGCCCCCCACCCCCTGCCCGCCATAGCTCTCCTAGCTTGGAGGGAAGAGAGAGGGACCCCATGTCCAGGGGCTGCGTAAGGGGCATCACTCACCAGCCGGGGACTCTGCAGCATGAAGGGCTGTGGAAGGAAGGAAACACAGGAAGTCCTGGGTGCTTGCTCACGGAATGGGGACTGCCGCTCCTGTTCCTATACCTGGGGCACTTGAGAGCAGCAGACCAGGTGGGTCATTTTGCGTCTAGAGGTCCACCAACACCGGAGTGACAGGGTAGAGCCAAGGTGGAACTGTCCTGCCCCACCGGGACTGAGTCCAGGAGCCCTGTTCTTTCTTCTGTCCTGCAAGCACTTTTTAATGGAGATAGTGGCCCACCAGGTAGCCACCCACCCCATTACCCTCCCCGGTGGCCCTAGAGACTGGTGAAGGAAGCAAATCTGGGTCTCAGGGGCGAGGGGAGTGGCCATCTCCATGGCCACAGCAAGGGATAGGGCAGCTTGTCCTTGTGCAGGATGAGGAGCCACCAGGCCTGAAGGGGGCCCGGTAAGGGTGGCTGGGGTGGCTCTGTCCAGCCTTGCTCCCAAGAGACTCACGTGGCCCACTGGATACTCTCTGCTTCCCTCCACAAATGGCTGAAAGGAAAAGAAGAGAGACCAGCTCCGGGGACCCCCAACTTGCCTCCGAGGCCCCTCCCTCTCCCGGCACAGCCACACAGTGGCACGTACAACTGCTGCTCCCTAGTCTGTGGCCCCAGCCCTCTTGTCAGGATTAGGGAACTGAAGGCTCTGCCAGCTGAGATCTCCCTTGGGTAGGCATGAGAGGGCCGGCTGCTGCCACCGCGTGGGCCTCAAGACCTTGCCTTCTTGCTGTGGTCCCTCAGTGTCTGCTAGTCCTGCACCCAGCGTAGATGCTGTCCAGGCCTCTGTGCTCCTCCTGGCTTGTCCCCTTCTCCTCCCACTCCATACCTGGCTCCTCTACGACCCTGTGGCCCCTCCTGCTGCCTTTCAGCCCACTTGCACCCAGGCCTCAGCCCATGGGAAAGAAACTCACGCTGATGTTCACGAATCCGACAGCCTTCACCAAGACATCACCAAATATGCCCAGGGTGTTCACGCGTGAGAGTGGGAGCCGGTAGCGGTACTGGAGAAAGTGCCTCCCGTTGACGCTCACCTGCAGGACAGTACCCGCCCAGCCCACCGCTGTGCTCACCCATGCCCGAGGGGCCAGGGCTGGCTTTCCCTCCCTTGGCTCCTGGGCTCCTGGGTGTGGCAGGTGATCAATTAACACTTTGCTTGGCCCTCTTTCCCTCTGGGAAGTGAGTTCCCTTCTCAGTCCTCTTGTCCCTAGGCCACTTGCTGATCCAGTCACCCTTTGGGCAGGAGTCTTCATTAGAGGCCCAAGGCTTGAGTTGTACTTCCCTCCTCACTGTCCAATGAGGATAATGGGCAGGTGTGGTTAAATAAGTCAGGGGCTGGGGTGCAGCCTGATGACAGGGTGCTTGCCTAGCATCTGCAAACACCGAGTACGATCCCCTAAACCCCCAATAATGGGCTCAGCTTCCAGCCATTGCTCTGTAAGCATATTCCATGTCTATGGCCATGTACCTTCTCCTGAGCCAGGCTTCACTGTGCCTTTCTGTGGTCACACTGGTCCATGACCAGGTCCCTGGTCCTCTCTCTAGGTTGCCACTCAGCACAGCCAGGTGGAGAGTGGACCGGGGAGGAAGGGGAAGGGGACCATCCTCAGCCCCTGGTGCTCACCCTCTCTATTTACCTGCACCTCTTCGCCCCCAAAGAGGAAGAGGAGGAGGAAGGCAGTCCCTCTGTGCAAGGCCAAGTGGGGCCACCGGACCTCTGCCTGCCAGTGTCCGCCCTGCAGCGTATTGCAGATAGCGTGGGGCTCGGTGGTGTGGAAGCGGGGGTTGAAGTGCACAGCAATGTCTGGCTGTGGGTGCAGGCTGCAGCCACACTGGAAGTCGACCTGGAACCTGGAGTGGGTGAGGCAGTGATGGGAAACTCCTGGACCTCTGGCAGAGTGAAGACCCAGGCTGGGGCCCTTAATCTGAGCTCCACCCCAGATCACAGCACCTTTACCTGTGCGCATTGTGGGGAACCTCTCCCTGCAGCATGACCATCTTGCCTGTGTGTAGGCCTCCAAGGATAGTGGTGACATAAGGGACCGCCTGGACCGGGGAGACAGTCACCACGCTGGTGAAGGAGGGCCAGGCCCTCCCACGTCTGGGCAGCAGGGAGGCAGGGATGAGGCGGTGCATTTCCCTGACCCCCGCAGGGGCTGGGAGGGATGCTTCTCATATAACAGCATATTGTTCTCTCTCACCTTCACCCCTTCTCAGACACAAACGCATAAAAGCCACCTGGCACCAGGAAAGCCCCATCCAGCCCTGCGCAGCTAGCTGTCCCCACCTCCCAGGGCGAGATGGGCTGTGGTGTCCCTGACGCCACCTCGGTTGCAGGAAGCCTGGTACAAGTTGGGAGCTGAGACTTGGCCCTGGTGTAGACCTCTGGAGAGACGCCAGCTGAGCGCCGCCTCCTTCAGGGTGCACCGTCCCCATGCAGAAGCTGTCCACTTTCTAACCCCTCTGCCTTCCTGAGTCGCTCCTCCACTCCCCCTCCTCCCGTCCCAGCACCAGCCTTGGACGCCAGAGGTACTTCCTCTCCTCCCAGGGCTCAAGGGCTGGGTGTCCTGGCCCCTGGGGCAAAGGGGCAGGTGGACTCTGCCTTGCAAGCCCATCTTTCTTCTACAGGGCTGAGCGCCTGGCCGGGCTCAGTGCAGAGGTGTGGGAATGGGACAGCAGCTTGGGGTAGCTCAGAGGCTGCTTGCTCAGGGTCCACCTGCCTGTGCTGCTCTCCGAGTCCCAGCCACACTCAGAAGCCAAAGCCACCTGGAAAGAGCCAAGAGCTTTGCCTGCTAGGAAAGTGGCTGAGAGATCTGGTGGGCTGCTCAGCCTGTGGTTCAGGCACCGGACAGGCCCAGGCAGCTGGACTCTTGCCTGCAAAGGCACTGTGCTCTCCCCCCAGCCCACACCCTAGCCCTAGCCGTGAAGCTGGGCTCAGAGGTTCAGTGGCCCATCTGCCCAAGCTCCGGCCACATGCATACAGCGTCAGTTAGTGCTGGCTAGGCGGGGTGTCCGCTGACAGTCTTGCCTCAGTCTCCTGGCACTGAGTACCAGGAAAGCGTGGTGCTCCTTGTCTCCATCCCGAGTCAGAGGCTCCCTCGGCGCTCCCTCCCTGGCTGGAGATGCGCCTGCCCTTCCTGGTGATTCCGCATGGGCTCCCGTCCTCTCACCACTCACCCCAGGAGAGGTCCCCCCCGCCCCCCCCGCCCCCCCCCTCCCGCAATGAGAGGAGAGCTCCAGCTTCACCAGCTTTAAGATGCAGGGACCCTGGGAATATAAGTCACTCACACCCAACTGGGAATCAGCTGGATTTCCAGAACCCTGCCCAGGTTCTAAGACTCAAGTCTCTCCCACCCCTTGACAGGTAGAGAAGTTTGAGCCCAGCTGGAAGAAGGCGGGGGCCCTGAGCCCTAGGAAGTTCTGGGTCAGGGCAGCTGCTCACCGGGTGGAAGATGGGCGGCTGTAGGATGAAGTTGTCAGGAATGGGGTCCAGCTTTTCCCCAGGTGACATGGTGAGGGACAACTCTGGCTGCAGCCTGTGTTCCAGGACTCACCTTCCTCGCCAGTCTGTGGTCTCATCAGTGCGCTCGCAGCACCGGTGCCCTGGGAATAGCCCAGGGTGCCCTCCAGGCCAGCCCCACAGTAGCCAGCAGCCAGCAGCCAGCAGCCCAGGCAGCCAGACTGGTCCATAGGAACCTGTGTCCAGGGTGTGGTCCTGGCCCCAACTAATGTCCTAGGGGGAGGCCTGAAGCTCGAGGCTGTGGTGGAGGGGAGGCAGGGCTGGGAGAGGTGTGGGAACGGGCATTTCTGGGGCTTGCCTGCGCTCCTCTGGTAGGAGGAAGAGCTGTGGGGTCCAGGGGTGGCCCTGTCCATGGCGTCACAGGACTCTTCCTGTAGCCACCAATCAGCTCATCTCTTCCTCACGCCCTCCATCCCTTTCCCCACTGATCCTTTCCCAAGTTTACAGTCCCCTGGGTCTGTTTCAGCACCACATCCGTTGGGAGCACCGAGGTCTGGCTAGAGTCACAGAGCTCAAGTGAGAAGGCAGGAGTGGTCTCTAGGCCAGAAAGGCTGGAGGCCCACAGGGAGCACACAGCTTCACACCAGAGCCAGACCCTGTCTCAAAACACACACACACACACACACACACACACACACACACACACACACACACAATGAGATACCATGTCATCACACCTGTTAGGCTGGCCTTGGACTCACGGCAATCTTCCTGTCTCAGCCTTCCCAGTGCTGGGATTACAGGCGTGCGCCACCATGCCCGGCTTATGTGGTGCTGGGGATTCGAACTGGGGTACTTAGTGCTTGACAGGCAAGCGCTTTAACCGCTGAGCCGGTCCTCTATTTCCCCTGCTACCATTTTTAAAACATAGCAGAGACCTTGACAAAAACAAAACCAAAATCCTCTAAGGGAACCACAGAGAGCAGCCACAGACCTGGCCCAGAGAAGGGGAGCAGGAAGGGCAGTGATTTTATTGTTTACATTACATACTATATAGATTAAGGTGTATTTAATTTTAATTTTAAAAAAAAGCCGTGCGCACCCCATTAGATGTTGACTCCCATCCCAGCTTCGCCTGTGCCTTCCCTCTTCCTCTCCCCAGCTCGGGGCTCCGCCAGCCTGGGTGGCCGCTCGGGCCCTCCGTGCGCGTGCCCAAGGACCCCCGCTTCCCCTCTGGCCCGGGGACCCACCCGTGGGGCTGTTGGCCCTCCCCAGTCGCCCCCTCCCTCGGTCCTCCGCGCGCCCCCATGCCGTTGGCTCCGCCCCGCGCAGCTGCTCCTCTCCGGAGCCCTGAAGTCCCAGGGGAGAGCGGTGCCCTCCCGCTCAGGCCCCGCAGCCCCGGGCGCAGTGCCCCTGGAAGGGCGGATTGGGAGCTGATGGAACCTGATCTTCTGGAGCCAGAACAGCCAGTCATGGGCGTCTTAGGTTTGACCCTGGGCCCTCCCCTCCAGGTGACCTAGAGAGACCGGGACAGCCCCCTCCCCAACCCTTGGCTGCCTCCCACCTCCTGCTCTTTGCTGGGCCTGAGGCCCCCAGACGAGAGTGGGCGCGGCCTTCGAGGCTCCCTCAGGCAGCAGGTGGGCCTTGTTCACTTGAGTCTCCATCCTGCCGTCCCTCCCCAGCGACCCCAGAGACTTCCCGCGAAGGAGCCCATTCGCCGCGCGGTGGTGAGGACTCAAGTTCTATCCCCTCACCGGCAACAGAGGAGCCCCAGGGAGCCCAGGTGCTGGTCCAGCCGACAAAATCCGGCTGCACTGCCCCCCGGGGGTAAGACATTGGTTGGAGAAGGACAAGCCCTGGGGGTCAGGCCACGGGAGGAAATGACGGACCATGGGGGAATTAGGCCGTGGATGTGCAGGACAGAGGGGGACAGGCCACTGAAGAAAAGGCCAGGGGGGAACAGACTGTGGGAGGACAGGCTGTCTGTGGTCGGGACAAGCCTTGAAGGCACTGGAAGGCCGTGGGGCAATGGGACTGCAAGCTGCGGTAGGGTCAGGCCATAGAGGAACCCTAAGAAGGAACCGCCCTGGCAAAACCTGCAGGCCCAGCCACTGGCTCCAGAAGGGCCCGCCATGCCAAGGGCATGACAGGTTTGTCCGGGTTCTGGCTCAGAGTCGTCCTCTAGACCCAGTTCCCAGCGTGGCAGCATGGTCTCCAGAAACAACGAGGGAGGCACTCGTGCAATTTCTGTAGTTCACATTCATTTAAAACATGATGGCTACCTCTTTTTTAAAAAAATTCCAGGGCACTGAGATTGAAGAGCTGTACTGAAAACACACAATGCTTTTGGAGAGGAGTGAGACGTGGGAAAGGTGCAGTCAATGCAGTGTTGAACTGGTGGTGCAGCAGAGGAGTGCTGCACTTCCTGACCAAGCCCCGGGCCACGGTGGGACAAGTGTTGTGTCAAGGTTAAGAATAACAGTTGGGGCAAAGGATCCCAAGTTTGGGGCCAGCTCGGGCAGCTTGGCGAGGCTGTATCTTAAAAGTAAATAAAAAGTGGCTGGGGGATGTACCTCAGTGGTTGGCGCCCCTGAATTTCCTCTTCAGTACTACAGAAAGAGAGAGAGAGAGAGAGAGGAAAAGGAAAGCCTGAAGACTACCATTGCTGGGGGAGGGGGAAACAGAAAAAGGAGAGAGAGGAGAGAGGCCTGAATTTCCTAAGGATGTTAATTATCTGGGAGTAAGAGGTAGGGAAACTTGCAGTGTGGACGCACATGTTGCAGAAACATAAATTTATTTGAAGGGGATGAGATGAGGGGTAAAGGAGAAATTTTAAAGCAAAAGGAGAGGATTACACAAACTATTATGAAATAATGATCTTTGTCCATGAGGGTGAAAAACAAGGGTGTTCAAGGGCCAGTGGGGGGGGTGGCACCAGTCCAAGTTGAACAGAGTTGCCTTGACAGTATTCTCTGAGCCAGCATGTGCTGGCCTTTGTGAAGGAAAAGCAGGGGTATGGTGGGATTTCCTGTACTGTTTCCCTTTATGAGCATGAGAGCTCTCTGTCAGTGGGGTCCCTAGAGCTCCCCAAAGAAGAGATGGAGACCTCAGCTTGTCCCACAGGAAGGGGACACAGATTTATTAAGCAGAGTTAGGAAGTAAGAGAAAAATGGGAAAGAACTTGGGCTGGAGTAGCTGCAGGGGGCACAGCTTTGTCCTGGGTGAGCTGCGGCCCGCTTTCTGGCTCTGTAGGGTGGCCTGGAGAAGTCCTTCTGGCCTGAGGGCCATCTGATCTACAGGACGTGACCTCTCTAGGGCCAAGGCTGTGACTGGGCACTGCATGGGAGTTGAATGCCTCTCATCGGGAGTCCTCAGCCTGGAGGGGATGAGACTGGCTGTGTAAGTTCAGGGCCAGGCAGCGCACTTTGCCAGCTGTTTCACAGACACCTGTCTAGGTGAAGAGCTAAGCTAGGACCTGACCCAAGTTTTACAGAAGTAAAGGAGACAGACAAAATTAATGTCAGGCTTCATTCTGCTTCTTCTCCAGTCACCTCTTGAGCATCTGCAGGCCCAAGTGAAGAGCCTCTGTGCTTAAAAGAATGCCTCAGAAGAAACAAGTCCTACTTTTGATGAGTAACAGATTTGGTGCTCTGGAGCATGCTTGTCCTCTGTCTCTTGACAGCCTCCCTCTTGACCATCTAAGGACAAGCACTCACAACACCAGGACAACTTTCACACTGTTCTCCACTATCATTCATATTTTAAGCAATCTATAGAAAACCAGGAAGCAGCATGTTTTGAATGAAGGAAAATGGCTTCACAGAGCCAATCTAAAGGAGAAATATCACAACTTAAAAATGTATTAAGATCACAAATCTGAAGTGATTGGTAATGCAGAATTTCTCATGAAAGGAGAATTATAAAACAGTGTTGTTTGCTAATAATGTATTTCCAAAATTATTTAGAGAGCAGTCTGTGATTATCTTGAAGAACATACTGAGCCAGAAGAAAGCCCTAGGGAGTCCGACACCCAAGCCTGGGGATGAGGGCAAGCTGACAAAGCACCCAGTAGAGGTAAGTGGCACAAGGATTCTTAGGTTAACCTCCACCTACTTCTCCACATGCTGTGTTGTATTCATGTGTATGTCTAACACATGTCACACTGAACAGGGATGTTTGTTATGCTTTTCAAAAGAACAATGTTACTGAGGCAAAATCAGCACGTATTCAAATGCTACATATTTTATACTTTGTGACATAATCACACAACTAAGAGGCCATTGCCACAATCAACAATGTGCATCTCCATGGTGCTGGTGCCTCCCTCTTTCCCACCACGCCCCCTTCGTGAGCCACAGATGTGCTCCTCTTCCTCTCCTTTCACCTGGTTGGCTTGAGGTACATCCGTGTTGCTGCTCATTGTTAGTGCTTCCTTCCTTTGTATTACTGAGCTCTGTTTCATCATATGGACATGTAACTATTTGCTTATTATGTAGTTGTTGATGGGCATTCAAGAGTTTTTCAAAATAAAAGAATTACAGTGTTCTTGAGATGCACCTCAGTGGTGGAGCATCCCTGGGTTCACTTCCTAGCACCATAAAAAGAAACAAACAAAAACCATCAAAACGCACCAAAATCTCAGCTCTGTTGCTTCCTAAACCCTCAGCCTTCTGTTTCCTATACCCTGAAGCAAGTTCAGCACCCTTCACACAGAGAAGTTGCACGTGGCCTGCCAGCGGTGAGGGTGATCCTGGGGCTCCCCTGGATCATGTGAGTAGCAAGAGAATCAACCTCGGCTTAATGCACGGGTCCTTCCAGGGACATTAGGTTGAGGGAGGTATTTTCTTTTCTCCTTCTCCTGCACACAAAGGAAATAAAAAATGAAAAAAAAAAAAACCAACCCCGAAAATCTGTGAACAAGAGACCTGTATTTGCCTAGGTTGCAAATTCACACTGTAACATAGTTCAGTTGTACCAGTACTTTCAAAGTTTGAAGTTATATTGGTTTTGAAAAATAAGCTTCAAAATGCTGGAGATTCAGACTTTCTTATGGACATATTTGCTTTGTGAGCCCTGTACTTACTAACAAGGAGAATTTTGTTGATTTGCTAATTCTGCCCCTTTTTAATATTATTCAAAAGGTGAGAAAGTCCTCTGTACTCCCTCCTTCTCTGATTGGTCTTGCACCTGCTTCCTGCCCCTCCCTGTCCATCTGCTGTCATCACATGGTTTCCTGTCTGTGCTGACCCTCGACTCTCACCCTCTTCCACATGCTCCTACCTTCCAGGTTTTAGGGAGTGATACACCTGCTTCCTCCGGGTCCGATGGCAGAAGGAAATGAAGCCCAGTTTTGTTCCATGCCATCATTCTGCTTTCCGAGGAGAGCCTGTTAGGACCGCTAGTGGGTGACCTCCTGGCATGGCAGGTAGAGGTCTCATTCCGGTTCAGCCAGGGACTTGTCACTTCATTCCTTCAATTTCTTCTGGGAGGTATTGTGTAGATTGCTTGTTTTGTAATGCCTGCAGCAAGCAGGATTTCCAGAATGGCTAAGTGCAGACCTCAGCCAAAAACAAAGATGACGCTTGTTGGAATCACCCAAGGTGACCATCTAAACAGTGTGGAGACTTGACCAAAGAAGAGCAAGCAATAAATTGAAAAGTGTCAATTCGAGAAAGTCTCCTGAACCTCAGAATCTCTGAAAGAACGGTGGAAGCCTGTTATGTTTTCATGTGCTGTGGGTTGTGGTGCATGCCATGAAGACTGATGTGTATAATGTGGAAAACTCCACAGCTGGAGATGCTGACGGTGGTTCTCCCGGTGGCCCACAACCATGCAGGGGGCTCAAGGCTGCATTAGTGACTGGAACAAGCTGTAGCCTCATGGGCCAGCCAGAGTCTTGCTGTGGAAATCCAGGTGACCAGATAGTTAATGAAGGTCTTGGGAAGTGTGGATAATGTGTGCCAGGCTGGCACACACATTCAGGAGGCATCAGGGGGCCTAGTGAGTCTCTCAACCTGGGGGAACACAGGCCTTGTAAATATAGAGGATACAAGCTGAGACAGATGTGTAGATCTCTGGAACTTTGAGGGAATTCTTTGAGTTCATCAGCAAAAGATAAAGTTTCACTAGCCCAAGGAGTGGCTCAACTGCAGACCAGTTACTGGCTGACCTTAAGTTATGCTTTCGTAGGGAGCTAGGCTTAAAAATACCAGGAACAGTTAAGGAAAAAAAAAAAGCCCTAATCACATAGGTCAGTGATTCCATGATGTAAAGGAAAAAGTGACATTGCACAGTGCAGGTGAACACTAAACAGATGGTACCAGCTGTCAGTCTCGACTGGGGAAGGTTCAGGGTCCAGTGGTGTCACAGTACATACAACAGCCATGAGACATGTAAAGAAACAAATTGCTCATCCACAGGAAAAAAAGCAGTAAATAGAGGTTGCTTCCTAGTCAGTCCTGATGTTGGATTTAATCAACACATACTTCTATTATAACAGCTATTATAATAACAACTATTATAGTACATTTTAAAATGTAAATGAAACCATGTTCATAGAATTGAAGGAAAGACGGTAATGACTGACCAAATACAGAATATCTATGTGGAAGTAGGAATTACAAGAAAATACCAAATATATTCGGATTATAAAATGTATTGGTTGAAGTAAAAAAAAAAAAAACCCACTAGAGAGGCTGAACAACCAATTTAACCTGCCAGAAAGAAAAAATTATGAACACACCTTGAAAATGGATTTTCACAATCCTTTCTGAAGGTCAAGGTGAAAAAGTGAAGAAAAATGAAGAGCCCCTCACAGGAGACTGTGACACACCCCCAGGGACAGCAGAGCACCATGAGAGTGTCCAGAGAGAGATGGCAAAAAGTGTGACATATATATATATATATATATATATATATATATATATATATATATATATCATCAGACTGCTGAGAGGCCAGACTAAAGAGGAAAATCGTGAAACGGGCGAGAGAGAGAGAGAGAGAGAGAGAGAGAGAGAGAGAAAGAATTTTACCCATTTTTGTCTTCCAGTAAGTTCAGTGTTTCTGTTTTGATGTCCAGTTCTCTGCTCCATTCTGATCTGAGTTTTGATGTGTGGAGACAGAGATGGGGCTAGTCTCATGTGGAAACCAGTTTTCCCAGCACCGTTCGTTGAAGATGCTGTCTTTTCTCCAGTGGATTGTTTTGGCCCCTTTGTCAAATATCAGGTGACTAAGAGTGT
>PVKB01002240.1:86698-305807 GCA_004027205.1 Ctenodactylus gundi | reverse complement strand
AAGGCAGGAAGTCCTGCCCAGGTCGGGGGCCGGGAGGGTGAGAGAAGGCCAGGGGGCCGGCCCAGCCGGACTTTCATTTCCCTAAATGCCAGTGACGCAGGCCAGGGTAAGGGGAAGGCCAGGGCTCCTCCAGAAGCCGTGCTGGAGCCGGGACTGGGGGGCTGTGGGGGGCGGGAAGGGCCTTCAGGTGACCTAGGGGAGGGGCACCGTTAAGAAAGGACAGCCTAGCAGGACCGGTCACCAAGAGACTAAAGGCGGGTACCAGAGAGGGACAGAGAGGCGATCGTGACCGATGCTCTAGGAGCCGGGCCAGGACAGAGGAGGGCGGGGTGGGGAGGAGCCGGCGGAGGAGGGCCCGCTGGGGACCGGCCAGGGCCACCATGCTGGCGCAGCCCCTCGAGCGGCAGCCTCTGGTGGCCCGGGCCCAACCCCGGCGGCTACGCGCCGCGGGGGCCACCGTGCTGCTGGTGGTGGCGCTGGAGCGCGCCGCCTTCTTCGGCGTGGCCGCCACCCTCGTGCTCTACCTGAACAGCTGGCGCTTCGACTGGACGGGCCCGCAAGCATCGTGGGCTGCACTCTTCTTCCTGGGCGCGTGTCACCTGTTGTCGCCCGTGGGCGGCTGGCTGGCCGACGTCTACCTGGGCCGCCGCCGCGCTGTGGTGCTCAGCCTGGGCCTCTACCTACTGGGCACCAGCTTGCTGCTGGCCACCGCACTCCCTGATGGCCGCCTGGCGCTCTGCAGTGACAGGTCCTCGTCCCCGCACGCGGCGTCCAGCCCCTACTGCGCGGCCACCCTCTACGGCACCCTGTTGCTCCTGGCCCTGGCCGCCAGCTCCGTGCGCAGCACCCTTACCTCCTTCGGGGCCGACCAGGTAAGGCGTGGGGGCAGGCGTGCCGCCCGTCCAGAGCCGGGGCCAGCCAGGGCGCCTCCCTGCATGGGGTTCTCTCTCTTCGTTTCTTTTCTTTGTGTGTGTATGTGAAACAGAGATTAGTGACCAAGCTCAGAGTCTTCACCTGAACTACATCCCCAGCCCCATTTTTTTTTAATTTGATTTCGAGACAGGGTCTTGCTAAATTGCTAGCCGGCCCAGGCTGATTTCAAATTTGCCATCCTCCTGCCTCAGCCTCCCAGAGCGCTGGGGTGACAGGCCTGCGCCCTCAGGCCCGGGTCCCTCTGGCTTAATTGAAAGAGGAGCCGCCATCCCGATCCGAACTGAGGGTCAGGACAGGTAAGAGCAGCCACAGCGTGGCCTTCCCTGGGCATCGCTGTTATCCTGACTTTACAGATAAGATCCTGAGGTCTCTGGGATTGACCGGGGCATCCAGGGTAACAGAGTGGACCCCGGGCAGCTGGCCTCAGGCCCTGCCCTGTCCCCGTCCTGGCATGCGTGAGCACGTGGGGGCGGTGGCCAGGCTGGCAGCTCTGTCTTCTCCAGGCCACACGCCCCGGGGCCAACAGTTCTGGTCCAGCGCCACGGGCAGTGTGGCCACAGGCATAGTTCAGCAAGCATTTGTTGAGCACGTGTGCAAACCCCCAGAACACAGCTCCGCGCACGCTGGACAGTGATTCAAATTAACCCTGGGCTCTGCCCTTGACCCTGACGCCGAGGACGCCAGCCCTCCAAGGCCCCTCTCCTCCTGCCAGCTTCCGAAGCCAGGTCCCTCCCTGGGCAGGGCCCTCGGTGGCCTCCACCGGGGCAGTGGACCCTGTGCCTCTTCCCAAGCACGGCCTTTGGGTGGAACCAGCTTGGGCCAGAAGGCTGAGGCGGCTGCCTGCCTGTCACTCCAGCACTTGGGGACTGAAGCAGGAGGGTCACAAGTTTGGGCCCAGCCTAGGCACCTTAGTGAGACCTTGACTCAAAATCAAAAAATAGAAAAAGGACTGGGGATGTAGTTCAGCATGAAGGCCATGAGTTCTCTGGTACCACACACACACACACACACACACAGAGAGAGAGAGAGAGAGAGAGAGAGAGAGAGAGAGAGAGGAAGAGGAAGAGAGAAAGCCGCTGACCCTGCAGCACAGAGGCGTGGGCCGGTGTTCCTTTCTGAGGCCCCTGCGGAGTGTGGAGGTGGCGGCTCTGGGCAGTGGGCACACAGGAGCCCCGGGGCTGCTGCAGCCTGGGGAGCAGAGAGCCAGGGGCTGGGTGGGCGGGAGGGTGGGCATGACGGGACTGCATGCCGCGCACACCTGTGGTGGCCCAGGCCGCCTGTTCTCCCGTGCCTGCGTCCTCCGCCGCAGGGCCTGGCTGATGCCAGGTGGCACCTGGAGCCACCACTCTGTGTCCGTTTCCGTCTGATTAGTGAAGGGCGGGCTGCTCTTCAGGGACCGTATTGAATTTCCTGCTTGAAAGTCCAGAGCCAGGCCCAGCCTCCGTCCCACGCCAAGGGACCCGGGGCCTCCCAGTCGTCTTGTCACGATTGGAAGGTCGTCCCCGGCACAGACCTGTCGTCCCAGCACTCTGGGAGGCTGAGGCAGGAGGGTCACAAGTTCGAGCTGGGCGTATAGCTGCGTGCGAAAGCCCCTGTCTAGGTCTCCAGTGCCACAAGAGAAAAGAAAAGAAAAGCCGGCAAACCCTGAGCTACTAGCAGGCGCACCGATCGGTGGAAAGCCAGTAGCAGGCTCGGATCTGGGGTGGAAGGTGACCGGCTCGGCCCTGGCCCCCAGGCCTTCCTCCCTGCACAGAGGCCCAGACTGCACCCAGGCCTGCTGCGTGAGAATCTGAGACTGAGGCTTGGGGAAGGGACAGGGTGGAGAGGGGCAGGGCTGCCAGAAGACCCAGGGGACGCTGGGCCCCACCTGTGCACTTGGGTTCAAATCCCCAGAGGAAAGAGTTTCAGTCTGTCGGTCCTGGCTGGGGTGGGTGGGTGCTGGAAGCAGCTTTGTCCACCAAGCCTGAGCCCGCAGTCAGGCCACGCAGCCCTCTGCCACCTGCCCTCGGGCGCCAGCGGGAGGGGTGGGTCACCATAGGGCTCTGTTAGTGCCTCCAGAGCGCAGGGGAACCCCGCGGGGTGGTGGACCTTGCCGGAGGCACACATCACCTTTCTGGCAGGCTGAGGCGGTAGGGTCCCGGTGGAGCCCTGCCTGGGCAACTTAGCGACTCAGTGAGGCCCTGGCCCATAATCCAAACCAAAAACGGGCTAGGGCTGAACTCAGTGAAGGGCCTGGCTCAGTCCCCCGTACCACAACAGTAATAACAGCAGCTAACCAGCTTCCGGCGCCATCTTCTCCGCCTCTTCTCTGGTTATAATAGCCATGCACAGCCACCAGGGGACCGGGCAGCCCTTTGGGACGACTGCTGTGTGCACAGCCTGGTGTGTTGCGGGTGTAGAAAACAGCTGTGAGGGAATGTTCCGGTCACGATGAGGAGGGGCTCCGGGGCAACGGGGACCTCGCTCCCCTCACCCATGTCCCTGGGGACTTGTGCAGCCCTCAGAAGCAGGGAGAGCCCCCACCAGGAAGTGGCCCCGGGGCTGGGGAGGCCTGGGAGGGACGCGCCGACCTCCTCTCACCCTGGCTGGCCGGCCGGCAGGTGATGGAGCTGGGCCGCGACGCCACCCGCCGCTTCTTCAACTGGTTCTACTGGAGCATCAACGTGGGCGCAGTGTTCTCGCTGCTGCTGGTGGCCTTCGTGCAGCAGAACGTGGACTTCCTGCTGGGCTACGGCATCTCCGTGGGCTGTGTGGGCCTGGCCTTCTTCCTCTTCCTCTTCGCCACCCCGGTCTTCGTCAGCAAGCCTCCCCGGGGCAGCCAAGTCTCGTCCATGCTCAAGCTGGCCCTGCGCGCCTGCTGGCCTCAGCTGTGGCAGCGGCACTGTGCCAGGTGAGGAGGGCTCTGGGAACCCTGGGGAGGAGGCCCAGGCCACCCTGGAGGCAGTCCGACTCAGCGCCGGCCACGGCCTTGTATGATGGTTTGCCATCTGCTGGACCGGCGCTGCCCACATGAGTGGAGGTGGCAGTGAAGGCTAGAGTGCGCACTAGCAGTGACCTCTAGCTGGGGTCACGGTGAGGCTGGCCACAGGTTTGCCGGAGATGGCGCTGGGGAGGACAGCACCAGGGGTGGCACTGGGACGGCGCGGAGGGACCCGGCGCTATCCCTGCGAGGTGCACTCGTCACACGCCCCGTCCCGCTGGCCAGCATTCTTGGAGGGAGGCTCCGAAAGGACCTGCCTGTGAGGCGTGACTGACGAACACACAGGACCCCTGAGGCCCCCCTTTGCCCCAGTGCCTTGTCACCCCATCGCCCCTGCCCCCTCCGAGCAGCTCTGGCAGTAGCCCCTCAGGACGGCTTCAGGCGCGCTGTCGTGGCTGTCTCCATGTCCTGCGTGATCCAAATGTGCGTGACTGCTCTGACTTAGGCAAGAGCCGGAAGTCGCACGCTGCCAGGTCCAATGACTAAGGTGGACGAGGACACACTGTCTTTTTTTTTTTTTTTTTTGAGACAGGGTCTTGTTCTGTAGTCCAGGCTGGTCCTGAGCTCACTATGTGGCCCAGGCTGGCCTAGAACTCACAATAATCCTCTTGTCTCAGCCTCTGTGGTACTAGGATTACAGGTGTGCGCCACCATGCCCAGCTGGTATGTTGTGCCAGGGGATTGAACGGGGGCTTCAAGCCTCCTAGGCAGGTGTTCTAATGACTAAGCTGTGCCCCCGAACACACCAAGCGTTTTCTCAAGCCTGCCTTCCCATTGGGCGGCACTTCCGAGCCTGCCTTCCTATTGGATGGCACTTATGAGCCTGCCTTCCCGTTGGATGGCACTCAGAAGCTGCATCACCATAGCTTTGATCAAGCTTGCAAAGACACGCCCAGAAGGGGGCTTCCAGACCTGCTGCAGGACTTAGCAAGGACTGTGGGGTGAGTGTGTTCAAAGCCAGCGGAAGTGTTTGAAGGGGGACTCATGACCATGTGTCTTCTGCGGTAATAACTTTCTAAAATGTAAACACCAAATATTCAACTCCCAAATCGTACACAATGACTCTCTGCCTTCCTAGTGAGCTAACTACTGTGCTAGGCACCCCCACCTCTGCCCTGGGCAGTCGCAGTCCTGGCAGCAGGCTCCCCTGATGCACAGGCTGCTGCCTGGTCCCCCAGAAGGTCCGGCATACCGTCACTGGGTGCCCCGGGCCCTGGTCCCCGGAGTTACCTGTCAATCCTAACAGACTACACCGTGACTCGCTGGCCTTGCCCGCTCCCACATGGTTCTGTGGGTCGCCAGGCTCAGCAGGGTGGGTCTGCTGCTGCCCTCAGGGCGCCAGTCACCTGGCAGTGCGGAGGGGCTAGGCCATCCCCACTTCCTGCCTGGCAGTAGTCAATGGTTGCCAGCCAGAGCCTCGTCCCCTCTGTGCCTTGTGACCTGAGCTTCTTGGAAGTCCGAGCATGGTGACAGGAGCGCGTTTCAACAGTGGCAGGAAGTTACAGCTGTGAGTCCTACGGCAGAGAGGCTGGAAAGCCCCAGAACGTCACCGCTGCCCCGCCTAAGTCACAGGTCCCTCGGCTGGCCATCGTGCCCTGGGGCGGCGGCTGCTTCAGAGATGACCGCGCTGGGATTGTCCCTTCTGGCCTCTCAAAGGTTTCGCTGCAGGGCTCCCGGAAGAGGAGAGAGCAGGCCCCTCCAGGGCGGAGGGTGAAGGCCGAGGTAGTGCTTGGCGCATCCAGTCTTTTTCTTCCCAAACTTGTTTCTCCTATTTGTGTGTCCTTGCAATAGAGGATAATTACGTTCAGCCAGAGAGATTGGTACCAGGGCATCGCACCTTGGTCATGTTTACCTCTTTCCTCGGCCCCCCTCACCCTCCACGATCCCTTTCCCCCCACACAGGATCCACCGCCTTCTCCCACCACCGCTGGGGTTTTTCTCTTCGTGTTTCTCGTGTCAGGGAAGCTGCGCCATCTGGTTAAGCTTCTCTGTCTGGTTCATTTCTCCACGTTGAAGCCGTGCAGGGCGGGGGCTGCTGAGTCCACTGGGAACAGACATGGGGTCGGGAGCCAGGACACGTGTGGTCATATGGTGCCATCCCTGGCCCGGGACGCCCCCGGCTCCCATGGCGAACTGATGCTAGCCGCCAAACATGAAAGTCCCTGAGGACTCTGCTTGCCACGGTCTCTTGTCCCGCTTCTCAGGACCCAAAGGGGCCACAGCTCCCCTGTGGCTGAATCTGACGGCCACCTCGGCCCCCAGACTACAGTGGTAATGGTGACAGTGGTGGCACCAAGACCAAAACAAAAATGCTAGTGACAGGAACAAGACCTCTGTGGCGAGGGTGGTTTAGGTGACAGCGATCACCTCTGGGGCAGGGGACAGTGAGCTGCCGGTGTGGGGACCTTGGGGACAGAGGTGATAGCCACAGTGGAGGGGAGGGGCCGAGTCCCGGGAGGGTAGCTGTGGGGATGGCGACCTTGGAAGGAGGAGGACGTCGAGGATAGCGGTGGCTGTGGGGTGGCGGCTACTGTTGTACGTGCTGTCCCTGCAGAGACCCAGAAGGCGCCGACCTGCTGCTTGGCCACAGATCAACCCAGCTCAGCCCCTCCCCGCAGGAAGACGTCGCCAACTTCCAGGTGCTGGTGAAGATCCTGCCTGTCATGGTGACGCTGGTGCCCTACTGGATGGTGTACTTCCAGGTGGGCGTGGCCTCGCACTAGTACTGGCCTAGGGCCCGCCCCCGGGAAGCCTGGGAAGGTAGGAGGAGCAGGAAGAGCTGCTCTGCGCCAGCTGGCGGGAGCAGGGCGAGTGGCCTTCCCCATGTGGTCCCCACAGCGATGGCAGGAGGAGTCCTGAGGTGGCCCCTCGGGTGCGGCGCCTCTCCTGGCGTGTTTCCTCACGTGTACAGCGGGTGGCTCAGGCCAGAGGCTTTTGTGCGTGTGGTCCTGGGACTGGACCTGAGGGCCTTCACCCCAAGCTCCATCTCCAGATCATTTTTTATTTTTGGTTTTGAGACAAGAGTTTCACTAAGTTGCCCGGCTGGGCCCACACTTATAATCCTCCTGCCTCAGCCTCCCAGAGTGCTAGGGTCGTAGGCCTGCACCACCGAGGCTGACAGAGATCAGAGGCTCTCACGCCCTGCAGCGTTTGGACCTAGGCCAACAGTGACCCAGGGAAGGCGTGTCTGTGGCCTGAAGTCCGCAGCAGGTCTGTGCAGGCTGAGTCCATGGCACCCTGCAGCCGCGACTTCCTACCGGGACTCACCGCAGGGCTTTAAAATCACAGACTCCCAGCCACGCGTGGTGCCTCAAGCCCGTGATCCCAAAACCGAGAGACCAGGAGGACGGAAAGTCAAGCCAGGCCTGGCGACTCCATGGCCTGGCAAGATCCTGTCTCAAATACCGAAGGCTGGGATGTAGCTCATTGTAAAGTCCTGGGCTACACACAGACATACACACAGACACACACATACACACACACACACACACACACACACACACACACACACACACAGGGTTAGACTCCATCTGGGGTGCTGGTGTCGCCGCCTCCCTTCCTGGTCTTGGAACCTGGCTTGCAGCAACGGGAGGCCAGGCCATGCAGGGGCAGCCCAGCACCCAGGCGTGGCCTAGGCACAAGGCGAGGGTGCGGGGCTGATCTCTGGGCATGGCCATTCTCCCACGCTAGTTGGTAAATGACTGCACCCCTAAACACGCCCTGCCTGCCCCCCTGGGATGTCATGCGGACCCTCCATGCACAGCCACAGAAGGGCAGAGCCCGGCCTGGCAGGGACGCTGGAGCTCTGTTCCCACAGCTGTGTCCAGAGCTGGTCCCGTCTGTGTCCACCTGTGGGGCTCAGTGTGGCTTCCGTGTCCGATGAGATGGTCCCGGGAGGACAGCTGTGCCACTACTGTCCCTGCTTCTGCAAACGTTCATCCCTGCGTGGTGGGTGCTGGAGACGCACCAAGATGCTCCCCGCCGTGCCAGCCGAGGGCCAGCCTGAGGTGGAGGGGATGGTGGCCTGCCCCAGAGCCCCTCTGAGCTGTGCCCGCCTCGCTGTCACGGCAGATGCAGTCCACCTTCGTTCTGCAAGGCCTCCACCTGCACATCCCCAGCATCTTCCCGGCCAACCCCGCCCGCTCGTCTGCAGCCCTGGGCGCCTGGGGCGTCGGCTACAGGGTAGGTGTGCGTCTGGCCCTGTTCCTGCCAGCCTGGGACTCTGGGGGGCGGGGGAAGAGGGAGGGCAGGCTGCCTTCCCGTGCCCTGCCCAGCTACAGGGTTCTGGGTCCCAGGGAGCACTCCTGGAGGGTGGCCAGCAGCTATATCGCCCAGGCTCCCGTCCAAGATGCCTGGAGAGCTCAGGTCAGCTGTGCCCACACAGACGAGGGACACCAGGGACGCAGGTTCCTCTTCAGCTAGAGCCTGGGGACCTGGGGTGCCTGGATCTTGGCCTCCACCGGGACTCTCCCGATAGGCTCATTGGTATAGCCAAAAGATAAAACCAGCAATCTTGCAGGCTACAGACAAATGGCCCACTGGCCGCTACAGTCCACCCCGTGTCCACGGCAGACTTCATTAGTCAATCGCAGCGTGGGTTCTGAGCAGCTGGTAGGAGATAGGAGGAACTTGTGTGCCCGTTCTGACCTCATGGCACCCCTGGTAACTCCAGTGCCAGGTGCAGAGAGGGGAGGGGATATGTGGCAGGTCCCAGGCCCCAGCCCCTGTCCCTCCTGCCTTCCTGGCTCCTGCCGGCAGATCCCGGAAGCGTGGCTCCTGCTGGCGAACGTGGTGGCCGTGCTGCTGCTGGTGCCACTGAAGGACCGTGTGGTGGACCCGGCGCTGCGGCGGTGCCAGCTGGTCCCCTCGGCCCTGCAGAAGGTGGCCCTGGGCATGTTCTTTGGCTTCGCCTCCGTGGTCGTGGCAGGTGTGTGGGGGCCATGGCCGAGCCTGGACTGGGCGAGGGTGGGGGCGGCTGGAGCTTGGCTGAGCACCTGCCCACCGCTAGGGGCAGCCCTGCCCTCCTGGAAGGGCACCTTGCAGGGGGCCTCCTGATGGTTACAGGTGGGAAAGTCAGGCCTGGCGAGGGACAGCAGTTCCCTGGGTGGGAAACGGCCCCTAAGGGGCGGGCGGACCTCTCTCTGCTCTGGGAATAAGGCTCCCGCCGTCCACGTTAGAATGGACTGCCCACGGGTCACACAGTCTGCAAGGATTTTTCCAGGGCCTTCACATTGAGCTACATCCCGCCCCTTTTTATGTATGTATTTATTGTATTTTGAGACAAGGTCCTGTGTGAGTGACTTAGTTGCTGGGGCAGGTCTTGAACTTGGGATCCTCCTGCCTCGTCGTCCCAGAGTGCCGGGATGGCAGGCCTGTGCCACCAGATGGCAGAGAAGACTTGAAAAACTCCCTTCTTTCAATGGACTGGGGGTCACTTATATACACGCTTTAAAGGGGGTGGGGGCTGGGCTGGGCGTGCGCCCGGATGGTAGGACGCTCTCCTCGCGTAAGCAAGGCCCTGCGCTCCGGCCCGCCCTGGAAAACAAGGAACCAAGCAGTTACCACGGTCAGCCCGAGAGCGCTCAGCCGCGAAGGCTTCCTCGGCACCGTCCCTGAGCTGAGTCCGCGAAGCGGCGGTTGGGGCCTCCAGGCGCCGGCAGGCCCAGCCTGGACTGACAGATGGACAGGAAGCCTGCCACGTGCCCACAGGGAGGAGCTGCGGAAATCTGAGCTCCACAGCAGCGTTGCGTTAAAGTAGGAAACCGGCTAGCCCTGTCCCCACCAGAGCCGTCCTGTCTCGGCCTCCGCAGTGGTCCTGGTCCTGTCACCATGGCTTCTTATGTGAGGGAATGGGGCTGAGGGAGGTGAAATAGCAAGCGAGTGCGGGGGCCGGGATTGGAACCCAGGTCCCCGGAACTCCTCGGCCAGGGTCTGTCCCCCAGAGCGTCTCCCTGGCGCTGGAGAGGAGATCAAACAATTCACCTGGGAGGCCGGGCTGGAAACGCTGCTGCCGACGAGGTGTGTACGTCAGGGGAGGCTGGCGGCCGGTGTGCCCAGCTCAGAGCCCGACTCCCGCCCGCTCTGCCATCTGGGCTGGCTGCTAGACCCAAGCTTCTCTCGTTCACTCTCGAGAACAGCGTTAATGAGTCGCTATGGGGTATAAAGCCTAGCTTTGAGGGCTGCAGGGACAGCCACGCGGGCAAAGCACTGGCCTAGCCCAGCGCTAAGTGCCCAAGTTCCATTCCCCAGCACCAAGTAACCTGGGCCTGGTGCCGCACACCTGTAATCCCAGCACTCGGGAGGCTGAGGCAGGAGGACTGCCCTGAGTCCAAGGCCAACCTAGACTCCATAGTGAGTTCAGGACCAGCCTGGGCTACAGAGTGAGACGCTGTCTCAAAAAAACCTAAAAAACCCACGTAGCTTTGAGGTTCCTTGCAGCCAAGGCCAAAGGGGGAATTGTAACCCGAATCTCGACCCACCACCTAGCAGGCTCTCTGTCACTCAGAAACAGTCATGACGTGCTGAGCTCGGCGGAGGGCTGAGCTGCTGGGTGGGCCTAGAGCAGGGGTCCCTGAGCCCTGAGCCTCAGGCCAGCACGGGTCGGTAGCCTATTAGGACCTGGGCCCTGCAGGCCGGCACGCAAGGATGCACGCGTGTTTGCAGCCCCTCGCCGTCACGCAAAGGGCCCCGAGCTCCTCCCTCTGCGTCAGGAGCCCGCTAGATCCTCACAGGAGCGTGACCCCGACTGCTGTGTGCACAGCAGATCTAGGTCGTGTGCTCCTTGTGAGAACCTAGCGCCCGGTGACTGGAGAGGGGCCGTGGGAGCCCGTGAGCGCCGCCTGCGCTACACCCGCGGCCAGAGCGTCTCCCGTGAATCCGGCCCCAGGGAGCAAAAGCCTGCGCACGAAGGCTGCTGGGTTAGAGCACTGTCCCTCCTCTCCCTCAGGAGTCCTGGAGGCGCAGCGCTTATGGTATGTCCACCACAACGAGACCGTGACCCAGGTGATCGGCCAGGACGTCTACTACGCGGCCCCGCTGTCCATCGGGTGGCAGGTTCCTCAGTACCTGCTCGTTGGCATCAGCGAGATTTTTGCCAGCATCTCAGGTACAGGGCCCTGGCCTGCTCTTGCACCTGCCCAGGGGTCTGGTGGAGGGGGGCACTGTGGACTGGGGTGACGAGGCCCCCCCACTTTCTGCGTGTCCCCATGCTGCGATTCCCACCCTGTGCCTTTGCGGCTGCTGCCCCTTCGGGCCTAGGTCTTAGACTAAAGGTCAGCTCCCGTGTCCCCTTCCATCCTGAGCCTCAGCGTCAAGGCCCCGGGAGGTGGCGGGGTGACTCCTGCCCCAATGCAGCACCGTTTATGTCGGTCCCCGGCTGGGGCGGGCTCCTCACCAGTGGGGCGTGTACCGTATAACCGACCCTGGGCGCTCGCTCGGGTTGGCCACGGGTGTGCAGCGCGGGTGGGCAAGGTGAGCAAAGTGAGCTGGACAGCAGGGGCTGCAGCGTCCAGCTGCGAGGAGGCAAGGCCTGGTGGGCACAGGGGACATGCCAGGCAGGGGCCCCTGCGGGCAGCGATGGGGAGCAAGGGGCAGAGGAGGGTCCCAGCGACAGCACCGCCTCCTCCCGCTCTTCTGGGAGTCTGGCAGGGTGAGGAGGCCCCGCGGGCAGGCCGGGCAGAAGGGCAGGAATGGGTGTGGCCCTGTGGAGGGCAGCGCTCAGAAGCGGCTGTGGACATTGGGTCTGGGTGATCTGGTGATGATGCGGCAGGCAAGGGACAGGGTGAAGGTGGATGCCCCTGGAACCGGCACCAGCAGGGAGGGCGGGGGCGTGAAGGAGGGGGTGGGCCGCGGGTGGAGGCTGCTGCCTGCCTGAGGCTGCCCCCCGCCCGCAGGTCTGGAGTTCGCCTACTCGGAGGCCCCCCGCGCCATGCAGGGCGCCCTGCTGGGCATCTTCTTCTGCCTGTCGGGCATGGGCTCACTGCTGGGCTCTGGCCTGTTGGCACTGCTGTCCCTGCCCGGGGGCTGGATGCACTGCCCCCAGGACTTTGGTGAGTGACGTGCCTGGCAGGAAGCAGGTGGTGGGTGGCAGGGCACCCCCACAGGGAGCAGCGGGCACAAGAACTAGCCAGTCACCCTCCTGGGGCCTCAGTAAACCCAGCTGGCAAAAAAAAGGACCCTTGAAGCTAGGTCTGTCAGTGTAGCCTTCATCCCAGACCTCTGGAGGCTTAGCAAGAGGATTACAAGTTCAGGCCCAGTCTGGGCACGTAGTTCAGTGCGGTGGTCCTGAGCTCGATCCGCAACGCCACCAAAGGAAGCACCAAATTCCGGGGCTGCCGGGGCTTCCCCAACCTCCAGACCTTGGCAGTCCGGGCCCAACGGTCCCTTTCCTCACGGCCGTGGCCTCACGTGGGGAAAGCGCGTAGGGGAGCGGGAGCCACACTGCAGGGCTCTCCTGGCCTCTCTGGATCCTGCCCGCAGCCCTTGTGGCCTCGCTGCAAGTCTCGAGGGTCCGTCCAGAGCCCCCTGAGCCCCGCCCGCCTGCCCCCAGGAAACATCAACAACTGCAGGATGGACCGCTACTTCTTTCTGCTGGCCGCTGTCCAGGCTGCCACAGCCGCGCTGTTTATCTACATCACTCGACACTATGAGAGAATGCGCCAGCGCCCGGCCACCCCACCCTGTCCCCGCACGGGCAGGGGCTGAGCGCCCTCGTCTGGGCCTGCGCTGCGCTTCAGACCCGCGCGGCAGGGTGCTCCCCAAAGTGGCTTCTGTCACCATTTATTCTGTACCCGACAGTGGAATGCAATGGTTCTCATAAATAAGGGGTGTGAGCTCTTCCCCAGGACTGTGGTCTGTGACGGGGACAGGGGAGGGGCCAGGCAGGGGACACGGATGGACGAGCACCAGAGGACGCGCAGCAGGGGCAGGCGAGGGCCGGCAGGACCCCCCCACCCGTGCCTGCCGGGGGGCCGGTGGCCAGCTGCCAGGCCAGGCGGTCAGGAGCTGCCCCGGATTCTCTCCATGTAGTTACGAAGCTCCTCGGGGTCCTTGAGCCCCATGTCCTCACACACCCAGCGGATGTCCTCCTCGCCGGCCACCAGGATGGACTGCACGGCCGGGGCCCCTGGCGGCTCCTCGGGCGGCTGGGCTGGTGGCACCGGTGCGAATGTCACGAACTCCACGCGTTTCCGCCGCCCACTGGCCTCCTTGCGGGCCAGGGTGCCAGCAGAACCCCCAGGAGGAGGACTGGGGTCTGCACTCTGGGTGGGGGCCTCCCCGCGGGCTGCACTCTCACAGGGGCAGCCCCCGTCCCCCCGGGGTGGCCGCCGGTCCAGCTGGCGGCTCAGCTCCTCCTGGTCAGTGCCCAGCCAGACCCAGTTGTGGGGCTGCGGGGAGGCAGGGTCAGTGGCCCCCTCGGGGGGCTCCTTGCGCTGGTAGCGCAGCACGAAGATCACACCGTTGACCAGGAAGATGAGGATGGCCAGGCAGAAGATGCCCAGCAGGGCGTACATGCCCAGCTCGAGCTCGGTGACTCGCCGGGCAGTAGGCACCATCTCCTCCTCCTCCTCCTCTTCCTCCCCCGCCTCGGCCTCAGCTTCCTCCTCCGCGGCTGCCCCTGCGGCCTGCTCAAACTTGCTCCGCACCCCCATGCTGCCCACTGCCCGCCGGGCACCCCCGCCACGGGCCTCAGTGGGCAAGGGGCTCTGGGCTGGGCTGGCCGGGAGAGCAGGGCCAGGCGTGGGCACAGGCGGTGCCCCCAGCCAGGCGGTGCCTGAGGCCAGGGCCACGCGGTGGCGGCCGCGACGGCAGGCCTCCGGCGGGTGCAGGGCCACATGCAGTGGTGACCCCTCGGCGCCCGCCCCACTCACCACCACCCGGGGCCAGGCACCCTGCTCCCCCGGGGCCGCCGGCCGGACAGCGACGGGCTCCTCGGCCGAGATGGCCAGTCCCAGGTCCTCCCGGTCATAGAGCTCAGCAGGGGCGAAGGTGTGGTCAGAGAAGGACAGCCACAGGGCCAGGGCCACTTCCTGCAGGGCACACGGACACAGGCAGAGACGCAGGGGCACGCACGCATGCACAGAGACCGCTCCCACAGACACAGGCCACAGGGAGGACAGAGACACGGGCAGAGGACAGGACACGGGGAGAGAGGGACGCGTGTCAATGCCTGTGCGCGCCAGCCCTTGGAGGGCCCTCAGAGCCACCTGTCACCTCCCGCGCAACACTGCAGCCACCAGCACGCCTCCTCCTGGGGAGGGCTGGCCTCACCCAGGCACCCTCCGGGGCAGGGGCAGGTGCCCGGGCCCTCCCACCCGGCCTCCAGACCCTGATCCCCACAGGAGGTGCTGACCTCACCCCCGGGTCCCAGCCATCACCTGCTCAGGGGCAGGAAGGGTCGTCTGCACCCAGCACGTGGCTGTGACTTCCCCAGGGTGGGCCGTACCCCGGCCCAGGGCCAGTGAGATGCCCGCCACAGGCTGCACCCGAAGCTCCAGCAGGGACACTCTGTCCTCAGTCACAGCCAGCGCCTTCTCCCCCAGCGCGGCACCAGACAGCGGGGAGCGCACCTGGGGGGACAGGGCTGTGAGGGTCTGTGGCAGGCAGCCCCACCTGGGAGACAGGGCCCGGGCACCTGCAGGGCCCCCCACTCTCCTCTCCCCTAGACTCCTACTCCCAGGCTGCCCTCTCCCACACCTCTAACATTTTTTTTTCTGGTACTGGGGATTGAACCCAGGGCCTTGGCCCTAAGCTGTATTCCCACCCCATGTCATTTTTTTAAATTTTGAAATAGAGTCTTGCTAAGTCACTCAGGTGCCCAGGCCAGGCTTGCACAAGCGATGCCCTGCCTCACCCTGCCGCAGGGCAAGGGTCACAGGCCGGCCAACGCCTGGCCCGCCTCCTGCTGGCTCACCTCGATGGAGGTGACACCCGGCTCCCGGCCCACGAGGACAAGGCCTCCTCCCTCCAGCGAGGCCACGCGAGGGTCCTGCACGCGGGCGTGCGGCGCCACAAGGGGAGACACGTCCAGCAGCCAGTCCGGGCCCAGCAGGTGGGTGAGATGATGGCCACTGTCCAGTGGGTGGGCAGCAAAGGGCACGAGGAAGCGGACGGCCGCGCGCTGGTACTGCAGGCGACAGCCGCGGGCGCCCTCGGGCTCCGGGGCCCTGGGGAGGGGCGGCCCAGAGGGGGCGTCAGCACGGTCGCCTCTGCCTCTGCTGGCGAGGCCACGCGCACTGGAGACAGCTCCCTGCACCCTGGCCTAGGGGGCCTGCCGTGCCCCACCAGAGGCTCCGGGCGGGGGTGTGGTGGTGGGCTGTGCGTGTCCGAGGCAGGAGGACCACATGTTTGGGACAAGCTGGGGCCGCTTGGTGCCTTGCTGTCTCAAAGTCAAATATTAAAAAATGGATTGTGGGTGTAACTCAGTGTGAAGGCACTGGGCTCGATCCCCAGTAAACATACATACGCATCAGTGATAACGATGATAAATAATTCTTAAGTGGGTTGGGGATGTAGCTCAGCGTAAAGGCCCTGGTGGTTTAGTCCCTGGGATCACAAACCAAGCCAGAGGCTGCGAGGGACGGACTGTGGCCCTGTGGGTTCAGCTGGGGTCGGGCCTCCCACAGGCAGCAGGTGCCCCAGCCCTGTCCCCGAGGGGTGAGTATGGCTCCACCGTAGCACTGGGACTTCTCTGAGTGGGGAGGGCCCTGGCCTCCCTCCCCAGAGCCTGGGAGCCAGAACTGCCCGCCCTCGGGGCTGGTGGGACCCTGAGTGTGTTCCGTAACTATTGAGCTCTGGGCCAGCTTGGGCTTGGAGGGCATAAGGCCAGGAGCCAACTTTAAGGTAGGTTCAGGCACCTGCAGGTTCAGCGAGCCGCAGGGAGAGATCTGAACTCAGGCCTCTCCTCTGGGTGCCCGCGTGACGGAGGCGGGCGGCTGCGGGAGCTGTTCACCCACTGGAGGGTCTGACCACAGAGGACAGCGCGCCCTAGCGCAGGTGGGTAGCCAGTGACGGGGCTGTAGGTGCAGGTGTGTGCAGGAGGGGGGGCACCCGTGGGTGGCCGTCTTCCCTGTGTGCATCTGTTTCTTTTCCTATAATAAACTTTTATTTTTGCCTCAACCCACGCATGGTTTCCGCCAGGGTGTGGCAGGTGCCCATGCTGGGCAGTCAGAGATGCCACAGGCAGCAGGACAGACCAGAGGCCATCTGCCCTCGGGGGTGACGTCGCGGGGCGGGCCGCATGAGGGGCAAGGCACCCGCCAGACGCGCAGGCCCTGGTGTGGCGGGTGAAGCAGTGGGAGCTGGGGACACAGGGGCGCGGGGAGGGGCAGGAGTTGGGCTCAGCAGCCCAGGTCTGGAGTGGCAAGGGGAGCTGCAAGCCACCAGCCGCGTTTCAGACCCGACTTGAGCCCACGGCAGGTCTCCTGTGTCCCTGGTCTCACAGGACACCCCCGAGGCCGCACTCACCCTTCCGTGGGGCCGGGGACCCTCCAGCCGCGGACTTGCTCCAGGGTGGAGTCCGTCAGCTCGATGTGCAGAGGCAGCCGTGGGGCCCACACCGTCAGCCGCAGGGAGGCCCGGAGCCGGCGCCACCAGAAGTCCACCCGCACCGCTTCGGCCCCCCGGCTCTCCGTGCCGGCCACAAACACCGCATCACAGGCCTCGGACACCTGGGGGAAAGCAGGGCAGGGAGGTGGGCGAAGACAGAAATGACAGAGGGGCCTGAGCCAGGGCCTGTGACCCCAGCGCTCTGCAAGGCAGAGGCGGGAGGTTCACAGGTTTGAGCCCAGCCTGGGTAACTCGGCAACTTAGTGAGAGCCCTTCTCAAAAATCACAACCGGGCAGGAAAGCAGCGCTGTGTGAAGGCCCTGGGCTCGATCCCAAGGACCACAAAAAGAAAAAAACACAGTGGGCAGCCCGAGGCCAAGAGGAGGGCTACCCCAAACGCAGCCCTGCGTCTCCCGGAGGGCACAGCCGGGTGGCTGGCGGGGGGCGCTGTCCTGGGCTTGCTGGGTCCTCTCTGTGTGTGCCGGCCAGTCTCCAGAGGTCACGCCCTCCATTCTCCAGGGTTCCAGCTGGTATAGACTCCCAGGCACTGGCAGAGGGGTGGGGCATGCTGCCCACCAGAGTCCCCAGGCAGGGGCCACATGCACAGGCACTGTGCCTCCAATAGCGGGGGAGAGGTCAGCTCCATGCAGGGCTGGGACTAGCTTTAATTCAGGCTCCACGCTGCCCTCTGCACCCCAAGGTAGAAAGAGTGGGTCTGCTTTTTTAAAAAACCCTCTCTATAAAACTCTGACACTGATAATTACTTTTATTATACAGTGATCATAGTTTTTTCTTTTTTTTTGTGACAGGGTCTCACTCTGTAGTCCAGCCTGGTTCTGAACTCACTACGTAGCCCAGGCTGGCCTTGAACTCACAGCAGTCCTCCTGCCTCAGCCTCCAGGTGCTGGGATGACAGGCCTGTGCCACCATGCTTGGCTTATGAGGTGCTGGGGAATCGAACTCAGGTACTTCATACTTGCTAGGCAAGCGCTTTAACCACCGAGCTATTCCTCCAGCCGGGGGTTGTATTTTTCTAACAGCTGTAGCTATTCATGTTTCAGCTGCTCCTATTGGCTAGTTTTAATTCTTACAACATCCCAAAGATAGTTCCATGTTAAATTTCAGAAAATTGAGGCTCAGACAGACTGAGGGACCTGGCCGTGAGCGCACAGCGGGCTGACAGCCAAGATGGGTCACGAGTTGCGCGTGGTGGATCCCGGTCCCGTGGGAGGCTGAGACAGGAGGTTGTAAGTTCAAACACAGCGTAGGCAACACAGTGACTGAGACCCTGTCCTGACAGAAGAAAAAGAACTAGGGTGGGACGTGGCTCGGCATGAGGGCGCCGCATGAGGGCGCCGCGTGAGGGCGCCGCGGTCAATCTCCAGGACCTCAGAAGCAACACCAGAGTGCCAGCTGGGCTCGCGTGTAGGTACTGTCCTGCTAGGAACACGTGTGTGGCTGCGTGCACACATGTGTGTATATGTGTACAGGCGTGCATACGGGCACGCCTGTGCATGGGTGCACACGTGTGTCCACGCCACCGCGAGCACCCACCACTCACCTGCAGGACCTGCGTGTTGGCTGACTCGCAGCCAATGTGCTCTGTCACCTCAGCCAGGGCGCCGCCGGCCTCCACGGTCACCAGGTGCACAGGGATGTGCTGGGGCACGCCAGTCAGCGGTGCCATGTTCACCAGCTCCTCTGCCTGCGGGCACAGGAGTTGCTGGGCCCCTGGCTCCAGGCTCCAGGGCCTCCCTGCGGCTTGGCCTGTTGGGCGGGACGGACACCCTACCTCGGCCAGGGGGACCAGGGCTCGGACGTCCCGCTCTGAGACCACGATTTCCCACACCATCTTGTCCTTCTCCGCGTCGGGGGCCTGGCCCGGGTACTCCAGCTGCCAGGTGACGGGCCGAGTGACCGCCATGCCCCCACCCGTGCCATTCTCTACCATGAAGTCCACCCACAGGAACTCGGCCAGCTCAGGCGGGCTGCGGGGAAGACAGAGGGGCTCGGTGCCTGCTGGCTGCAGCATGCTCCTGGGTCCCGTGTGCCGGTGGGCTGTGGGTCCCCGCAGTCGTGCAGTGCAGAAGCCGTGAGGCCTGGCTCCGTGTCCAATCTCTCACTTGCCTCAGGACCCCCACCCCGGGCCTTGCTGGGCATGGTACGCAGGGCTTTCACCCAGACCTTTTAATTTTTTAGTCTGAGACAGTGTTTCACTAATTCTCTAGGTTGACCAGGCTGGACCTGAACCTGCTATCTTCCTGCCTCAGCCTCCTGGAGTGCTGAGGTTATAGGCGCACACCACTACGCCGGCTTCACAACCCCCTCTGTGACACACCTGTGTGCCCGGAGCCCCCTAGGGTTCGGCACACACAACCATGCACTGTGGCCACCAGCTCCGAGGGACACATGAACGACCATCCTCATTTTGCAAGTGAGGAGACCGGGCTCGGGTGTGGGCGGCCGGCTGGGTCGTCCGAGGTATTTATCACGGGCGTCATGCGCCTGAATCCCAACAGGAGCCAGCCCAGGGCGCAGGGTCGAACAGGGGAGTCCCAGATGCTGAGCGCGCAGGCGGGCTTCCTGGGGGCCGGCTGGGGGGCCGCGCGGGGTGGCGGCTGCCGGGCTCGCGTCTCCTGACCGAGGCCAGACGCCCTCCCGGCTTGAGGAGATGAATGGGGCCACTGCAGGCCCGCTCGGGCTGCTTCTGCTAAGAGTCTGCTCTTTAACCTGCGCACTGCCGGTGTGTTGGCGCCACGAGGCCCCCCGCCCTTGGGCCCCAATCTGCGCCCGCACCCTGGGAGGGGTGTGCCCACCTAGCGTCTGGCTCCAGGAGCTCAGCACGGTGGCAGGTAATCAGGGTGGTGTGGTGCTTGGAGCCCTTGAAGCGGTCCAGCTTGGCAGACCAGAGGGCGGGCTGGGCCAGGCGGGCGGCGGTCACCTGCAGTCCCCTCTTCACCTTGATCCTGGGACGGGGGGACATGTCGAGGCGGGGGTCGGGCTGGGGGCTCGGGAGACCCGGGCCTCCAGTTTCACCTCCCAGCCACCCCTTCAGAGGGAGCCTGTTCGGTGGAGGTCGGACGTCTCGCCACCACCTGCCCAGAGGCCCCTGCAAGTCCCCGCTGCCCACGCACTCAGGCGTCCGCCTCCAGGCCAGGACCCACCACGCCCCATCCAGGGGCACCTGCCCACGTGCTCTGCTACAGCTGCCCCTTCTCCCATGCTGCCCCCCGTGCACAGTGTGCAGCCTTCGCCCGGGCTGGCCCTTGCTGCCCGTCGATGTCACTCACTCGTGTGCGTATGTGCACATGTGTGCATGTGTGTGTGTTGCTAAGGATCGAGGCCAAGGCCTTCAGGCTGAGCTACATTCCCAGCCCCCTGTTCATTTTGAGGCAGGGTTTTGCTACGTTGCCCAAGCTGAGCTTGAACTTACAATCCTCCCGCCTCAGCCTCTCTAAGCCTCCAACAACTCAGACGCCACCTGTTATGAAGCGCCTCCTGGGGGTGAACTTCCCGACCCCACCCCGGATTCACATCCCCCAGCTCCCTCCCCGCCAGCCACAGCCCCTGGGGGTGACGGTCCCGGGCCTGGCTCCTCTGAGCGCCTCCAGAGCAGAGACCCCCCGGGTGGTAGGCGGTAGGGGTCCGGGCCCCACAGGAGGGTGTAAGGGGTGGGGCCGCATGCAGGAGGACCCACCTGCCCAAGAGGGAGGGCTGTGGGGGGCCCTCGCCCAGGATGGCAGATGGGGCCTTCCTGTGGAGAGGAGCAATCCCTTCCCAGGGCGAGGAAAGGCCCCTGTCCAAGGGCAGCAGTGGGTGCAGCACCCAGCACAGCCCCCTCTGGTCACCAGCTGCCTGCCCCTCTCTGCAGCGCTGTGGCTCTGACCTGGACACTGCACCCCAATCTCTCTGGCTTCCCGCCTGGGGCAGTGCTGCCTCGGGGACATGGGTGATGTCGGCGAACAGCAGGGACCTTGGGGAGGCTTCCTGCCTGGGGCTGCGCCCATCTTGAGGCCTGTGGGGCAGCTTGGCTCTGTGCCTGTTGCCCACAGGGGCTTGGCTGTGTGCGTGTTGCCCACAGGGGTTTGGTTGGGCCAGGTTGTATAAGGGCCAAAGACAGCAACCAGGACTCCAGGAGGAGGAAGTTGGTGACGGGAGAACCCCTTGGAGGGTCGCTCTCTCCGCCTGGCCCTCAGCATCCCCCAGGCCAGCACTCACCGAAGGCTCAAGAGGCCCGCTGTGAAGTTATGCCGCAGCAGGACAGTGGCACTGAAGACCTGGCCGGGCCGCACTGGCACGTCAGGCACCTGCAGAGTCACCGCCTCATCCAGGGGCACCTCCTGGTACTGTGGGGGGTCCTCGGGGCGCAGCTCCACGCCCCCCACCGAAAGCAGCTGCTCCCCTGGGTCTTTGTCCACGCCAGGCCCACAGCCCCCAGGGCCCTGGGCGGCAGGCTCCAGGGTGTAGCTCAGCTTGGCCCGGGTGGGGCCACCCGGGGAGAACCAGTGTGCGGGCAGCGCCAGCTCCACCACGCAGGCACCCAGGGATGGCTGTGGAGACAAGGCCATGGAGAAGGTGGGAGGGGGGTTCCCAGAACCCGGTGTGGGGCGACACATCCCAGGTGACATAGCACAGGTCGCACTGGGCTTGAAACCAGGTGGGTGGGTCACTCCTGCAGCCTGGGGAACGGGGCTATTCCAGGCAGCCACAAAGACTGTGCCACCCTGGCCCTGGACGCGTGGGCCTGCGTCTGCTTCCTCCTCAGCCCTACAGCCCGAGAAGTGCCCCCTCCAGGGGCTCCCAGGGCCAGCCTGAAACAGCGGGGCCCAAGTGCACACCATTCGGGCTGCAGTGGCTCCGGGGCACAGCCGGCCAGGCTTAAGGGCCTGGAGTCAACCCTTAGCACCAAGCAAAAGAAAAAAAGTCAGGCTAGCGGTTACACCGACACACTGCAGAGGCCTCGGCCCCAGGTCATTTCCTAATCGGGGCGTCCTCCAGCTCTACAAGTGGGAATGGCCGCTACCAGCGCTGTAGAAGAGGAAACTAAATCCTGACCGAATCGTCCACCCAACGTCACTCACAGAGGGCCCTAAGCAGCCGTTTCCCCGGACTGGACACTGGTGGGCAGGCACGCGGACTGGAGGTGCAGGCCCTGGACTTGGCAGGGCCAAAGTGCCCTGGTCCCTCCCCTGGCCCCACCCACCCACTCACCTGGAAGCGGCAGGCTCCGTGGACAGTGCCTGCAGCATGAGTGGCGTACAGCCGGGCACAGGGCAGGCTGCTGGGCCCTGGAGGCCAGTCCTGCCCTCTGAGGTGGAAGAGGACACGGGCATGGGGCTCTGCTGGGGTCACGGCCCCTTCCACAGACACAGCCCGCACGTCCCACGGGGCTGGCTGCTGGTGGGGCTCGGTGACCAGCGGAGGGACCACCTGGGGAGGAACAGGCAGCTCAGCCACACCAGGTGCGAGGCCAGGGTTTGGGAGGGGTAGGAGCCAGGCCCTTAGCCCCAGGCGGGCAAGAAGAGGGCCTTGCGGGCCTGTTTCCGAGACAGCCGAGCGGAGCCTGGCTGAGCCCGAGACCCGCAGCCTACCCTGGGCCCCGTGGCCCGGAAGCCCCCACCCTCCGCACCTGCTGAGCGGTGAAAGGCGGGTAGGAGGCCCGGAGGCGCGGCAGGGCCCTGGGCCAGGGCTGCAGGAGCAGGAAGGTCTCCGACCGGGAGCCCAGAGAGGAGTTGGCAGGCGGGTAGTGGCCGGCTTGCTGCACTCGGAAGTGCTCAGGGGCGTCCAGGAGCTGCAGGGCTGCCGGCAGGTAGACCGGGTCTGGTGAGGTCTGGCCACAGTCCACTGCGGGAGGACAAGACCGCGCGGCTTTGGAGCTGGACCAGGTGCGTGCGGGGCCCAGCAGTGGCGATGCAAGTGTCCTGGCACCCAGGGTTTGGACGTGGTAGCACGTGACACAGCAGGAGTCCGGGACCGGGAGCCAGCGCCCAGCAGCCCATCCATCTCCCAGGCTGTGGCCTTCCCGCACCCAGCAGGGACCTGGGAGTCTCTCCTCCCTCCCCGCCCTGCTCCCTGCCTACCCGCCCGGGGCCAGAGCCTGACTCCACATGGACACGTGTGGGGAACAGAGGTGTCAAGGTGGGCTGTGCCCGGCGGGGTCCCCTGGCCAGCCTTGGCGGGAGAGCCCACCAGGCCTGCACTGCTGTCATGGCAACCCACACCCTCTTCCCAAGCTGCCTGCTCCTTCGGTGACCCAACTGGGTCCTGGAGGGCAGGCGAGGGGCCTGGCGCAGGTGCGCTCACAGGGCCCCACGCATCCTGGGAGGGTGGGAGCCAAGAGCCTGGGCTGATGGCATGCTGTGACCCAGGACACAGAGGGCCAGAGCCTGCGTTACCTCGTGCTACTAGCCCTAATAACACGAAGTTATTAATATTTTAACAGGAGCCACGTGTAGATACTATTTCCAACACTGCTGCAGTAGGTCTCTCGGCTTTTCAGAATAACTCTGGGAATCAGGTTTCATTCCCGGGAACCCCAGCTGGGAGGCTGCGGTCCCCGGGGTCCGGGCTGGGGAATGAGCTGGGGGTGGAGCCGGCACTAATGGACAGGCCACGCCGCCTGCCAGCCCCACACAGCCAGCCTCTGCCCCCGGGGCCAGGTCCTCTCTCTCCTGACCCAGCCAGGCCCCGGCCTGCAGGGCCCACCCAGGACTCCCACCCTGGAGGCTCCCCACCGGGAGCAGGTCTGGCTTCCAGTTCCGCTCGGGCCCTGAGCCTGGCCGGTCCTCCGTGGGGAGCCTCGGTTTCCTCGCCCGCGAGAGGGCCGCTTAGGTCACTCATGTAGGGGCACGGTGCACCCCGAGGCTGTGTGAGCTGGGAGCGCTGCCCGCGAGGGAATTCCCTTTGGGGCGAGATGGCTGCCGGTCGGAGGGTCCCCAGCGCTCCGCGGGACCCAGAACAGGGAGCAGGCGGCTACTAGCAGCTAGGCAGCCCCCTCCGGGCCCCACGGTGGGCCGCCGCGAGCGGCCCTCCCCGCCCGAGGCTCAAGCCTGGGTCGCCCCTCCCAGGTCCCCTGGCCCGTCCCCGGTCTGGTCCCCAAGGGTAACAGGCGAGGAGGCAGACCTCGCGCGGATTCCCACGCTCCCTCCCGGAGGTGGGCCGGCACCGGGGCGGGCTGTCCCCAGGGGGTTGGGGCGGGCGAGGCCGGGACGCCCCGGGGGCTCCGACGGCGAGGGCGGTGGAGACGCCGCCGGGGCGGCCAAGGCCGTGGGAAAGGACGGCGCAGCGGGGCAAGGACGCGCGCGGGCCGGGAAGGGAGCGCAGGGGCGCGCGGGGCAGGTCCGGCCACGTCCCCACCCGGACCGTCCGGCGCGACGCCCGCCCCGCCCCGCTGACCTCTCGCGGCATCCAGGGCCAGGGCCGCCAGGACGCAGAGCCACGCGGCGCGGGGCCCCCGGGGGGTCGTGGCGGCCGTGCGCCCTGCCATCCGGGCGCGTGCTCCGCGGGCTCAGGCGGCGGCGCGGTGTCTCGCCATGGCCAGCGCGGCTCCGGGCCGTCCCGGGTCCCGGCCACCCGCCCGCGGCCGCGGATGCAGACAATGGAGCGGGGCCGCGGGTGGGCGGGAGCCGCGCGGCACGTGGGCCGCCCTCCGCCCCGCCGGGTCCTAGCGCCTGCCTTCCCTTCGCCCCGCCCCACCCCGCCGGAGCGGCGGCGGATGCCCAATCAGGGCTGGAGGCCGGCGCGCCAGCGACCAGAACCACCGGGCCGCAGGGCCGGGTGACAGCACCTGGCCACCAGCAGGGCCGCTGCAGGCACAGGTGCCCGGCAGAGGCCTGGGGCTGGGCTCCAGGGCAGGGCGCGGGCTGCACCGGCACCGCCCTGCGTCATTCCCGCCTGTGGACCCAGCTGGGGACTCAGAAGGGAGAGGGGCACGCAGACAGAGCGCTCAGCCCAGCCGGGAGGGAACCCTGCCCCGCGCACTCTCGGTGCCAACCAGGCTCCAGCAGCACGCCAAGGCCCTGCCCCCCTTCCCCGCTCCCCGAGGCGTCCCTGGGCTTGGCCGGCTCCTTCCCAGCTCCTGCCTCCCCTCCCGGCCGCCTACCACTGCCCACTGGACGGTCCAGGAGGCAGCCGTACAGATGGGTGTGGCTGTAGGGGGAGACATCTAAGCATCCAGACTTTGAGTAAATACATTTTATTCAGACAAGATAATAAAATAGCGTGCGCTTTATTTAAAACCAACCAAGCAACGATAAAAACACACAGCTGCCACGCTGTGATTCCACATCAGGCCTGAACAGTGACAGCCGGCACATCGGGTCACATCCCGTGCCAGGCACAGGGAGGGACACCCAGCTCCACCAGGCCTCGCAGGGAACAGGGGGCCCATGCCCCCGAAAGCACCCACCCTGGTGTCCAGGGGCCAGTGGCCTGGTGGCCCAGGGCCAGCACAGCCGCGCGCTGCCTGCGGAGCCCAGAGGCACAGCCGCTGAGGCTTCTCCCGGCCAGCAGCTGCTCCTGGGCGCAAGGAGCAGGAGCACAGGGACAGGACGGAGATGCACCCGCAGCTGTGGACCAGAAGAGGATGCTCCTGTCCCGTGAGGGTCTCTGCACTTCCCACAGGGCATCTGATGGCACCAAAGGGCCTGCACGCAGCACCGGCCTGCGATACATCAGTGCCTTGTGCTCTTGCTGAGGGAAATCGCAGTCTTGAGCAGGGACCTCCTGTGCACACAAGTGGCCACAGTTACGCCTACAGAGGCGCCAGGCAGGCAGGGGCCCTGGGACTCAGGTAAGGCACTTGTAACACTCGCGTGGTTCTCCCCGCCCACAGGACCCACTACCTCCTCCCTATCCTCAGCTTCGGAGAGTGAAGAGCGCAGGGGTGGCCTGGGGACCTGGCGGGGAGGGCAGGGCTGGAGGGGAGAGGACCCACGTGGGGCCGCGGGCTTGGCCGGGGCAGGCCTTCGGGACGAAGCCAGGT
Source organism: Ctenodactylus gundi (assembly GCA_004027205.1). Classification (NCBI taxonomy): domain Eukaryota; kingdom Metazoa; phylum Chordata; class Mammalia; order Rodentia; family Ctenodactylidae; genus Ctenodactylus; species Ctenodactylus gundi. Next base: position 280,365 of record PVKB01002240.1, on the reverse strand, counting down.
GGGAGCAGTGGTAGCGCGCACACGGCAGGGGGACGGGCAGTGGTGCCGGCTGAGGGCAGCTATGGAAGCCAGCCGAGGCCAGGTCCCTCCAACCTGCCCTAGCTGAGACAGGCAGGGACAGAGAATGGGTGAAGACAGCCACCCAGGCAGACAGGCGTGCAGACAGGCCCCGGGGACACCACCCCTCAGGCAGGGGCTCAGCAGCAACGGGGTGCTGAGGTTCAGGCACAGGGCAGGGGAGGGGCCTTGAGACCCAGAGCGGCTGGGGTCTTTGGTATGGTGACAGCGGCATGGCAGGCATCCAGGTCACTCCTCTTCCACGTTCCGGGCGCCCCTGGCCGCCCGCTTCTGCCGCCAGCGCAGCTCTTCCACCTGGCGCTCCAGCCCCCGCACCTTGGCCTCCAGCTGGGCCCCCGAGGCCCGGGAGCCCGTGAACCGGCTTAGCAAGGCATAGAGCGTGAGCAGGCCCAGCAGCAGCAAGGCCCTGGTGGAGGGGTCCGCCACCGACTGCACCAGGGCCACAAAGCCGGCCAGGAAGAGCAGCAGCTTCAGGCCACCCAGGACGCGGCCCAGCACGGCCAGGAGCAGGCCGAGCAGCAGCGACAGCAGCCAGTACAGAAGGAGGGCGCCGGCTCCCCAGAGCAGGAACGTCTGCACCTGGCCGGGGCTCAGCTTCAGGCCCTGGGTGAGCCGCTCACCTGGAAGGGAGACAGCTGTCAGCAACCTGGGACGTGGTGAGGGCATGACCAGGTGGCGGGAGGGCCACCCGTGCAGGGGAGGAGACGGGGCTTCACATTTCAGTGGCTTTAGGCCAACCAAGGGCCTCTACAGACTCCCGATGCAGAGCCTCTTGTCATTCATTAGGCGAGAACAACTCTACCAGCCTCGTAGGCTGTGGTTAACCATAAATGAGACGCTGCTGCTTGGCAGGATGCCGGACATGCAGTGAACACCAGGCTGAATGGTGGGTGAGAGCCTTGGCCAGCCCGGCACGCAGGATCCATCCCAGGCCCTTGGCACTGAGCAAGTCCATGCTCCAGTTTTAATTCCGAGACAGGGTCTCACTGAGCTGCCCGGGATGGGCTCACCACATGGGATCCCCCTGCCTCAGCCAACCTGGAGAGTGGGATGTGGCGACAGAGACAAGCTTCCGGCACAGGGAGGCCCAGGGCGACCCCCGCCGCCTGGGCAGCCTGGGCTCAGCACTTACCATCCAGGGCCAAGGCGTTCAACAGCTGTGCGGCAATCCCGGACAGGGCAAAGAAGGCCACCGAGATGGCGGACGAGACGGCCCCCATGACCTGGGACAAGGTCTGCACAGGGAGCGGAGGGGCAGAGGCCACCGTGAGCGCGGCTCCTCTCCCCAGCGCCAGTTACCACAGCCCGGCACAGCCCCCAGCGAAGGCAGCCACCTGCTTTGCGGGCTGCAGCGGTGTCAGGGTCAGAGGCCAGGCCGGGACCTGGCTGGGGGCCTCCACAGATACCTCCCAGCAGGCGGGGACAGACCGCAGGCCATCCCCTCCCCTGCCCCGGGAACCCGGACTTCAGAGACTGAGCCAGGCGAGCAGCTGGGGCTCTCTGGAGGTGGCAGGCATAGGCCTGTACGTGAACGTGGGACCGCCAAGCCTTTAGTGCACCCAGCCCCGGGCTCCAGGGGCTCTGGAGGTGCGTGAAGACTGGGCCCACTTGGGCTGGGGTGTCTCACTGAGCACGGGCCTGGCAGCCGCCCACACTGGATTCACACACCCTGGAAACACACTAGCACCTTGCTTGGAATGCCCGAGCACAAGATGCCCCCACACCCGCCTCAGCCCGCCTTTCCGCTAAACGTGAAGACACGGAACCAAGGCTTGGGATTTTGCCAACTCAAGACTCTAGATCACTGCAGCTGGTCCCCAGCGGCTGGGCTTAGGAGGCTGGCTCATTTTACAGCCTTTTGGACAAAGGCGAGGGAACCAGGGAAAGATGGGGAGCGCCAAGAGGCCCTAGGGCTGCAGTCAATGGGGGAGGAGCCGGGGACAGATGGGGCAGGGTAAAAGGTCCTATCAAAGAGGGGGACAAGTACTGTCTGGTGGCTTTCTGTGGAATTTGGGGCTCTCTGCGCCAGAGGCCCTAACACAGAGTAAGTGGTGCCAAGACAAGTCTCTTCCTTTGTGTTTCTTGCCTATGTGTGGTCACAGGGATGCAGTGTGACCACAGAATGGCCTTCCTTACCTCTGACACCAAGTGCATGTTCTCAGGCCCCAGCCAGGAATCCAGCGTTGCCCGCAGGGACCGTCCCACCTGGGTCAGGAGGTCAGGGGGGGGCTCTCTCCTCTGCTGGCCAGGTGGAGCAAAGTCCCGGTGGGACTGGGATGCGGCGGACTGGAGGAGCGCAAGGGCCACCAGGCCTATCAAGATGGCCCGGCACAGGTGCTTGTTCCACGCTGGGCTGCTGCCTGGGCCCGCCATGGCTGGGTCTGCGGGGCAGGGGGCAGGGAGAGAAAGGGTCACCTAGGCAGCACAGCCACTTTCCTCTGTTACACTAGGAAGAGCAAGCCGGTCACCCGTGGAAGCACCTCAGCAGGCTCCTCCTATACTCTGCCCCTTGCAGCGCATTAGGCCAGCAGGCACCGCTCAACCCTGAGTGGGGAGCATGCGGCTCCCAGGTTACCCCAGTCCTAAAAACCTGAAGGCCCGTCTTGTGCCTCAGGTCTCGGGTGCTGTGGCCATAAAAGAATGTGGCCGTTACAAGACTCGAAGGCTTTGTCCCAAGGAGCTCATAATCTGTTTAAAACAGAACTGACATGCCTGTAATCTGGGAGGCTGAGGCAGAAGGATGGCAACTTAGCAACCTGGGGAAACATCAGAACGTCTCTACATCAGAAATAAAACGGCCTGGAGATGCAGCTCAGTGTGAAGGCCCTGGGTTCAATCCCCAGTATCGCAGAAAAGAAAGAAACCCAGCACACAAGTAGGGTCAGCGCCCTCCAGTAAGGCAGGGAGCGCTCGCATAAAGGTGCAGGCCCCTGTGCCACTGGCCGTTCTCCCCTGCCTCTCCTGCTGCACAAGACAAGACACTGAGATTTAGGACGGAGCCCATGCCCAGGGTCACGGGCCAAGGAGCCAAAAGGCTGGGACCGAACCCAAGCTCCTGTTTTCAGACCCTGCACTTGGCACGGGGAGTCAGGCACAGGGCAGGTCTCAATCAGGGCTGTCCGATGGATGCACAAGGTAGTCACAAAGTACTGACCTATTTACTTATTTTGAGACTGGGTCTCCTTCAGTAATCCTGGCCAAGTCCAGAACTTACTACACAGCCCAGGCTGGCCTTGAACTCAGGCAATCTTCCTGCCTCAGCCTCTGGAGTGCTAGGATTGCAAGTGTGCACCACCACGTCCAGCTAATCCTGCTAATTTTTATATGTTACTGCAGAATCGAACACAGAGCCTTGCACAGGCAAGGCCCGTGCTCAGTAGCTAAAGCACTTACCTAGGACGCACAAACTCCTGGGTTTGGTTCCCTAGCACCACGTAATAGCTGGGTGTGGGGGTGCACGCCTGTAACTTCAGCTCGAGGGAGGCTGAGGCAGGAGGATTGCCATGAGCTCAAAGCCAGCCTGGGTTACACAGTGAGTTCAGGACCAGCCTGGACTGCAGAGCGAGACCCTGTCTCAAAGAATAATGGACGCCCCCCATACGGCCTCACTTGGATAATCTCAGGCACAGAGGAACAGGCGCCTGTGCACAACACATGTGTCTGGCCTTCATCTTCTGGAGAGGGTGCAGGCAGTAAAGCCTACGGCCCAGTATTCTAACGGGCTGAGATGCCCAGAGTTCCAATGCCAAGGGCTGCAGGGGAGGTTGGATGTATATATACAGGCTGTCACATCTAGACATGTTAAACACACACAGTCACAAGTGCTCACACTGTAACCTCGGCTCCCCATGCCTAAACTGGGCAAAGGCCGAAACAACAGCCTGGAAAGCCAGACACAGTAACTATTATTTTTTATTTTATTTAGAGACAGGGTCTCACTGTGCAATTCCAGCTGGTCCAGAACTTACTAGGAAGCCCAACTCACAGCAATCCTCCTGCCTCGGCCTCCCCAGTGCTGGGATTACAGCTGTGCACTGCCACGCCTGGCTGATTTTCATGTGGGGCTGGAGAGTCATATCCAGGACCTTGTGCACACTAGGCAAGTGATGTAACCACTGAGCCATGCCTTCAGGCCTGTTTTCTTTTTAACCTTTTATTTAAAAGGTGGTGGTGGCACTGGGAATTGAGGCCAGGGCCTTCATACTGAAGTACATCCCCAGCCCATTTCTGATTTTGAGACAAGGTCTTACTAAGTCACTGAACTGCCCAGGCTGGGCTTGAATAAATTGTGATCAACCTGCGTCAGCCTCCCAGAGTGCTGGGATACAGGCTTGTACCACCGGGCCCAGTGAGTCATAATTACTAATAAAAAGCTAACATCGGCCTGCTCTTGCCACGCCCCGAGGTCTGTCCTGCAGCTGCCTGCCAGGACGTACTGCTCTCACGTTCCCATGGAAGAAAGGGGGGACGGTGAGTCTGAAGTGGGGAAACCGGCTGTGACTCAGGTACAGCTGCCATCAGACCTCTCACACACAGCCCCGGGCTGGAATCAACTCCAACCATGGCCTCAGAGAGGGTTTAGAAAGTCCCAGAACAGGTGAGTGCCCAGCCAAATCCGCAGGGTGAACGCTGGCAGGAAGTCTACCTGAGCACGCGGCTCTCCAGCGCTGTGCAGAAGGTAAGACCTGACAAGCCCTGACTGACCGAGGTAGGTGAGGGCCAGCCAAGAAAAGGCTCACGGCCCCACCCCGCCCTGGCCGGCCCCCTGGAGGCGGCTGGAGCTGCTGGGTAGGCTAACCCAGGTCTCCTCCGGCTCAGAACTGAACAGGCAGCTCTGGGGGGTCCACGCCAGAGCTGATGATCAGAGGCCGAGACGAGCCAAGCTGGGAGGGGTTCACAGTTAGCGGGACACGGGGGCAGCAGGTCGGAAACCCAGGACCCCAGGACGGAGGGAAGTGTCCGGAGAGAGCCTTCTGCCCCGTTTGGCACAAACCAGGAGGCAGATGGCTCCTGACAGCCAGTAATGGGGAGGAGGACAGCACAGGCCAGGTCCTGAGCCATCTGGGTCACAGCCATGCTGGGGACCGAAGCAACAGGCCACACACTATCTTGGGTTGGATCCTCTACCCCAGGACCTCTCAGGGCAGGGGTCCGATGCCACCTCCTCCTCCCTAGAAGGCCAGGGCATGGGCACCCCCTCTCCAGCACCCCGCTGTGCCCCCTCCTGGCTCCGCCTTCAGGTGGCCACCTGCCCCGGGCTGAGGAGCCTTGAAATAAACTCCCACAATGGGGCCAGCATCTCTCTGCCAGGTGCCCTCCAGTGTCCCCAAACCAAGTCTGTCAGGATTCTGTAGTCCCCTGTTCGGAGGCAAGGCTCAGGCAACCTCACCCTCTGCCAGGGCCCTCACTGCCCAAGAACCCGGGGCCTTTGCACTGAGCTAATCCCCAATCATTTCTCTACAATACCAGCACTTTTTATTTATTTTTTGTTTTGTCTCAGGGTCTCACTGCATCACTAATGCCCAGGCTATGCCTGAGCTTGAAATTCTCCTGCCTCTGCCTCCTGAGGGACTAGGACCACAGGCGAGGACTGCCACATCCAGCTTCAAGTATGTTTTTCCTTTCAGAGTACTGAGGATCAAGTCCAAAGCCTTTATCATACTGCGCTGTATTCACAGCTCCTTTCCTTATTTTTGATTTTGAAACAAAGTCCCACAAAGTTAACAACTTGCCGGATGGGACTCAAACTTGGGATCCTCCTGCCTCAGCCTCCCAGAATGCCGGGATTACAGGTCTGTGCCACTGGTTCAAACACTCTTTGATACAGAAAGGACCAGGGCTTAGAGTGTAGCTCAATGGTTAAAGTGCTTGTTTGGCAAGCAGAAGGTCCTGGGGTCAAGTCAGGCGTGGTGGCACATGCCTGTAATTCCAGCACTCAGGAGGCTAACGCGGAAGGATGGCTGTAAGTCTGAGGCGGGCCTGGGATACATAGAGAGTTCAGGACCAGCCAGGACTACAGAGTGAGGCCTTGTCAAAGAAAGGCCGTAACAATCAAGAGTGAAACAGTCTCACCTCACCTTCTGAAAGGCAGAATCAAGTTAAACAGATATTTTTTCACCTTCCACAGTGCCTGATATCAGATGTAGTAAGTACTCAACATACATAATACTTTTAAGTTCTTATAGATAATAAAAAATTTGCGTGGTGCTGTCTAATCTACAAAATTGCTTATTACTTCACTACCTCATTTAATTTCCTACAAACTACCTTGCAAGTTATGACTACTCTTTCCATTTTACTCAGAAAAGTATGGCCTAGAGCAGTCAAGTGACTTCCCCAAGGTCACACAGCAGGCCTGGGACTCCACGCCAAAGCCCAGAGCCTCTGTCTCGCCCTCCTGCTTGTCGCAGGCACCTGCCCTGCCTCCGTTAAGACATGGCCTGCACCCGCAAGAAACTTAATGTTCTGTCAGACATCCACAGAGGGGGAGGGCACCCACAATTCACAAGGAGACCCCCTGCCAGGAGACGACCACTTGCTGACATCACGGCCTTGCACCCAGACCTATGAGAGGACAGAAAAGCAGGGGACAGGACCTGCCACTTCTGTGCCTGCAGCTGCACCGTGTGGCTCAGCCAGGGTAGGGAGGCTGCCTGACTCACTACACCAGTGCAAAGACACTACGTGATTAGCTCGGTCCTGCTATTCCGGCGGGGTGTGGCAACCACAGAGCCCTGCCACTGCCAACACCCCGTCCTCCCTTTCCCTTCCCTTCCAGGTTGTTACGCGCTGCAAGCCTGGGGGACAGCTGACCCTGTGCCCTCTGCTGGCCCCGCTGAGCACTGGTGCCCACCCCTGGCTGCCCTGCGGACCTGTCCAAGCACCCTGTTCACCACGGGTGCCCAGCCCAGCCAAAGCTCCTTGGCCAGTCAGATGTCACGAGCGAGAAGCAAACCAGGGAAGAGCCTACCCTACACTTCCACTGCTGCAGGCGCAATTCTGCCACTGCTTTTGTTTTTCCCCCCAAGGATCTAACTGTAAGTAGCCCAGCCGGGTTGGCCTCAAACTCAAGATCCCTCTGCCTCAGTGTCCCGAGCACGACGACTGCAGGTTTGCACTGCGTTGCTGGGCTTAGGCCACTATCTGTGTCTGTTACTCAACCCGAGTTTCAGTCTCGGGTACAGTGGAATGAAATTAGGTTAAGAGTTGTTGCAAGGCGTTAAAACGTCTCTGCCAGCGCTCTATAAACATCTACGGCACACAGACTGCCCAGACAGCTGCTCTACGCTGGGGCTTCACGGAGCTCCGCGGCCCACGCTGTAGCACTGTGCACTACACCGCAGCTTGGGGGCAAGGCGTGTGCAGCCTGCCTGCACCCCAGCAGTCAGACCTGACTTCGGCCCTTCCTGGGATCTGCAGGGCCAAGCTAGATCAACGACTAATCACGCTTGTTAAGTGAATACTAGAGCTCCGCCAAGGAGCTGTGAGGGTTAGGCAGAGGGGGAGACGGTTATTTTCACAGTAGATCCAAATATAGGCGGTCACCCGAGAGGCCCTGCCGCGGCGAGAGGAAGATCCCGTGGGGGAAGTCACCACGAGGAGAATGAAGTCAGCGCCCTGGCAGGTCCAGGGCGGCCCCGCCGACGCCGGGGCAGCTGCTGCCCGGCCACCGCTGGGGGCAGGGCGACGGCCGGGGCACGGTGTCGGGAGCGCCTGCGGTTTCCAGCCGCGCCTGCCCGCCAGGCGCCGCGCCGGGCGGTGGCCGGCGGCGGACGCGGCGCGGTCGCGAGCTCCAGGACCCCCAGGGGCTGCAGGCGCCGCTGGCGTCCGGCGGGGTCCCTGCGCCGGCCGCCGGCTTCCGAGCCACGCCGCGCCCGTCGCGTAGCAACGGCACCCCGGCCCGCCGGCCGGCCGCGCCGACCCCTCCCCAGGCGGGCGCCTCCAGCTCTGCCCGGCCGCGTGCCAGGCTGCGGCGCCGCAGCGCGCCTGCTGCGCTGCAGCTCCGACCTCGGTGCGCACTCACCCGGCTCCGATCACCGCTGTCTTTCCCGGGCGACCTCGCTGAAACGCTCCAGCAAACCCGCGCCTCCGCCCCGGGGCGTTGGTTAGCGTTCACGCGTGCGCGGGGACAGCGGCGCCGACAGCCAGGCGCATGCGCACGCGCTCCGCGCCGTCCCTCCCGGGGGCTCGCCGCGGCAGAAGGGGCGCTGGGGCCGGGTGGGAAGCCTTGGGCAGGAGAGGGCGCAGAGCCCGCAGCAGAGGGGGGGCCTGGGGTGGAGCCCGCTGTCCCACTTGGGTCAACGCGGCTCCAGCGGCAAAGCCCCCCTTCGGGGCATCACGGAAATACGGTTCCAGCCCTCCTGCGCCGCCTCTGACTTTTGGCGCTAAAAAAAAGCACAAAGCGCCGAGGGTTATGGCGCGTGGGGCACTTCGAGAGGCCGAAGCTGGAAGATCACAAATTCGAGCCAGCCAGGGCATCTTAGTGACTTAGCGAGACCCTGTCTCAAAATAAACGAATGGATGAATAAACGGAGCTGGGGATAGAGTTCAGTAGGAGAGCCTTGGGCTCGGACCCCACTACTGCAAAATAAATAAATAAAAAGGCACAAAGGGAGAGGTGTTAGCGTACCAGGGAGGGGCACCCCGTGCTGAGGGGATGGTATCTGCACTCCCCCCCGCCCCACCTTCCCCCCCGCAGCAAAATAATTCTCACTGAGCTCTGCGATGGCTCCCAAATGTCCACGCAGAATGCAAGAGGAAGGAAGGGACTCCCACGCCGGTTCCTAGCGGGAAGGCGGCCCCTGAGGGGAGAGGGAGTGATACCCACCTGCTCCGTGGTCCTGGCCTGCGGCATTGCTTCTTTCTCTGGATCTCAGAGATACGTGAGCGGAGCAGGGGGAGCGACAGGGGCCGGGACACACATGAACGTATAGTTGGTCTGTGAAAAATGCCCAGAGTTCGTTGTTTCTCAATAGGAAAAGGCGCCAAACTGCCTGGGGGAAAGCAGCCCACCTGCATTTCTTTAGCGATTACCTACTCCAGGCCCCTGCACGAGCACAGCAACAGCTTCGGGTACATCACATCATCCAACAGCGCCCCTGTACCCTGAGCTAGTTACCCATTAGCCATAGGTACGAAGGTAGCAAAAGGTGGGGCACACGCAGACAGCGCAAAACATTACCAGGAAGTGTGTGGTCCGAGAGGCAAGGCCCAGGCCCCAGCAGGCAAGTCACAGGATGTGGCCAGCAATGCCTACGTGCAGACAGGGCTTCCTGAATGCCCTCAAAGCGGCCTGGCCTGAGGAGGGGTCATCCTTCCGGAAGTCCGCTCAACCTGCTACCAGGTTGCTGGGGTGACTGGTACTGCATTTGCGTTGCCCTTGCTTGGGTAAAGCTCGCCGTGCCTGTTAGTGGAGACTGGTCATCTGCAGAGCCAGGCCCAAGTCCGGCTCTCCCAGCCTGAGGCTATGCAAAGCCAGGACAGGAGTCCGGACATCAGAACTAACAGTCTGACGCTAACATCCCGCTTTGCGAGTAAGTGTGACATCTTGATGACTTAGCAAGAGGGAACATTTGCCAAATTGGTGTCCAGAGGTTGTTTTGTCGCCGTCCTGCTGTGGGGAGAGCGCGTGGCCCTGGACGTTGAGTGCAGTGAATCACGCAGGGGGTTACACACATCACATGCCTTCCATGAAGAACCTAAAATGTAAATTAAAGGAGAGATGGGAGAAATCGGAAGGTGGACGTGTGCAGGGGAAGAGGAGCTGGGGAAGGAGGAGAGAGAGCGACTGAGAGGTGAGGTGCGCGGGCACCCTTGACCCACGTGACCGCGACCGTCACGCATGGTGAACACACGCTCACAGTAACGCGTGTCCCTCGCACTCACCACCCACCTCAGCCTTCCTTCCGGCTGGCTCCTGCCCAGATACACACCGTCCGGCTCCCGTTCCTTCCCTTCTGTTGCTTCCCAAGCTCGTCCATTCTCACGGGGCACCTGTACTTCCTGCCTCTCTGCGGACAGTCCTTCCTGGGGGACAAACTGGTAGAATCCCCGCTCTCCCCACCTTCAGCCTCACTCCCGCCTGTGAACCGGGTTCTGACTCCAGGCCCAGCCGCACCTGGGGACCAGGCTGACCCCAGGCAGGGGCCCTTGGGCCCTCAATCTGCAGTTTCCATTTTTCCTTTTGGACAGTGGAATGGGGGCCGAAGAAGTTCTTCTAATCCTTGATGTCTGTGGTTTGAGCTGGCAGTCCCTGAGACTGCCACCTTCCTGCCTAATCTGGTCACTCCTCCATGCAGGAGGCCGCTGAGTGGCCCCAGGTAATGGTGCTGTTTCTGGGCTCCTGGCCATGCCCCCAAACTCCCCTTGGCCTGAGGGAGCACAGCGGGGCAGGGACCTGCCGATCCCTGTACACACGTCTCTTTGCCTTTAGGCCTCCCCTGCTCCTGAGTCACTTGCGCAAAAATGAACCCCATAGGGGGCGCTTTGGCTGCTGAGAACTTGGATTCAAGAGAAGGGGGGCCTCGGGCAGGCCTAATAGCAAGCGCATGGCTCCACAGGCAATCCGTAACATCCAAATACATGAGACTTTTGGAGGACGTGTCAGATCCAAACCTTAACATCCCACCTCTGACCCCCAAAAGATCTGTGTCCTTCTTCCCATGCAAAATTCATTCAGTCAGTCTCTGTAAGTTGCCAAAGCCCCAGTACTTCCGGCACTGCTAAAAGTCCAGGTCCAAAGTCTCCGCTGAGACACGAGGCGAACTCTCAGCTGTGAGCGCCTGTGAAGATCAAAGCTCCTTGAACCATTTCCAAATACAATAACACAGCCCCTAATTACACCTCACACAGCACAACTCTGCCACGTACAAACGGAGACTCTATAAATTAGACAAGCACCCAATTATGCCTAACATTGCACCACGGCACTGTGTACAAACAGAAACACAATAAATTCCTCCCACAACGGACAGCAGAGCTCCTCTTAAAGATTACAGGCCTCCAGCACACGACTGCATAGGATAACCATCCCCATTCCAAAAGGGAAGAATAGGAGGATAGAATGTAATCGGTTCCAAACAAGGTCTAAGCCCAGCAGGGCAAGGGTTAAATCCTGTAGCTCCATGTCCAGCAACTGGGATCAATTGTGGTGGGGCGTGGCGGGGCCTGAACTCCAAAGGGCTCGGGTGGTTCCGCCACTACGGTGCTGATGTGATGCTGGCTGCGACCACCATCGTCTCTCCTTCGGGCTGGATCCCCTCACGGACTGCTGCGTTTCTCAGCTGACGATCCACGCTCCTGGCTTCTCCAGGTGTTCGGGCTCTCCGCTGCACCTCACGCTTCTCATGCAGGCCCTCCCCGGGGCACACTGCCTGGCCCCAAGGCCTGCCTCCGAAATCTGGGTGGAAGCGTCCATGCATCCAGCACTCTGCACGCCTGTAAAGCCATGTGGATGTCACCAGGCTCAGCCACCAGCTTGAGCAGTCGTAGCCTGGTCCCCTTGTGCCCTGGCTGCAGCAGCTTCTGAGCACCTGGATGGCCGAACTCAAGGAGTTGAACTCTGACCCTACAGGGAGCCCTGGGGTGCTCTTCTCAGGACAAGACCTTTTGCCTTTGCACCCTTTAATTGGTGAAGGGTGGGACCTTGCTGATTCCCGAGTCGCGGTGAAGGCCTCCTTCTCGCAGTCCTGGTTCCTGGTGCCTGGCTTCTGTCTGATGTCGGTCTCTCTAGGGAGCGTGCTTTTCCACTACAAGCTTCTTACGTCTGTTCTGTCTGTCATTGTCTCCTGTCGTGGAGTTGGCCAAAAGCTGCAAACAGACGCAAGTGGGAGCCTGAATATCCGGTGCCTTGAGATTTCCCCACCACAGTAAGCAGTCAAACGCCCTTAATCTCAGTTTCAGGCAAAGTCTCTGGACAAGGGCAAAACGCCGACAAACTTCTTGCCAGAGCGTGGCACGCACGGTTTTAGACCACTTGCCGATACAGTTGTCCTTCCCATCGGAGACTTGTTGAGCCTGGCCTTTTCAGTCCACACTTATATCAGCATTCTGGCCTTTTGGGCTCTGACCAGAATCTCCCATCAAGCTCAGCTCAGAGCACTCGAAGTTTTCTCCGCCTGGCACCCTCAGGCCTTTCCAAACTCCTCCTGCAAACTGTTCTAAGGGATTCCAAGCCACATGGTCAGCTAAAGTCACAGCTACAACTCCACTCCTCTGGTACCAATTTCTGTCTTAGTTACTTTTTCGTTACTGTGACCCAATACCCCACACCCACAAATTTTAGGAAAGGAAAGGTTTATTTTAGCTCACAGTTTCAGAAGGTCACAGTCCACTTGGGGGCAGCTGGCAGCAGTGGAAGCCCATGGCAGAGGCCGAGGGGGAGGCAGCTCCTCAAGACACTGCCAGCGGGAAGCTGAGTCCCATCCGGTCCGATCTGCTCCCAGAGGAAGGTAGCAGCATGTATGTCCTCCTAGGTCCCTCCCAGTGATCCGCTCCTTCTGGGCCAGCCTGTGTTCCCCGCTTCCAGGTGTGGAAGGCGTAGTAAGCCCCCATGACATGCCTGTAACACAAGCCACATGCCTGTGATCTGGCCCTCCAGACCAGGCCCAATCTCCCCGTAGCACATGGGTCCTCAGACAATCCACCACATCCAAACCCATGAGACTTCTTGTCTGTGGGTCTTCGCTCCTTCCAGAGTGTGCGAGTCCTTGTCTGGCTGTCTCTTGACCCTCCTGGGTCGACTATCCAGTGCTTGCCACGGGGCAGGTCTCCTCCTCTTCCTCTCTGGGTGAGCTCGGCCCTGTGGGGGTCTTCGCTATCTTGCCTTCTCATCTGGCTGCTGCCCTTTGCTGCCAGACTTACTTGCTCCTGGACGGACCTCTGCAGTTGGCCCCTTTTGTGTCGCCGAGGGCCGGCCCCCAATGGCCCAGCGGTTACAGGCTTGCCTAGCAAGCACTCAGCACCTAAGCGCGATTCCCCAGCGCCGCGTACACTGGGCCTGCTGGTGCACGCCTATACTCCTAGCACTGGGGAGGCTGAGACAGGAGGATTGCCGAGAGTCCAAGGCCGGCTCCACAGCGAGTTCTGAAGCCTGATGAACCAGAACAGCTGGAGCTCCTGCCAGAACGCACCGTCCTGTCCACCAGGAAGCCACACATCAGATACAGAATTGCCATGCTGTGGGGACTGAGCCTCAGTCAGGGATCAAGGAAAGGGCTCGAGGCGAGGGAAGCCACGCTTAGGGCTGAACTGAAGCTTTTGCAGGGAGCGGGGCTCTCGGGGGAGAGGGAGAGGGAAGGAGGAGGTGGCGGACGTGCTCCAGGAAAAAGGTGTGTGTGTGTATATGTGTTTATGTGCATACATGCACACATACTGTGTGTGGGGTGGGGGAGCACAGATCCCTGGGCTCATTCATCCTCGGTGTTTCTGGTTGCCAGAGCAGAACCCGGACACCAGCGCTGAAGGACGACACGGCCCTGGGGAGTGGCATGAGTGGAGTTTGCATCGAAAGGACACAGCTGTTTCCGAAAAACGGATCAGGAACAGCCAGGCAGGACACGGGGAGCCCAGCACGGGGCAGCGGGGAGGCAGCAGCTCTGTGTGTTAATGTCACAGTGGCCCTGGGAGCTTGTTCTGCTGATGACAGCATCACAGCTCTGCCCAGAGGTCTTCACTCTGGACCCAGGCCATGCTTCATGCGTCACAGAGTTCTTATGGGCTGAGCGAGAGAGGCCGGCTTCGTCAGACACGACACGGCTGACAGGTGGAAATAAAGAGCAGAAAGCGGCCACCACCTGTTTTCTTGGCAGGCAGAGAGACGGGACGAGGAAGGCGACGGGCTGGCCGGGTCGGAGCGCTCACTCTTTGTCAGGATGAAGGCGGACAGAACCTCGTCCTCAGGATGGCCGATTTCCCGATTTCCTGGAAGGTCAGGTGGCAGCTAGTGTTGTCCTGTTGACACGGAGCCTCGGTGGGAATGACTCTATTACTTAGTTCAGGTGGTGCTGGAATTCAACCCCAGGCCCCTCACTGCATTCCTAGCCCTTATTTTAAGATAATAAATAAAAACAAAGCAACAAATAAAATTTGTTTTGAGATAGTCTTGCTAAATTGCCCAAGCTGAGTTCCAGCTTGTAACCCTGCTGCCTCTGCTCCTGACCAGCTGGGACTAACAGCAGTGCCACTCCGAGTGGCTCTGTTTATAGTCTGGTCTGCCGGGACCTCGTCAGGATTCTAGGCCAAAGCAGTGGCCTCTTGGATTTTTATTTAACAAACCCAGATCCCTTCCCCTGTTCTTCAGGTGAGGAGACTTAGACACAGAGACGTTTGTGTCACAAACCCCTCGTACCTGGGAACTGGGGTCTGAGCGCAGGGTGCTCCCTCCCGTCCCTGCTGCTCCCTCCTGTCCCTGCGCCCACAGACTGCCCTTTTATTATTCTCTCCAAGCTGCGGCTCAGGCTGCCCCTCCTCCGGGCACTCCCTCCAAACTCCTCCTTCTCTATCTGAATACCGCCCACTGTTAGGGCAAGAATGTCCCTGGCCACACCGGGAGAGCCCTGCAGTTTTACCTGGGTTCCTGTCTCAGTCACTTTCTAGCTGCTGTCACAGAATACCCGGCACCCACAGTTTAAGGAAGGAAAGGTCTATTTTAGCTCGCGGTTTCGGAGCGGCTCGGTCCATTTGCGGGTGGGCAGCAGAGGTGGCCGCACACGTGCAGGCCTGGCTGGGGCGCGGCTCACGCGTGGCGGATGGGAAGTCAAGAGGCAGAGGAAGGAGGAACTGCGTATATGCTTCCAGGTCACATCCCAGCCACCAGACCACACACCCAGTAACGTGCCACCTGCTGTAACGTGCTACACGTCCCTAACCTACCACAGGCCTGTAATCTATCTGTCCTGACGGGGGGGACAAAGTACCCGAGGAGGCTTATTTTGGGTAAGGTACCAGCCACGTGGAGCAGGCTGGCGAGGGCCTCCCTTCTTCATTTATCATTTACTTGTTTTGAGACAGGCCTCTCTCTGTAGTCTGGGCTCATCATCCCAGAGTCACGGTGTAGCCCAGGCTGGCCTCAGACCTACGGCCAGCCTCAATTCAGCCTCGCGACAGACAGCCGGGGTTGTAGGTGTGCTGCGCCGCCGCACCTGGCTTATGCGCTATTGCGGAATTGAATCCGGAGCCTTGCACTTACTTGCTGGGCAAGCACTCTTACCTCTGGGCTGGTTCTCCTCCGGCCCCTAATCTAATTAAATCACTGTCCAAATCTCCCCTCAACCTCCAAATCCCATAACTGAATTAAATCTGCACCCTCTAAAAAGGTTCCACATAGATTTGGGGGATTAACTTTGTGCATGAGTTGGAGGGGGAGGGACGAGCCACGTGGGAGCCTATGGGGTGGTGGCAGAGACTTGTCCTGTGGGCACTGTAGGAGGCTGGCCCGGTGGATCACAGGCTTGACTGCTGCCTGGCCAATCGAGCGCCTTAGCAAGAGCTGGCCTCGTAATAAACACGTATGAGGTAGAGAACCAGCTCAGCCTGAAGGCGCTGGGCTCCATCCTCCGCGCCACACGGCTGCAGATGTGCGCACGCTCGCGCTGGCTGGCGTCTGGACCGGTGCTGCCTTCTCTACCCGTCTGCCTGCGTCTTCCCCGGCCTTGTCTCTCAGGAGACCACCAAGGAACAATCTTCAGAATCACGTGGGGGGAACGGCGGGCCGTAAGGCAGCCGAGAAGAATCGGAATTTTATTTTATTTTGTAAGTTTGGGACCGGCGGTCCCAAACTCCTAGGTAGCGCGGGCTGGCCCAGAGCTCCACGGCGACCCTCCTGCCTTGGGCGGCCGAGCGCTGGAACTACACCCGACGCTGGGCCGAGACGTGGCGCTGGAACAGGCCTGGGCTCGCTGCGCCGAGTGACGCCCAGGCCCGGAACCCGCCTCTTTATGACCTCGTTAGGAGGTTGGCAGGTACACGTAGGAGAAGGCACGAGCACAAGCCCCAGCGCGCTGACCAGGGCAGCGCCTCTCAAAACCAGCGGGCCGAAGGGCGCTGCCTTTTTTTCTTTTTTGAGGCTGGTCCCGACCTCACCGGTGGAGCTCACGCGGGCCCTGGACTACGGACAATTCGCCTGCCTCAGCCTCCCACGTGCTGGATGTCCCCGCGAGTGCACCACCGCGGCCAGTTCAGTGTTTGGATTTAAAAGCGCAGTGCGCGGCACCCTGGGAAATGTAGTTTTCCGTCTCCTTCCGCCTCCCGTTCCCGGAGTGCTCCGCGGAAGGCACCGAGTCCATCCGGAAACAGCCGAGCGCTCGGCCGCGGGCCTTTTCCTGCCGGCTTGCATGATGGGAAAGGGTCGTTTCCGTTAGGGGCTGCGGACTGCGGCGCGCCACCGGCTGCCTTCCGCACGTGAGGCGCCGCGCGGGCCTTGCTCCGCCGGCCTCCGCCTGCTGGCCGCCGAGCGCCCCGGAAGCCCCGCGAGCCCGAGGTGCCGGCGGAGGCGCAGGAGCCGGTCCCGCAGCCAGCTGTGAGGCGGCGCCATGTCGCTCATCTGCTCCAGTGCGTACGGGCTGCGGCCGGGGCCGCGTCGGGCCGGGGCGCGGGCTGTCAGCGCGGGACCCTGTCCTCGGGGCGGACGCGCGGGGTGTTCGCGGGGTGCGCGCGGGGGCCGCGGCCCCGCGGACTCCCGTCGCGATCTGCAGAGCGGGGGCAGCGGCGGGTGCGAGCAGGCGGCAGCGCAGCCCGCCTGGTGTGCAGAGTTCGGCCGTCGGGCGCGGGCCCGGGCCCCAGCTGCCCGGTGCAGGGCGGAGAGCGTGGGGGTGGTTGGAGCGCGCGTGATCGGATCACTCGGCGAGCGGCCGCGCAGGGCCGGCGGCGGCCGCCTGCGTCACTCGGGCCGGCGGCGCCGCGCTGGTGCCCGCGCCCTGCAGTCGGCTCGCGCTCCTTTGGGGATCGAGATACCGGGGGCCGGCGAGTGGGCCCGCGTGAGCGCGCAGCCAGGGGCGGCAGGGCCGGTGACGCAGCGGGCCCCCGGCCGCCGAGCCGCGCTGCGGGCCTCCCGCCTTGAGAATGCCATTACGCCTCGCGTCTTGCGGCCGTGCCCGGTCCGGTGTGCCCCCGCCGGGCGGGCCGAGCTTGCTGCCTGCCTCACCGCCCGGGAGCCGTGCGGGGCCGGTCTGCGACGGTGGCTACCAGTGGCGCAGCCGGCAGACAGCCGCCGTGGCGGGAGGCTTCACGCCCCTGCCAGCCTGGTGGGAGGGCGTAGTCTCCTGGGCCAAGTCGGGACGGACCCGGGCTCCGTGCGCGCTCACAGACCCGTGTCGCGCCCGACCCCCGCGCAGTCTCCAACGAAGCGCCGGAGCACCCTTGTGTGTCCCCCGTCTCCAACCACGTGTACGAGCGGCGGCTCATCGAGAAGTACATCGCCGAGAATGGCACGGACCCCATCAACAACCAGCCCTTGTCGGAGGAGCAGCTCATTGATATCAAAGGTGGTGGCCGCCGGCCGCCCAGGGGCGAGGCGGGCGGGGTGGCCCCGGGGCGGCTCCTTACTCTACTCTTTTTGTCGCTCTCCTGGCAGTGGCCCACCCGATCCGGCCCAAGCCTCCCTCTGCCACCAGCATCCCGGCCATCCTGAAAGCCCTGCAGGACGAGTGGGTGAGTGCGCAGGTGGGGGTGTTGCGCCGGCGCAGGGTCTGTGTTTCTGCCTGTCCGTTCTCCTCTCCGCCGGGCCTCTGCCACCACTCTTTGCCAGGCGTCCTTTGAGGAGCAGGTCGTAGCCTGGTTGGTGAAGTTACCCAGATCTGGGCTGCAGAGCGCGTACGGCCCTTGACTTTGGCTGCATTGCCCAGTGCTCCTCATGCCCGAATGTAGGGTCCTATCTCTTGGATTCTGAGGAACCAAGTGAATTTCAAAGTGTTATCCCAGGGCAGTGAAGGCCTTGCCTGTCTCGTCGCTGAGCGCAGGGACTGGTGTGTAGCCAAGGCTCACACGGAAGGGATGGATGGGAGTATGCGGGCTGTGGCTGAGGGACCGGCTGGCTGGCTGCCGCCCGCGGCCACGGCAGTCGGGAAGGTGCTGCCACATTGGCCTTTAGAGTGACATGCAGGCCGCTTGAGGAAGTCGGGGCAGGAGAGGGCTGCCGGCGCTCCTGTGTGTGCCTGGGCTTGGGCATGCGGTGGGTCTCCGGCTGCTCAGTGGCCCTTGGGTCCCTGGGGTTGGTTGTGGCATGGGCAGAGGTGGCACCCTCCTCTCAGTGGCTGGCTGCCCGCGTGCCCCTCGACCCCACCCTCACGCCCCGGCCGTGCCCCACACAGGACGCGGTCATGCTGCACAGCTTCACGCTGCGCCAGCAGCTGCAGACCACCCGCCAGGAGCTGTCCCATGCGCTCTACCAGCATGACGCTGCCTGCCGAGTCATTGCCCGTCTCACCAAGGAAGTCACTGCTGCCCGAGAAGGTACACCCTTTCCCCTGCTAGCACCTGCTCTGGGCTGGCCCACGTGCCGCTGGCTTGTGTCTGACTGTCTTTTCTCTCAGCTCTGGCAACCCTGAAACCGCAGGCGGGTCTCATCGTGCCCCAGGCCGTGCCAAGCTCACAGCCAAGTGTCGTGGTGAGTGTCCCCTCTTCTGCCAGCAGCCCATCTGCATGCATTGGTCCTGTTACTTTTCTACCCTAAGTTGCCCCGGCTGGGTACAGCCTTGTGGTCTCCTGCCCCAGCCTAGCAGAGTGCTGGGATCGTGGGTGTTGCTGCCACACCTGCTGTAGCCGTCCTTTGCAGGGAGCCTTGGCGTTCTGCACCTGTCACCCTCGCCTTTCTCCACAGGGTGCTGGTGAGCCCATGGAGTTGGGCGAGCTGGTGGGAATGACCCCTGAGATTATCCAGAAGGTGAGTCCTGCTTCGAGGTGGCGTGAGGCTGATGGGTCCCCCTGCACCCCAGGTCTCGGACCCACTCTGACGAACAGCTCCACTGTGTGAGGGTAGCAGGGAGTGGCACGAAACACGGGCTCTGGGGCCAGAGCCCCTGGGCTTCACGGCTGAGGTGTGCCTGGCTGCTCCGTCTGTCTCAGGCCTGCGGGGCAGATGTCATTTCTGATGAGAACAACCTGTAGCTCTTGCTATGGAAACGGCTGGCTGGTGTTAAATGGCCTGGCCGCACACTCTGCCTGTTTTTTCCTGTGAGAGGGACAGACCAGAGTCAGCATCGTCATTTTGTACATGAGACGTGTAAGGCGTGGTGTGCAGGAGCCAGAGCTGCCTCCTGTCCAGCGGCCTCAGCCGGTCACCTGGTGGCTAGCGTCTTTCTAGCATGGTCAGCGTGCGTCTGAGCTTTTGGACCACGTCCTCGTGCTGCAGTTAGCTCTCTGTGAGCTTGGCCCAGGTATAAAGTCAGGGCCAACATCTGGTCATACTGAGGGAGCGTGAAGGAGGTAGGCACGCAGCCTGCAGTGGCGAACAGCAGGTGGCAGGGGCCTGGGAGGCACAGGTGAGCGGCCTCTGCATTGTCGTTCTGGTGAGACTGCCTTTTCCCCTGAGCCTGTCATCTCTCGTCTCCAGCTTCAAGACAAGGCCACCGTGCTGACCACAGAGCGGAAGAAGGTGAGTCCTCCTCCACAGCTGGCCTGCTGGGAGCCCCTTGGCTCTGGGGGGAGGGGAAGTGGGATCTCATACTCACTGCTGCTTGTGGGGGGGGGGGGGCGTGTGTGCACTACCCTAGAGGGGGAAGACTGTGCCTGAGGAGCTGGTGAAGCCAGAAGAGCTCAGCAAATACCGGCAGGTGGCGTCCCATGTGGTGAGTGGCTGGGCCTCCCTGACCCGGAGCTGGGTTACCCTCCCTTTCTGGGCCGGGGTGTGCTGCCCGGGACCACGGCTCGCTCATCTTGGCTGCTGAGCTGTCAGCTGCCCCTTCCTGCCCGGCTCTGGGGTTCCCATCATAGAGGGAGGTATGTGCCCAGGCAGAATGCCAGTCTGCCAGCTGAGGAGCAGAAGTCTTTCTGCTCCCTGCCGGGAGGGCCCCTGAGGGTGTGGGGAGGAGGAGGCATGTGGCTCTGAGGCCGGCTGCGATGTGGCCATGACTGCGGCTGGTGTGACGCTCGGCAGGGGCTGCACAGTGCCAGCATTCCCGGGATCCTCGCTCTGGACCTGTGCCCCTCGGACACCAACAAGATCCTCACTGGTGAGTTTGGCCTGGCCCAGGGCCAAGCTGGGAGGGGCCGCAGGGCTGGGGTTGGTGTCCCCTTCGTGGGCGAGGGACCTGGGTTGGCCTGGCTCAGCAGCGTTAGACCCCTCGGCTCTCCTCCAGGTGGGGCGGATAAAAACGTCGTCGTCTTTGATAAGAGCTCTGAGCAAATCCTGGCCACCCTCAAAGGCCACACCAAGAAGGTCACCAGTGTGGTGTTCCACCCGTCCCAGGTAACGTACTCTCCTTGTCCTGCTGGGTTCTTCTTTGAGTCCTGCTGTGGCCTCCGAAGGGCCCCGGTCAGATCCCCACCCTGCTGTCCCACGGGGGAGTGGGGCTGAGCGTCCTGCCTCTGAGTCACCACTGTAGGCCTCTGTTAGAACAGAGACACGCGGGAGATGCACTTTGACAAAATCATTTTCATTGGAAAAAAACAAGAATGTCCCTAATAGATACTACAGCAATCAAGTTCAGGGCTGGGGCTTAGCTGAGTGGTTAGAGCACTTGGCTACTGTGTGCAAGACTGGGGGTTTGATTCCTTGTACCAGATTAAAACAAAAACAAAAACAAATTAGCCAGTTGTGGTGGTACACGCCTGTGATCCTTGCACTTGGGAGGCTGAGGCAGTAAGATTGCCATGAGTTCCAGGCCAGCCAGGCCAGCCATGACTACATAGTTCAGGACCAACTTGGATTATAAAATGAGACCATCTCAAAAAGAAAAGAAAACTTGCCACTGCCTTGGTCCTTCGGGCGAGGCTGGGGTCGCAGTGCTGAGATCAGCCATCCCATGGATTTGGGTAACGTCGGAGGCGGGCAGGTGGGTACTGCAGGACAGAGTGGCTGGAGCGTTTCCCAGAACTTCCCTCTGGGGCAGGGGCGTGCAGCGTCGGGTGCCGCGGCTCGTTGTTCGTTGGGACTGGACATGATTCAAGGTGAAACACCGATGCCGTGTGCTTACTTGGTGTTCACAGTCGCCTTGTCTGTGCAGTGGGGTTTATAATGGTCAGGACTTTGTTGTCGCACCAAACCCAGACGCTAACGGTAACACCCACGTTCTCCCACCCCAGGTCAGCAGGTGGCCTTCCCTCTCAGTCCAGGTATGGACTGTATCGGCAGGGCTCCTGCCCTGGGCCCCACAGCAGCCACCCACAGCTTAGACAGATGAACTTTTTTTTTTTTTTTTTACTTTTTAAATTTTTTTTCCCGCCCCCCCCAGATGAACTTTTAAATTAAACTTCCTGGGAGCTGGAGGAAAGGCATAGCGGTTAACATGCTTGCCCTGCAAGCCACAAGGCCCTGAGTTCGATTCTCCGGGACCACATAAAGCCAGGTGTGGTGGTGCACACCTGTAATGCCAGCACTCAAGAGGCTGAGGCAGGAGGATTGTCTTGAGTCCAAGGCCAGCCTGGGCTCCACAGTGAGTTCAGGACCAGCCTGGGCTACAGAATGCGACCCAGTCTGAATAAAAGAGCAAAAAACTAAAAACTATTTCCTGGGACTGGGGGCATAGCTCAAGCTCAAGGCCTTGGATTTGACCCCTTAGCACCCCACATAAATTGGGTGTGATGACACACATCTGTAATTTCAGCACTCGGGAGGCTGAGGCAGGAGGATTGCCATGAGTTCCAGGCCAGCTTGGGCTACATAATGAACTCAGGACTGGCCTGGACTACAAAGTGAGACCCTTTGTCAAGAAAACAGAAACTTGTGAACTGAACTGCAGCAGCCACCTTTCCCCACCCCTCCTGACAGCAGGCACAAAGTCGCTGTCGGCTGCAGTTACGCTTCCCACCACGAGGTGGCGAGGCCTCCGGAGGGCTGCACCTGAGGGTGCCTGGTGCTTCCATCGCCTCCTGGGCATGGAGAGCTGAAAAAGCCTTTGCTGGTGGTCACAGCCACTAAGAGAAAGGCCGTTGGTTCGCCTCTTCCCTGACCTTGACCTTCTGCCCTTGCCTCTGCTGCAGGACCTGGTGTTTTCTGCCTCCCCAGACGCCACCATCAGGATTTGGTCTGTGCCCAACACTTCCTGTGTCCAGGTGGTTCGGGCCCATGAGAGTGCGGTGACGGGCCTCAGCCTCCATGCTACTGGTGACTATCTCCTGAGCTCCTCTGATGACCAGGTGTGGACCCGCAGCCCTGAGCGTGGCTGTCTCGTGTAGTGGGTCCCCACAGGCTGGAGGAGTGTGTGTCCGGGGCCCCTTTGTCACTGCCCCGTGCTTCTGGTTTCCAGTACTGGGCCTTTTCTGACATCCAGACGGGGCGTGTGCTCACCAAGGTGACTGACGAGACCTCCGGCTGCTGTAAGTTGCTCCCGGGCTGGGCTGTCTGCTTTGCTCCTTGGTCTCGCTTGGTTCTCTCATTTGCTCTTCTACAGCCAGCCTTGCCCAGTGGCACTGCATAGTGTTAGGCCGTGCTGGCCCAGGAAGGGCTGCGGCAGGCCTGGTGAGGCCGTTCTTAGCCTGTCCCCGCTGGTTCCAGCCGCACACTCCCTCCCGTTCTCCACAGCACTCACCTGTGCGCAGTTCCACCCCGATGGGCTCATCTTCGGGACGGGAACCATGGACTCTCAGATTAAGATCTGGGACTTGAAGGTAGGACACACAGGCCTTCGTGAGGCCCAGGGTTGCTGCAGGGAGACGGTTGGGTGCTGATGGCGCCTGGCCTTGGGGGAGTGTCCTGAGCTGCCCGTTTGTGTGATGGTGTGGCCTCGGGGCCTACGCTGGTGGTCGTGTGTGTCTGTGTGTGTATGTGACTTGGCCTCAGGGCCTACGCTGGTGGTCCCTAGCAGGGCAGTTTGCTGAGGCCACTTCTTGTGGTGGTGACCCGAGGATTGCCTTATCCTGTCCTCCTAAGGAGCGCACCAATGTGGCCAACTTCCCCGGGCACTCGGGTCCCATCACCAGCATCGCCTTCTCCGAGAATGGCTACTACCTGGCCACGGCGGCCGATGACTCCTCGGTGAAGCTCTGGGACCTGCGCAAGCTCAAGAACTTCAAGACCCTGCAGCTGGACAACAACTTTGAGGTGCGCCTCCCCAGCGCTCGCTGGCATGTGCTCGGCGCCCGCGGCTTCTGTTTCTGTGTGTGACCTTCTTCTTGGCTGTGGCAGGTCAAGTCCCTGATCTTTGACCAGAGCGGCACCTACCTGGCCCTTGGGGGCACAGATGTCCAGATCTACATCTGCAAGCAGTGGACGGAGGTCCTGCACTTCACAGGTGGGGCTCTGCGGGGCCCCGCGCCCTCTTGTGGCGGGGCTGGTGGGGCCCCAGCGTGGATCTGCTCAGGCTGGCTGAGCGTCGTCCCAGCTAGCTGTCGGTGTGAGAGCCAGTTGCTGTTAATCGGCTGTGTGGCATGGGCCAAGCGCTGGAGCCTCAGGAACGGAGAGCGCGTGCCCAGCTGGTGCCACAGCGCGTCCGTGTAGGCTAGGCGGCATGGTGCCTTACCACTTTGCCGGAGGCAGGCTCTGCTCTGCGGTATGGAATGTAGGCAAGTTGCCCAGGCAGAGGTGGTGGCTCAGCTGTGCGTGTGATGCGGGACCGCGCGGGCCTCGGGACAATCGAGGTGGGCTGTCCCACGGAGCTGTGCCCCATGCCGGCGTGTGTGCGGTGGGTGGGCTAGAGAAGCAGGCAGGGCTGAGGTGGTACTGGGAGGGTTTCTGGCTCTCGGAGCTGTCTGTGTGACTTACCCTGAGAGCTTCGGTGTCTGTAAAGTGGAAACCGCGGGACTGTTGTGCGTGTGCCTGGGCTGACACGGGGGCATGTGCTTGAATTCTTGTTGCCCCTGGCCTCTTGATGTCTCTTGTCCTGCTGGGCCACGTGTTGTCCTGAGCCCTGCTCTGCCGGTGTCCTGGGCGTGGAGGCGTAACCGAAGCCGGCTGTTGTCACCTCCCCACGAGCTTGGGGGGCTGAGTTAGACTGCGTGACAGGCCTTTCATCGGGGAGCTTGGGGTTTCTGTGTTTTGAGCTGCCGGGCAGGGAGGCCCCGGAGGGGAGAGGCTCGGCCCCTGTGTGCTGGGCAGGGAGGCCCCGGAGGGGAGAGGCTTGGCCCCTGTGCAGCCGGAATGTGGAGCCCGGGTGTCCGGAGTTGAAACTCCACGATGTAGAATAAGCAGGTCGGGCCGCCCGGGTACACTCAGTGGTCAGAAGCAAGCACATGGCTGCAGGGGAGGGAGGTGTGGTCGCCGAATGCCAGCTGAGGGGTGCTTTGGCGTTCCTGTGTCGCTCCACGGAGAAGGGGTGCGCCGAGGGCGTGTGTAGGCATGTATAGACGCGTGCAGTCCAGTGTGGGCTGCGGTGACGGGGCAGGCTGGTTGTTTGGGGCTGGCGTTCAGCTGCTCACAGCTGCCCCTTGCCTCCCTCCCCAGAGCACAGCGGCCTGACCACAGGGGTGGCCTTCGGACACCACGCCAAGTTCATTGCTTCCACCGGCATGGACAGGAGCCTCAAGTTCTACAGCCTGTAGGCCCGATGCCTTCTGATGGAAGGCCGGGCCGCATCTCCGTAGCTGGGTAGTTGTGGGAGGGTGGGGGGCCGTGGGGGTGGGGTGGGCATCCGGGGGGTGGGACATTCACATCATTTCACCCTGGACTGGGAGTGGCCTGAGCCCTGGCAGTGTGGACTGCCCTCACCGTGTGGGAAGGGCTGTCGCCAGGACGGGTGGGTCAGGCCAGCCCCGCCCTGGGCTGGGCTGGGCACTGTGAAGGGGAGGGGGCGGAAGGGCACCCGCTGGATTTTGTAAGCAGTGATCTAGTTTCATTAAAAAAAAAGAGGAAACTGCCACTTCTGTGTGTCTGTCTGTAGCAGGAGCGCCTTAAGCTGGAGGGCGGGTGGTGGGAGCCCTTGGGGCTCTGGCTGCTAGAAAGCCTTGCTTGCCCGGTGGCCCCGTGTGCGTAGTGAGGAGGGTCCTTCTGTCCTCAGTGGCCCGGGAGGGAGGGACAAACAGGCTGGGGCCTGGGGGGCGGGGGACAAGTTGTGATAGGACCTTACGGTAGAAAACTGTCCCTGCCAGCCTAAATCAGAAGGACCCTTTTCTGAGCTGGCTGTGGTGGTGCATGTCTGATCTCAGCACCGTGGCAGGCTGAGGGAGGAGGGTCACAAGTTCAAGGCCAGCCTGGGAACTTGGTGAGTTGCTATCTCAAAAGGGAACACTGGGGCTGTAGCTTGGTGCAAAGACCCAGTGTTCAACCCCGAGTACTGCAAAACAAAACAAACAGATTTTCCCGACTGGCAGACGGTTGAGGGAGAGCTGGCTCGGGAGCTGGCCAGAGGACACGAAGCCAAGATCAGACGGGCTTGCGCAGAGGGGTGGCTGGAGTGGGGGCAGGAGAGTGGGGAATGGTGGCAGGCAGAGGCCGGAAGGGCCCCACACTGCAGGGAGCGGAGGGTTGTGGAGGTGGAGAGGGCTGCCTTCGGGACGTCACCACAGGGGCCCAGGGGACGGCCCAGGGGACGCTCACACCCGCGTCCAGCGTGGCAGACCCGAGGGGTTCCTGCGGAAGTGGGGTGAGGGGTACCTACCGGAGCAGGTGGGAGCTGTCTAGAGCTGCCTGCGTGAGGCTTGCTCATAGGCTGGCGGGGACTCAGGCAGCTGCGTTGCAGGGGCCCCCAGTGTGGATGGCTGGCCACCCCACCCCGCACCACCCATCTGTGAGCTCCCGGCCTCCCCCAGGAGGGTCACAGAACTTGCTGTAAGACAGCAGGACCTTTTATGTGGCCCTGCAGGTCGAGGCCAGGGCCTTTGCTCTGAGGTACGTCCCGAGGCCCCTTTCAGTGTTTGACATAGGGTTTCACTACATTGCCCAGTCTGGCCTTGAACTTGTGATCCTCTTGCCTCTGCCTCCCAGAGTGCTGGGACTGTCGGCCTGTGCCACGCCACCAGCCCAGCTGGACGGGACCTTTGTAGGGCGAGTGCGGGTTCAAGTCCTTAATTAACCAACCTCCTTGCCAGCGTGGGAAGAAACACCGGAGCGCAGGTAAGAGACGTTTCTAAGATCCAGGTCGTCGTCGGGACACCCCTTGTGATCAGAGCCCATGAGGACGGGGCTGTTTATCTCCTGCTGCTCAGACAGGCAGAGATGAGAGGGGGCTGGTATGGGGTGGCCCCCCAGCACCCTGCAGCAGGCGCCCGCGGCGTGGGCTACGTGTGGGCTACGAAACACTGTTCAGAGAAAATCTCATACAGAGAACTCCTGCTTGTATAATTACAGGGCTTGTTACCTGCAGCCGTACCGGGAGCTCCTTGCTTACGTAATTACCGTTGCTTGTCATCTGTGACAATAGGCTGGACTTGAGCCATGACAGAGGGGTCACATCTATTTAAGGCGCAGAAGATGAGGCAGCGTATCTAACCTGTGTGTATGGCTGTGTGGTTGCTTGGGTCACGTGCTGGGGGCACCAAGCTCAGGGCCTTCATACTGAGCTACAGCTTCAGCCTATTTTTAATTTTGGGACAGAGTCACACTATGCCCAGCCTGGGCTACAACTTGCGAACCTCCTGCCTCAGTTTCCCAGAGCATTGGCATTACCAAGACTAGGCTCGGCTACCCTCGTGTTTAAAAAACAAAAACTAAAACAAAAACAAAAAACCACTGAAGAGAAAGGTCACAGTGTGACTCCCGATGCTCTGCCACGAAGCTCAGTGCTGTCCTACGCTCACTGCCACGCCACGGGAAGCCCTGTAGGGAGTCTGGAGAGGGGAGGGGAGCACCCCCCCGCCCCCACAGCCTCACTGGGAGCTCCAGTCCAGCAGGTGCACCCTCCCCCTGCTGTGGGCAGGAGGGGTCACCCGCACTGCCACAGCTGGAACGACAGAGTGAGTGAGTCTTCAGGGCTGGCACGGTGGTCCGGGGATCCGGCCTCAGGGATCCATCCTGTCCCCCCTTCTGGGAAGGCCGGAAGGCAGCCAGGAGCCGCCCAGGCAGGTGGCACATGGTGACTGTTACGGTTTAGATCTGGAATGTCCCCCAAAGCCTCATGCACTGGGATGTTGTGGGTTACCCATGAGTTCCACATGTCCAGAGGTGGGACCTGGACCCTTGAGTGTGCGTGGGAGATCCCTGCAAGTGCGGGCTGGGCCAAGGGCAAGGTCAGAGGGCTGGGAGGACGTGGTGGGCGGTGCCAGGTGGGCGGTGGCTCGATGTGGCCAGGTTGGGACAGGTCTGAGTGGCATCCTGCGCTGTCCAAGCGCTGGTACTTGCGGTGGTGCACCCAGCCTGCAGGGGCGGCAGCCAGGGGGCGGGTCCCAGGTTATCTGCCAGCTACCACCCTACCCTGCAGTCATCCTGGGCTGCTTCCTGGGCCCCATGCCCACAGCCGGAGCCCTTCCTACCTTGCCAGCAGGCAACAGGCCCTGTGAAAGCAAAGAGGTCTGTGGGCTTGGGGTGGGGGTGACCCAGGCATCTGGGGTGGTGGGGAGGGGGTCAGGCCGAAGCCGGAGGCCCCCTGGGGGATGGGTGGGAGACCCTGCTGCAGCTCCAGCTTTGCTGCTGGCTCGCTGTCATGGCCGGAGGAGGTCGTGGTACAGCGTAGCTCTTCATGCTAACAGCACCCAGCAGGGGCAGGCCGGCACAAGGCGGAGGCGGAGAGGCTGTCAGCAGGGTCCTTGGGGTCTGGCGCTCCCGGCCAGATGAGGGCCCTGGGGCAGAGCTTCTCTGAGGATGTCTTCAGCGAGGACAGGATTCGGGCTGGGGCTTGGCAGAATCTGAGGACACCTGAGACGTGGCCACCTGGAGTGGCCCGGCTCCTGTGCAGGGCCTGGGATGGGCTGGGTCCTCTTTCTCACCTGCTGTGGAGCTCAGAGGCGTCAGGCCAACGGCCCAAGAGCACGCAGCGTAGAAGTCTCACTCATTGCTGGCCTCAATCGGCGGGCCCCGATTGCCAGGTCCTCTCTGCCCCTGGGTGGCTGCCCGGGCCCACGTGGCACCCTCACACCAGGACCAGGCTGCTCCCAGGATGAGACAGGGCCCCTGAGCCACGCGGTTAGCACCATCTCTGAACACAGGTCACTGGGGCAGTCGCGACCTTCTGACAAGGAAGAGGCACCACACCAAGCAGCCACTCCCAAAGTGCCGGGCCTTTCCCCCACGCAGACATGGCCTGGTGATCCTGGTCTGCGGGCAGAGCCCACGAAGCTGCATGCCAAATCTGTTCTAGAACAGTGAACTCGGCTTTCAGCCTAGGGATGTGCCTGGAGTTGCCGGGCCCCGCTGGGGGCAGGGTGGCCCAGATCAGCCTGGGTGGGGGCTGCTTTACTACCGGTCCTCAGGACGTGGTGCTGGTGCTGCCAGTGTGCAGACCACACAGAACCACTCAGTCGGAAGTCAGAGCTGCCTTCTCCAGGGAGGGCGGCAGGTCCACAGGTGACCGAGCGTGCGAACAGGACCAGGGAGCTGCGCTGGGGCTGGGTGAGGCGGGCCTGGTGCAAAGCCAGCAAAGGCTGGGCAGCGCCGCTGAGGTGAGCTGCCCGGGGAACCTCACTCAGCCCAGTGTGAGCTGGACCTCACCCGTGAGTGCAGGGCCAGGGCTGCTGGCTCAGAGCTCACTCTCCAAACTGGGCTCTGGCAGTTTGCAGGGCTCTGACCTGCAGTGCAGCGAACTCAGCTGCTGTCCCGGGTGTACCCCTACACTCGCCCCAGCCACTCCAGCCAGTCACTGCCTCAGAGCCATCCTTGTGGGGGCCCTGACTGCCCTGTGTTCCTGTGGTGCCCTTGCCAAGCGATTGGAGAACTGAATCCTATTGTCAAAACTGTCCCCAACTTTGGTTATCTGCGTGGGCAGATAACCCTCAGGCCCCAGCACAGGAAGCTTCCTGTGAACCTGAGCAACCCTGGAGCCCACGTGGGCTCGTGTGCTGCAGGCCTCCCTGGCGCCGGTCACCTGAGATTCGGGCAGCACCCTCTCCTGGCCCTCAGGGGCCGAGCGGCTGCCGCGTGTGCTGGCCCCATCCCTCACCACCACGGCAGGTGGGTGCAGACTGTGGTACTCCAGGCCCTGCGTCCTGGGGCCGACAACTGTGGCAGCCATGTGCTCACTGGCACAGGATGCTGCTGGACCCCTGGCCCAGCTCCCGGGCTCCCCTGTGGATGGCCCTGCGTGGCTGGGATCTTTGGCCCACCCATCGCTGGGCGTGGGAGGGGCGGGCTCAGTCTGCGAGGGACAGGATGGAGGGCACGGGTGGCTGGCCCCAGGGCAGGATACACACACCAGGCCGGTCACCAGGTCAATAAAGAACTAGCATTTACTGGTCTCGGTCCAGAGGCAGCTGCAGAAGGATGGGACGAGGGGAAGGAGCTTCCCCATCTGACCCTGGCCAGTCCTGGGCCTGCCCGAGCCCCTGGAGGCCAGGAGCCCCATCTGGGTGAGGTGCCGGCCCTGAGGAAAGCCACGCAGCCTGAGTCCTGGTGCTGGCAGAGCTGTGTGACCACTGGCCCGGGGGCCATGGCTCAGGTCTGGTCACCTGGGCGCCGCGGCGGCGGCAGCTTCTGCAGCAGGGCCAGGGTGTCCCGCTTCTGGATGGAGCGCAGCTGCTTCTTCTTGGCCCGCTTGAGCTTGGCGGGGTTCCGGATCTGGGGGCAGGGATGGGCAGGGATGGGCGTTGGAGCAGCTGGGCCTCAGGCCCTGCCCTCCAGGGTGGGTGGGGCGGGGACACTCACCACTTGGACAACCTCGGCCTTCCTCTCATTCTCCAGCCGGCGTCGCAGGTTCTCCGCCCGGCGCTGTTTCTTCTCCTGGGGTACATGGGGGCACACGGGAAGGGGTACATGAGGCTGGGAGCCGAGAGGGTCCCTCAGGCCCCGGAGTGACAGCAGGCAGAATTCTCAGGAAAGAGGGGAAAGGCTCATCTAACCAGACCCCAGGGGTGAGAGTGGAGCCTGAGAACCTTCGGGGTACCGCGGGGGCTGCTCATGCACCACGGGCCTGGTGCCCAGAGGCACGCCCTCCGCTGGGAAGAAAAGTTCAGACTTCCCCAAGTCACATCAGAAAGTCGGTAACAGGCTGTGTGTGGCATTGCGTGCCTGTAATCCAGTATTCCTGGAGGCTGAGACAGGAGGACGGAAAGTTGCTGCCCAGTGTAGGCAGCTTGGCGACTTAGTGAAAGTCTGTCTCAGAATAAACAGGGCTGGAGCTGCAGCTCAGGGCAGAGGCCTCTAGGTCTAATCACCGGAGGAGTGAGGTAGGAAGGCTGGATAAGCAGGCAGCTGAGAGCAGGGCTCATTTGGGACGGGGTGGATGAGGCCCTCCGAGAAGGTGGGCTTTCCTCCACCACACTGCCCCCGGGTCCCCTCCGGTACCTCCAGGCCCGTGCACCATGGCGCTGGAAGCCGGGTGCAGTGTGGCTGGGCACCTGGGGCATTCCCAGGCACAGCTGGGCACGGGATGCCAAGAGGCTCTGGGGACCAGGCTGAGTCTCCAGGTAACTGGCTGGGGCTCTGCTGCAACGTTCTCAGTGGGAGACCCCGAGACCAGCTGTGGCGCGTGTGCCGGGCAGGAGCGGCGACCGGACTCTCTGGGGCACCTGGAACCCAGGTGGGGTCTGGCCCCAGGGTGGAAAGCCCAGGGCCTTCTGGCCACGCTGACTCCTTGCCCAGACGCAGGGGAGAAGCCGCTGTCTTGCCCAGACGGATGCTGGGCTGCACAGGAAGTGCGATAAGGCCTGGGCACACAGTGGCAGGCACCCTGTTCCTGGACCTCAGCTACAGTCCGACTGGGGGTGCCGAGGGGCCACGCCTTTTCTCAGTGACCAGGCTGGAGTGAAGTCGTCCGGCCCTAAGCAGTGCCCATTCTGCGCCCCGGGGTCCCCAGGCAAGCTGTGTGTGACACCCCTGGTCACGGGGACAGTGTTGCGGACCAATGTGGCTGTGGCTTGGTTTCTGGGGGGCTGCGTGCTGGGGCCCTCCTCCCTCTCATTGAGGTGGGTGGAGCCAGCACCCTCCACTGGGGTGTCCCGGCCACAGAAGAGGCTGGTGTGACCGCAGCATGGACAGACTGGAGCAGAGGGGCCATGGAGGGAGAAGAGGCTTTACAGTGACAAGAGCAAAGCCACCACAAGCCTCCAGCCAGTCCCAGGAAGGACTCCGTGCCCGCCTCCCTTTGTGCCCTCGCCACCTGGAGGCCTCCCGCCTCCCTTGGGCCGTGCCAGCCTTGCCCAGGACAGCGAGCAGGGGACAGCCCGGCCCGCCCACGCAGCCACCGTCTCACCTGGCGGCGCTTCTCCCTCTCCTCCTCCAGGTGCCGCGCGAAGTCCCCGGCCAGCTTCCTCTCCCGCCGCTCCTTCATCTTCCGCTGCCAGGATGTGCGCAGGGGCTTGTCCTGGACCATTTGGGAGAACCTGGAGGGGCCGGCGGCCACTAAGGGGTCTGCAGGGTAGCTGCCTGCTCCAGGCATCCCTCCCCACGGGCTGCTGGGGACCCCCGCCTGGCCCGATAGTCTGCCCTGCATAAGCAGGAACCAGAGGGACAGGGCAGTGGGTACACTTTACAAGACATTATCAAAAAATACAGCAGCTATTTAAACCGTGCAGTAAGACACCTGGCCGTGAACCCGCTCGCAGTCCTCCCCGTGGCTTTGAACACACACATCGCATGGGTCTGCCACTTTTGGGAGCAACTCTGGAAGCCTTCTCTCATGGGTGTCTGCGGATGCGCTGTCTCGGTTACCCTGGCGTCCTGAATCTATTCCCAGTGCTGACCTTTGGTGATCGTTTGGCTGGAAGAGCCAGAAGTCACACGGTGCCTGGCTGGGTGGCTAAGCTGGATGAGGACACACCGTTATATTTTTACCAGCCAGCCTTGCGGTCGGATGGCACTCAGCAGCAGCACCTCCCTTACCGTGTGGATGCCATCTTGAAAAGACACTCAGGAAAGGGGACCTCAGGGCTGCTTCAGAAAGCGGCCAGAACAGGGGACACTCTATCGAGCCGCTGTCAGTGTCCCCTTGAGGCCCCGCCTCGATCCCCGGCTCCCCGGCAGCCAGGTGCACTGCGTCACAGGCACTGACATCGGAACTGAGCCCCGGCTCTCCTTCCCGGCAGCTCCTTCCAGGACAAGCCTCTTCAAGCCACCGCGCGGCGGGGATGTCCTAAGCACCTGCTCTGTCCTCGGTAGGAAAAATGAGCAGACCCGTGGCTTAGGGCGGCTGCCACCTAATCGGCCCTCGGCCGGCTGAAAGCAGGCAGTGGGATTTCTCACACAAATTTTGAGGTGAGATCAGGTCCTGGGTCTGCCCTTCACTGAGCTTCCCCGCGCCTTGGCTTCCCCAGATGTAAAACAAGAATAGTGGCAACACCTGGTCTGTAGGGCCGAGGTGCAGAGCAAACGAGGCCACAGCTGCTGTCTGCGTGTGCAGAGCTCTCCACTTGGCTGCCCCTCCGGAAGTGCTCAGCACAGGGCCCTAGATGCGGTCCCCAACCCTTGTGGCACCAGGGACCATTTCCCCACACACTGGGGGTGGATGTTAGGGTATCACCTGAATGCACTGCACTTCCTGCGTGCTCCTAGCGCAGTCTAACACTGCTGCTACCGACAGGAGGTTGAGTTCAGGCAGTCACGTGAGTGCTGGGGACTGGCTGTAAACAGATGAAGCTTCATACACGGATCGAGTGCTCACCTCTGGCTGTGCAGCCCAGCTCCTGACAGGCTGCGGGACCGGTACCCGTCATGCCCTGGAGGCCAGGGCTCCTTGCCCTGTGCATAATCAGCACTCATGGATCGTATTTTTTTTTTTTTTCATCATAAAGACAAACAGCAGTAGCAGTGGGTGAAGAGGCCCTTGATGCTTACATCAACTATTGGCGGGCTGACCTGTCCCTCCCTAACCACAGGGTGTCCCCAAAGTCGCCATGCAGAAGGAAAACAACATAAAACTGAAGCTAAATGTACTTCTCCCTACAAAATATTCATCACAAAATCTTGTTACTCTTTCTGTGTGTGGTGATGTCGGCACACCCCATAAGAGGGCACGACAGGCCAGTGTCTGCTGGCTGAGCGGGGGAGTGAGGTGCCACGGGTGCTACGGGGAGGAAAGGTGTTGAGGAGCCGGCCTTCCGGCCGCCCACGGCACCGACCAGACACGGGGTGCCTCTCTCCAGGCTGTTTCCGCAGGACAGCACCCCATGCTGGTCCACTCACCTCTTCTTGGAGCGGTCCTTCCACACGCGCCCAGATTTGGGCTTCCCCTTGGGGACCACGGGAAGCCGCTCCTCCTGCTGCTTCGCCTTCTTGCCGGCTGGGGCCTGGTCTGAACACCCGCGTCCACGCTTTCTTGCGCCGGGGTCACCGGTCGCAGTCTCTCTGTCCTGACGTGGCTGGCTGGGCTCTTGCTGGCCCTGGGGGGAGCCAGGCGCCTGGGCTGTCAGCTCTGGTGCTGGCTGCGAGGGCTCGGGGCCTGGTGCTTGCTGGCCAGGGTAAGGCTCTGGTGACGCTGGGCCCGGCTGCAGCTGACCTTGGGGGGATCCCGGGGTCGGCTCCACCGTACTCTGGGCAGCTCCGGAGTCCACCTCTTCCTGGCCTTGAGGGGACTTCGCCGACTCCTCGAGTTGGGGGGCTGCAGGACTCGACTCAGGCTGTCGTGGAGCAGACCCGAGGCCAGGATCCTGCTGCCGCAGGGGGGACGCTGGGTCCGGCTCTGGCTGCCTCCCTGGGGAACCCGCGGTCGCTCTCTGCCGCGGACTTGGGGATCCCGGGATTATCTCCGGCTGACGTCGGAGGGACCCCACATGTGCACCTTGCCGCGGACTGGGGGCCCCTGGGCTTGTTTCCGGCTGATGCCCGGGAGACCCCACGACTACACTCTGCGGCAGACTGGGGGACCCCGAGCTCGTGTCCGGCTCACGGCGGGGAGATCCCAGGCCAAGCGGCGGCGCACTCCCAGGGCACGCGGGCTGCCTCGTTTCTTCTGGGTTCCACTCCAGCGGCGCCAGGGCCCGTCTCGCCCGCGCAGCTTCGGCGGAGACCCTGAAGGGTTCGGGCTTCAGGCCTTCCAGCCGCCGGCTGCGCCTCAGCGGCGTGTCCATCGCCCAGCGTAAAGTTTCTAGACCTGAACCCACGCGCAGCCCCTGCCCGCTCCTGGGCTTCCGGCGCCCTCCTATGACGTCAGAAGCCACGGCGCCTGGGTCGCGCAGGTGGGGGGCGGGACCGGAGGGACGCATGCGCGGTTTGTGTGGGCGCCGAGGCGGCCAACGTGGTGGGGGCGGGGCCGGCGGACGCATGCGCGGTTTGTCTGGGCGCCGAGGCGGCCAACGTGGTGGGGGCGGGGCCGGCGGACGCATGCGCGGTTTGTCTGGGCGCCGAGGCGGCCGGCATGTGGTCGGGCGCCGCAGTTCCTTCTCCGGCTTTCACGTTGCCTGTCTTGCAGTCGCCGTTTCCTGGGGTGTAAAGGACAGCGTGCAGGGACAGAAGTGGGGAGAAAAGGGGATTCATTGTAGGGAAAGAGCGGAGCCCGGCGGCGGGTGGAGGGAAGGTACCGGCCTCGCGCCGCGCGGTGGACCGGGTGGTTCTGCGCCGCGAGCCGAGGGTGGGCCTCGCCCACGGAGGGAGGGAGGCGCTGAGGCCCGTGCCTCGTTTCCCCCCCGCCCGTGGTCGCCCTGACCCGTGGGCCCCCTTCCCATCCGCTCCGAGGTTGCGGGCAAAGCCTGGGCGGCAGCATGTGCGCCCCTGATCGGGCGCCGCCCGCCCTGCGGGTGGCGCCGCGGGTGGGCACCGTGTCTTGCCTGCGTGAGCACCTGTCTCCTGTCCGCGCACCCGTACACGTGCTTGTCACGGGGCAGGCCCGCTTCCCCGCCTCCAGCGTCCAGAGAGGACTTCTGTGGGGCCCCGTGGCGTGAGGCCCGGAGGGAGGCTGGTTTACCCACGTGCACCGCTGTATCTCAGCCCTGCCCTTGAACTTCCCGGGGTTGGTCCTGAGGATTCCTGCCTTGGCCCACACATCCCAGTGGTATTTTTTATTTAATTACTTACTTACTTAATTTATTTATTTATTTATTTTTGAGAAACCATTGTTTCTCCAGTGGGGGGATGTGCGAGGGCCTGGGAAGTGGCCCAAGGGTCTTCAGGGGTCAGAGGAGGAAGGGCCTGGGTGGACAGCAGGGTTCTCGGTGCAGCTGTCAGGTGGGCCTTGGGCGCCTTGATGGGAAGATGAAGGCTCTGGGAGAAACGCCTCTTCCGCTTAGCCGGTGCCACACCGTATCCAAGTGCCCCTTGATGAGGTCGGCAGGCGAATCAGCAGCCTGGGCCTTACCCCTCCATGTCCTCAGAGCTGAATCCTTGTTCCTGCCTTCCCGCCCTCCTAGGGTCTGCGCACTCAGTGCCTTTGTGTTCCTGAATCAAGGAGAGGCTCGTGGGAGGCTTCCCTGCCTCAGTTTCACTTCCCTACAGAGCAGCCACTCCTTACCCAGCTCTTTCAGAGGAGTGGGCTCTGGTTGCTTGTACTCCTGCCCTGACCTGGTGACCGGAATGGGGCGTGCCGGATACCGCAGCACTTGTGACCACAGCAATGTGGGACACCGGCTGCCATGCCTGCTGCAGGTCCTGTCCTCTGATCCTTAGCTGGGGCTCACTCACAAATGCTGGTTGGATATTTTAACACAGTTCTGAGGGGCTGGGTGTGGGCATGCAGGCCTGTAGTCCCAGCACTCTGGGAGACTGAGGCAGGAGGATCACAAGATCAAGCCCAGTCCGGGCAATTTAACAAAATTTGTCTCAAAAGGTGGATAACCGGGATAGCCCAGTGCAAAGTCCTGGGTCGATCCCCAGTGCTGCAGAGCCAAACCAAGCAAATCAAAATCGAAAAACGACAAGAAAACCCCAACAGCTTGACCAGCTCATCTCAGGCTCCCACTAGGGTGCCTGGGAGGGAAGGATGGTTTTGGCATGGAGATCGTTGGATGCGAAGGTGCTCAGTCCTCCGTGGTGTCTGGGAGGCTGTGGCGTGAGCACCTGCTTCCGCTTGAGCTCACCTTGCCAGGGCAGCGTCCCCGGAGACACCCAGAGGAGCCAGCTGTGTCCCTCAGCGTCCTTGCCGTGGCGTGGGGGAGGATGAAGAAGGGCTCTCCGGACCCCAGCCCATTATTTACTTCTGATTTTGAGGCAGGGTCTCACTACGTGGCTTGGGCTGGCCTTGAACTTGTGATCCTTGTGAGCCCGCCAGAGTGCTGGGATGTTCTCAAATCCTTCTTTAGAGTCAAGTCAACTTCCAGAGGAGGAGCTTGAAGCACGGGCCAGCTGCAGTCATAGCTGGTGGCACTTGGGGCCCCACGCTCCCCCGGCCACACCCAGCGATGTCCCGGTGGTCCCACTTTCCAACCAGCGGGATCAGTGCCAGGCTGCATGCACGGGTCGAGGGTGTAGGTCTGGGGAGGGGAGATCCCAGCTTGAGGCCTGAGCCTGCACCGGTCCTCATGTCACCTGTCACCACGTCATGGCTTCTCTGGCTGTCAGGTTTCCTGGTGAGTGCCCTGGGAGGTTCACCCAGTTGTCCAGCCAAGAGGGCTCTGTGCAGGCTGGAGGTCGCCTCCTGCCCAGCACCCCATGAACTGAGCGCATGAGCCCTGGCGAGGCCTGACACCGGTTATGTGCTCGGCCAGCACTGCTGGTGACAGTGGGGGCCTCTCCCTGCTCTTGGTTCCGAGCAGGGGCCTGGGGACCTGGGGACCTCCCACTTTGGCTCTCGGCTGGGTGAAGGGACATGGGCTCAGATGTCACCAGCCTGGTATCTTCCATCCCTCCGTGAGCGGGGTGTACACGGGTTCCCTGGTCAGCACGCTCAGGTTACGTAAACATGAAAGCCGTCCGCTCAGCACATGACGGTGGCACCGGTGTCCCCCTCCTCCCCCCGTGGGGACGGTGAGAGCCAAGCCAGGGCGTCGGTCCAGGGAGCAGCCAGCGAGGCCGCAGGGGGCAGCTGGCAGTCGCTGAGCCGGCCAGATCTGTAAGCTTCATGCTGCCTCTCCGTGTGTCACTGATCTTGGGCACAAGGTCACCTTACCCGGTCCGTGCCTCAGTTTCCCTGCCTGAGAAAAGGATGTTTACCAGTAAGTGCCATGGCTCTGGAGTCAGACAGGGAGGTGTGAAGACCGCCTCTACCGCTTGCTGTGTGGCCTTTTCCAGCGTCCCAGCCTTCTATGCTGGAGTTTCTTTACCTATAAGACAGCCACCATGGCAGCAGTCCTGCCTGGCGGGTGCCCAGGAGCTGGAGGAAGGTGTCCGCTCTAAAACAGTTAGTGGCAGTGTCCTGCAGCTCGTCCAGCACTATCTTCTGTCGAGGCTAAGCACCTGTTCCTCTAGCTGTCTGTTCCATGCCACCCGGAGCTTCCTGGTATCATGGTGCCCAGCCTCCGGCCAACGCCCTGGCTTGGCCGCTGCTGTCCCTGCAGTGTGGCTGGTCTCCTTCCTCTTGCTGGCTCAGGCCACCCTGGGGACACCCAGTGGAAACACTCAGGCTATCACCCGCTCCCGCCGCCTCCTGCCCACGTTGAACTGGAGCTGCTGGCTGTTCTGAAAGTGCGGGAATTTTTTGTGGGTCCCAGCTGAGTCCAATTTGTCCTCTCTGAGGATCCTGCTCCCCTTTCCCAGATGGGGCCTCTGAGCCGGCAGCCAGGGCCCGCGGCTCTCTCTCGTGGGAGCTCATCGCCCCGGCGCATCTCAGCTGCACGTCCCGGCCACTTCTCTGCAGTCAGCCCCAGAGAGGAGGCAGCAGGTGTGGTGGCGGCCGAGGACTGGCATGGCCTTCCGGGTGTGGCCCTAGCTGTTGCCACAGGGCACCGCCTGTTTAGGAGGCTGGAGCGGGAGGGGCCACTTCACCACCTCTGGGGTGCTCGACCTCCCCCCCTGCCTCTCACGCCTGCAGGGGCCCCCTTGCTCACAGCAGCCCCGTGTGCGCTGAGGGGATCGGGCTGCTTCCCCCACCTCAGGCCCCTTGCCGAGCCGGCCAAGGTGGGGTTAAGAGACGTCTGAGCAGGTGGGAATGGACTCCCCCAGGCAGCGTGGCCTCCCACGCTCCCCCCGCCCTGAAGCACCCCGCTTGTCCCGGTGCCCCTGCAGCCAACAGCGCTGCCCCAGTGAGGGTCGGGCCCGGTGTGGTGTGGGTACTGGGGCGGCTGGGCGGGGCCCCCGCGGTGGCCCATGGGGTGGTCGTTTCCTTGTGGGGACCGCATCTCTGTCCCTCTCATCCGAGGGTGTCCAGTTTTTGGTTTTTTTTTTTTTTCGTACACGGGGGATTGAAGCTGAGTCCGTGCCGCTGAGCTACGTCCCAGCTACCCTTTATGTTTATTTCGAGACAGGGCTGCGTTAAGTTGCTAAGTTGCCTAGGCTGGGCTCAAACTTGAAATCCCCCTGCCTCAGCCTCCGGGGTGCTGGGATTTCAGGCCTGTGCTGGCAAGCCCGGGTACCAGCTGGCCAGGCAGATCCAGGACCACAGCCTCTGAGCCCCCAGGGGACCCTTCCACCCCGTGGGCCTCGTGGAACTCCTCTGTCTGTTATTTGGAAGAGGAAATGGCAAATCTGTGCCTGTCACAGCCACCCACTCCTGCCTTAGACCCACAACTCTCCCCTGGTTCCTGAGAGGCGGCGAGTGTGGGACCCCTTAACCTGAGTGGCCTGTGGCGGCGGCTGGGCTGCAGCCCTGGTGAGCAGGTGGGGGGGCCTGGGGGCCCTGGGTGGGGCAGCTGGAGTGAGGGTGCTGCAGAACCGTCAGGAAGCCCGTCAGAATCAGGTCAGAGGCGAGAGGCAGATTCACTCCGTGTGGGCCAGCGCCTGGGTCACCGGTTCAGGCGGCTTCTTTGATACTTTTTGTGCAGGGCAGGAAGTGCAGGTCTCCGTAACATTTCTTTCTACATAAAGCAAGCTCACGGCCGTGCTAAGGCACCGCGGCTGTCCTGGCTGATCTCGCTGTGCAGAAGGGGAGCCGGGCAGGTTCTGCCTGTCACCGCGCAGGGCGCTCCCTCACGGCCTGCGGGGAGAGGGGCCCGGTCAGCACAGCGTTGCCCTGGACCTGCCTCAGAGCTGGGCACCCGCGAGGCGGCGGGGCGCCTGGGACAGAGGGAAGGTTAGAGGTCGCAGTGGCCGGGACAGGCCGCAGGTTGGAGCTGGGGCTCGGGAGAGAGTCCTCTTCTTCTTCCCCTCATGGCCCTGGGGGAAGCAGGGAACTGGGCAGGAGAGCCGCGGCAGGGGCAGGCACGGGGCTCCAGCCTCATCTCCACCCTGGGCCTCTGGGAGGCCTTCAGAAAGGCCCTTCCCCACCCATCAGTCACATGGTGATTTGGTGAGGTGACCCACAGAGACACCTGAGTTGACCGAGATTAGAAACAGAACTCAGGGCCAAGGCCACAGGGAGCTTGCACTCCCAGCTGAGAGGTGCCGGCCCAGGCCTTTCCAGCAAGGGCCAGCAGGACAGGGACACCCCCTCCTTCTCTGTCTTGGCGACACGCCTTCCCTGTGTCCCTGAGCCATCTGCAGCTCTGTAAATGTGTGCAGTTCTTACCACCACTTATCTAAGACATTGCAGATCTAAGTACTCAGTTTTTTTTTTTTTTTAAAAAAAAGATCGATTGGTCTTTCACTGTGCAGAGTCAAACATCGTGGCCATGACCAAGCCTCAGCCTTTGTGTCATCCCCAGATGTCGCCTCTCTGATCACTTTAGCTTATGTGTCGTGTTATAACAATACATCCTGTCACTCTCCCACAGCTGGAAGTCCGTTCCCCCTTGCCACACACAGAAAACAGCCCTAAAGCTAGCTGTGGGGACAAAACCTTGTGACTTCTGGCCGGGCGACTGGCCAGGTCTGCAGCAGGGAAGTCAGAAGATTAGCAAGTGTGAGACGTGAGAATCCAGCTGCCCGACGGAGGCTGACTTTTGTGGCACAGGAGTTGAACCTGGGGTGCATCTGTCCCCAGTGTACAGATGGAAACTCAGAGGCCCAGGGAGCTGGCGGAAGTCCCGGTAACAGTGTCCATGTGACTTGCCACCCCTAGGCTCCTGCCCTAGATGTGGGGGTTCGGATGCACAGGCCTCAGGAGCCTCTATGCACCCAAAGCTGTGACACGCCTTTGTCGGGTCCCAGGGAACCCTGCCCATCTGTCTACATGGGTGAGAGGCTGAGGTGGGAGGGGCTACGGGGGCAGCAGGGACATGGTGGTGCCCAGATGTAGCAGAGTCAGTGTCAGGTGCTGAGGGACTCCAGGGGTGCAGGGACCCCAGCGTAGCCACCATTCCTGGGGCAGAGGGTCCCAGCAGCGGGTTCACGGGGCAGGCCAGGGAGAGCCCAGGCCCGCGTCACCTCTGACTCCGCTCGTATCCAGCGTCGCCTTGGACCACCTCCATGTACGATGGTGGGGGCTCCAGTGGCGGGTGCTGTGGTCCCGGTGGAGGGCCATGCGTGCCGGAGGCATCAGTGTCCTGTGAAGGGAAGTCACTGTCCCTGCAGCTCAATGTGCAGCCAAGTCCCAAGTGGTCCCTGCTGCGTCACCGTGACCCCTCAAGGTCCAGTGAAGGTGGGAACGGAGGAAGGAGAGGAGCAGTGACCCCTCCTGGTGGCCATGCGCCATTGCCACCTCACTGGCCTCGACGCGGGAGTCGGGGAGTCAGCAGACAGGCCCAGTCTGGCCCTGGGGATGTGGCCAGCCAGGGACCCAGCCCGCTGGATTCCCCCCGGGTGGATTGGGTGGGGCAATACGCCTCCTCCTTGGAATCCTCCCTAGGAATGCACCCTGTGATCCTGAGCATGGGGCAGGGGGTCTGAGAGTGAACTCCAGGACCCGGAGAGGGCAACACCCGGTGGGGCTCTCTCCAGCTTCTGCCTCAGGGATCTTGGGCTTCTGAGTTCTACCATGACTGATAGATTTAGGAGGACGCCGCGTTCTGGTCCAGGAAGGCCAGGTGGCGACGCTGGCACCACGTCCTGGCCTCGCTGCCCTCAGCCTCTCCATGACCCCATCATTGCAGGGACCTCAGTATCTCAGGGACTCTGCAGGCTCCTGGTGTGTCCCCTGAGCTGGCAGCCCGCAGGGTCCTGGTGGTTACCTGGGCTGGGACGGAAAGGGCCCATCTCACTGTGGCAACTCACCAGGCAGGACTTGGGTGATGTCGTCATGGTCACCACTGCGATCCCTGACAGGAGAAACTGAGGCCAAGGGTGGGGTCAGGGGAGAGAAGCTGGGGGTCCTTAAAGCCCATACATTTCCCTCCTGCCAAGAAAACCAAGCCCGGGTGGCAGAGGGATGGCGGACACCATGACTTGGGCAGGGCCAGCCGTCCAGGCTGCCATGGGCCACTGCGGCAGCTCGTGTCTCCTCTAGCCTCAAACTCTGGCACACGTGTTCCCACTCTGCTCCGCCTCCACAGCCCGGACCCACCCGTCCTCTGGCACAGGACCCTGCCCTCTCTTCCTCCCACCCTCTGAAGGTCAGCTCCTGGTGCTGAGGCCTCTGAGGATTTCTGTAGGCATTAAACTATGTCTCCAGCCAGTTTTTTGGTTCTGAGATGGGGTCTCACTGAGTTCCCCATTCCTCCAGCCTCAGCCT
Source organism: Ctenodactylus gundi (assembly GCA_004027205.1). Lineage (NCBI taxonomy): Eukaryota > Metazoa > Chordata > Mammalia > Rodentia > Ctenodactylidae > Ctenodactylus > Ctenodactylus gundi. The sequence continues at coordinate 238,609 of PVKB01002240.1, read as the reverse complement.
CCCAGAGTGCCGGGATTGCAGGCCTGTGGGTGGGGCTGGCTCCACGGGGGTCTTGCAGATGATCACAGGGCAGTTACTGGAGCACAGGTGCGCAGGTGCTGCACTGTGCAAGGGCCTGGGAACACAGCACCCGCTAGGGGCAGGACCCAGGTACTAGCAGTTATCACAGGAGTTGGGGTGGGTCAGAGCCCCTGGGAGGAGGGTGCACTCTGGGCTGGTCCCCCATCCAGGCCGATGGCCACCAGCTGTCCTCTGTTCTCCAGAACCATGGCTGCGACAGGGGACAGCGTGTGGCCCAGCAGAGCCTGAGGAGGCTAGAGTTGCACCCAGGCCCTGCTGTCCCTGTGCCAGGCCCGGTGCACCTGCTCTTTGGGTGTGCTCTCAGGGCTCGGGAGCAAGAGGACCCTAGCTGTGTCCTTGGGACTGAGAGTCAGCAGTCCTAAGGAAGTGGGAAAAAGCTGCCCCTCTGCCCCTCCCAGGCCTCCTCCCTCCTGACCCCAACCCTCCTCTCCTCCAGCCCCTCGCTCTCCTCCTGGTGGATTCCAGGCCCTACTCACCGAGGCTGTGCCCCAGAACGGGTACCAACACCTGAGCAGGACCAGGTGCAGCTTGCCAGCGGAGGATGCCAGGTAGGCCCCGAAGGACAGGTGGACTGTGGCACTGATGATGTGAAAGGCCTGGGCAGGGACAGGGTGCCGCTGGGGACAAGGGCCACTGCGCCTGTGGCCCGTGTTCCCATCCAGCCCTCTTGGGGTCCTCGCCAGCAGGGAAGGAGCCCTCCCCAGGACCCGCTGCAGCACCCCCGGGCGGGGCGCTAGCCCCTGGCAGGCCCTGGTGGCTGGCACCTTGCAGGGTAGCTGGTGTCAGCGGCTCCCCTCAAGGCTTTTCAGGTTTGGGATGTTGGTCCCGTGGGGCAGCTAGAATGGCCCCCACCTCCCAGCATCCTCCCTGTGCCCCCCTCCTGCTCCCTCCCTTCCCTCGCCCATCCCTTCTCCTGGCCCGGAGGGGACGTGGGCTACTCACGCCCAGCTCCCGCAGCAGCCTCCTCCTTCCCCGAGGCATCTCCAGACGTCTGGGCTGGGTCCCCGAAGATGCACCTGTGCGCCCGGGCTGGGCAGTGCTGCAGCTGGGAGCCACCCCCGCTGCTCCGTCGGCGTCGCTGCCTTGGGCCCAGGCTGGGGACTCTGGCTAGGGCTGAGAGGGCACCGAGTCAGAGCGTGGCTCCTTCCCGGGGCTGTGCCCAGGAGGCCCGCCCACCGGCCACCCTGCCCTCCGGCTGTGGCCTTCTGGAACAGCAGTCGCCCTGGCCGGGGGTCCTGGAACTGGACCCGGCTAGGAATTGTCCGCCCCAGGACGGGGAGGACCGCTGCTCCCAGCCTCTTTGGGGTGGTGAGAAAGTGCCGCTTTAGGGGCAGGAGAACAGGGGCCAGGCACGTTGGACAACAGGACTGGGTGGCCCAGGGTGTCCAGGAAGCAGGAGGCCTGGCAGTGGGGCGGGTGCTGCCCCGGAGGAGCCAGCTGGACAGGCGGGAGCCAGACGCGGTCCTTCACCTGTGGTGACGCCCAGGAAGCGCGGAACTTCTATGAGGACTTACCACGACGATGTCAAGAGCACGAGCGCTCCAGCTGCTCCCTCCGTCCCGGGAGCAGGGGAGGCGTTTCCCTGAGTCTGTCTCCCCCATCCCACGCCCGTGACGCAAACACCTCGCTCACTCCCATTTTGCAGTAGAGTTCAGGGCAGTTTAGCCACTCAGCCCAGGTTACCCAGCCAACACGTGAGGGGACCGGGGCCGCAGGCTGGCCCTGAGCCCTCTGCTGACCCCTGCGCAATGTCGGCTCGACCACAGACAATGAGCGCCCTGAATATTTTCATGGGTACAGCAGCGGGGTGTGGGGAGCTCTCTAGGGGTCAGAAGCAACTCCTGGTTACCACAGAGAGCACAGACGCAGCCCAGCATGGCTTCTGGGGCTGCTGGTCAGGGGCAGGGCCGGGGGGGGGGGGGGGGGGGGGGGGGGGGGGGGGGGGGGGGGGGGGGGGGTGGAGCCAGCCTCCCCCGGGGCGGGGCACTGGCTGAGACCAGCACCCTTCTGAGCTCCAGAAGCCTGGAGAGATGCAAACTCTTATGACAGGTTGCGAGGAGGGCCAGGCCTGTCACCCCGCACTCTGAGAGGCTGAGGCTGGAGGATGGCAAGTTTGAGCCCGGCCTACTCAATTCAGCAGCTTAGCAAGATCCTGTCTCACAAGGCCAGGGATGTAGCTCAGTGCGAAGGTCCTGGTTCGATACCTGGTACTACCACCACCAAAAAGAAAAAGGGGGATCTGGAGCCAGGAGCTCTGCAGGCCTGGAGGGGGAGGCCATCTACGACTCCGCCTTGGAAGAAGAAAGTGGGAGAAGGTTTTCCAGTCTCGTCCCCTGCCAGGCCCCGGGTGGGTGCAGGACCCACAGGCCAGCGGGCTGGCACCCCAGGGAAACCCACCGGGCTGTGGGGCTGAGCTCCCTGGGCACTGTACCCAGTCCCTTCAGTTGTTTGGCTGTGGGAGAACAGGGACAGGCTGTGGAAAGCCTCCCGGTCCCCAGGGGGATGCCCCGGGCAGCGAGCCCCGCAGGTGGAGGGGCAGGCCCACTCCTGGCTGCGTCTCTGGTCTGGGGCAGGCTGCCTACTCTGGTGGTGGAGTCTTTCCTGCCTACGTGCAGGACGCGGTGCCTGCGGGGACAGGGGCTGGGAGGAACCGGAGCACGCGGTCTCCAAGGGCAAGGCCAGGCGCTTGGCAATAAATGTCACTCGGTATGTGTTCCCGCCAGCCAGGCAGGGTCCACTAGTCCCTGTCCTGCTCTCCGCTCTTAAGACCTGTCGTGTAAGAGATGTCACTTGGCGCCCTTATCACCAGCAGTGGCCTCTGCTCCTGGGGGATGGGGGGGAGGTCAAGGGAAACCGGCAACCTGGTGCGCAGGGCTGGTGGCCCCACAGCCTGACCGGGTGCCAGGGAACCCGGGCAAGGGTAGGCAGGTTCTATCCATGGGCAGCCCGTGGCCAGGGAGGCAACGAATCCCCAGAGGGCAGGGAGATCCTCTGGGGCGCCTGCCCACGTATGGAGGTACACGTGTGCATGTGTATACGTGTGAGTTGCACCACGCGACCGAGGCTGCTAGCAGGGACCCGCACAGGATCGGGGTGTCTGTGTCCCCAGTAAGGGAAGAGTGTTCGGGAGTCCCAGGGAACCTCCCGGGGCCTCAGGATGGCAGCGGGGTGAAAAGGTCACCCTGGCGGAGCCCCAGCCCGTGGGAAGCAGAGGCCTCTGCCCGAGGACGGGCCAGGCTACTGATGGGATCAGAACCACAGGCGAGCCCTAAGGGCCCACGGAGGGGTCAGGTGGTGAGCGGTTCCCCGGGCGTGTTGGAGAGTCTCCCCACCTGCTGCCCAGGGTGGGCACCTTTCTGCAGCGGTTGTGGGTGCTGCCAGTAGCAGGGTGCTGGCGTCGCTCCCTTGGGAGGTGATGTGCCACCCACCCCCAGCCTTACATTGCAAGCATGGGCCCCTTCCCTGAGGGGACAGCCCTCCCCCACGGGCACCCCTGCCCCGCGAGGGGTGGCGGAGACACCAGCCTTGTTTGTTTCCTATGGGAGACCACTCACCTGGCTGGAGGCACGGCCGGCCAAGCCTTGTCGGAGCTGGAGGCACAGCCCTGTGAGGCAACTTCTTCACAGCCTTAGACTTTGGATCGGCCCCTGGAGACCCACCCAGGTGGTTTTGTGGCGCCGGGGCCTGCTGAATCAGGCCCTGGGCACAAAGCCGCACTCGTGTCTGATAAGGTCGTGCTGCGTCTCCGGCAGCACGGGCTGTCCTACCACCGAGCCTTCTGCAGTGCAGGGACACAGGCCCGGCTGCCGGCCCCGGCTGGGAATGGGGCACTGTGCCCAGGTGAGGGGCCTCGCAGGTACCTGGGCCACCCGGCACTCCACAACAATCGCTGAGTCGCGGTGGCCATGACCTGGCCCTGGGGATGCAGCTCAGGAGGTCGGGAGAGTGTCACCGAGCTTCTGAGTGCCGGCGGGGCACCTGCTGTCGGGCACACAGGTGGGAAGAGCCAGGGGCTGCAGGCCCAGAGTTCGATTCCCCAGCACCACCTGAGCAGGCGTGGTGGCGCACGCCTGTGACCCCAGTGCTCAGGAAGCTGAGGCAGGAGGATCGCTGTAAATCTAAGGCCAGCCTGGGCTCCATAGTGAGTTCAGGACCCGCCTGGGCTACAGAGTGAGATGGGGATGGAACGCGGGGCCGCGCTTTCTAGGCCAGCGCGCCCATTACGGAGCTACAACCCATCCCACTTTGTTGGGTCTTCTAGGCCCTTCGGACTTCTGCATAAATGTTGGAATCAGCTAGTCCATTTCCCTCAAAACCAGCTGCTAGCGTTCCAGAGAGCACGGCACGGGATCCACAGAGCGTGGGGACTTGTGGCGTTTTAGGAACTCGAGGTCCTGGTCCACGCGCCCACCTGCTCCCTCTCTCCCAACGTCTGCTACTCTCTTCCTCTGCCAGGGTGTCGGCTGTCCTCCAGGGGTGGTGGGACCCTCTCAGGCGGGCGCAGGGGCCCTCCGGGCTCTGACTTGCAGGCTGCCGGGGTCAGGGGTCAGCCCAGCCACGCCAAGCGGCCTGTGCAGAGCTCCTGCTGGGTGGGGCCTGTGCCTGTGCAGAGCTCCTGCTGGGGGGGGGCGGGGGGGGGCCTTGCGGGCGCGGCAGAGCTGGTCTAACTGTGACTTCTGGCCCGCCTCCTCTCTCTTCAGGGCCATAGCGGGGGTCCCAGCTCGGGGTCAGGGTCGCGCTCCACCTAGCCCCTCCCCTCCCTTCGGACACGTCCCTAATCTCTTTACGTGCGGCCAGGAAAGCGCTCTTACATCCTCAAGCGCTTTTCTCAACTCTGTGCTTGAAGATTTTTAGTACAGAGTTAAATCAAGTTGGGGTCAGGGTTGAGATTGGGCTTAGGGTTGAAATGACTAAATTCTTAGTCCTCAAGTATTAATTTTACTTCCTGGCGGTACTGGGGATTGAACCCTGGGCTTTTACACTGCACTATCTCCTAGCCCGTTTTAAAATTTTTTTATTTTCGAGGCCGGGTCTCACAGGGTCCCTCTGTTGCCCAGGCCGGGCTCCAACTTGGGATCCTCCTGCCTCAGCCTCCCACGGGCCAGCGGCACCTGCCAGGTTTTCCTTTTGATTCAAAGGCCACTCCCATGCCCCCCCACCTAGTCCTTCCTTTGGGAAGAGTCACACAACGGGCAACTCTTGCACTGGGTCGTGAACGGGGAGTAGGAGTTTGTGAGAGGCGGTGGGTGCGGGAACGAAGGTAGCACGTCCAGGCTTGGGGCTGGTGACGCAGAAGGCGGAGGCTAGAGTTGGCGGGAAGGACTTGGGAGCATGACAGGCCCCTCTCACATCAGACGGTGCTGGGCTCCCGTCTGGGCGCAGCTTGTCCACAGCTCAGAGGCCTGGGGCCGGGCTCACCCTCAGCGCCCGCCGCAGCGGGGGCACTCGTACTGGCTGGCTTCACAGAGACGCGGGCAGAGAAGCCGAGGACCACAGCACAGGGCACCTCGCTGGCACCCATGGGGGCCCCGTGCCGGGCAGGGACCAGTTACCCAGGACTTCTGATACACAGGGCCACCCTGAAAAGTCCCCTAGATTAAAAACCGGGAGTCCTTGTGACAAGACCCGCTTTGGACCAAAGCCACGCTGTTTTATTTCCTCTGCGGTGTGGACGGGACCAGCCGCATGGCTGCCTCATGAGTGGCTGGGGTGTGTCCTAGCCCCCGTTCCCAGGGCCCCCCTTAGGGCACCCTTGCTCCTGGGGAGTGGGGGTTGCTAAGAGGCCCAGGAGGGTCCCTGCTGAGGAGGGACAGAAGTCACTCCCTGTGCCCATGCCTGCGGTGACCATGGTGGCGGGCTGGGCTGGCTCCAGCCTCCTCCCTGACCCCCAGCGGCAGCAGGCAGTGGGGCCAGGTCAACCCTAGGGGCATTGCAGGGGGAAAGCGGGTAGGGGCGATGCCCGGCTTCAGGGGCCCGGGGCACTGGGGGCCAGGGTAGGGCCAGGGCTGAAATTGGGATTGGGGTTGGGTAAGGTTTAGGTTGGGGAGTCGGGTAGCGATTGGGGTTGAGATTGGGGTTAGAGTTGGAGCTGGGATTGGGATTAGGGTTAAGATTAGGGTGAGAGTCGGGGTTGGGTTTAGGGTTGGGGTTGGGGTTGGGATTAGGGTTAAGGTTAGGGCACCATTTGGGGTTGGAATTGTGGTTGGAATGAAGGTTGGAAAAGGGGCTGGGATTTGGGTTACAGTTCAGGTTGGAGTTGGGGTTGGATGCAGGGTTGGGGTGGGATTAGGGTTAAGTTTAGGGTGTGGATTGGGTTTGGGTTTTGGTTTGGGATTAAGGCTACGGTGAGGTTTGGGGTTGGGGTCAGAGTTGACTCCAGGGTGGGGCTTGGGGCTGGAGTTGGGTGGGAGCCGCCGCCTGCTACTCAGACGCGTCCTTGGGCACGTAGGCCACTTTGTCATAGGCAGGGGGCGGAGAGGCAGCTGGGCTGGGGATGCGGACGTCCGTGGTGAGGGCGTTTGGCAGGAAGATCCCAGACTGCAGAGAGAAAGGGCCTGGGGTTCCGGTGGGCAGGGAGCCGCCACCCAGCCCTGCCACCCACCCCGTGTCGGGTGCCCCCGAGGCCCGGATCGCCAGTGTTTCTGGACATGCAGCCCGGGCCGGCTGCCACCCGCCCTCTGGGAGCTAAAGTGCCGGGTGTCTCCGGGCAGCCAGGCCCCTGCCTGGACTTCCGGCGGCCCTCGGAAGCCCCCCACCCGCACCCCAAGGCCGTCACCCGTGGCCCCCGTTGCGTTTCCACACCCAGGTCTCCTTGGCTTCGCTGTGACTGGCCCCTCCGCGCCCCTGCCCCCCCTCCTGTCTCCATTTTCTTGGGAGCAAACTCCGTGCAGCCGCTTCAGGGCGCTTCCGGCACGCCCCAAGTCCCTCCCGGTCCTGCTCCTCCATACGCAAGCGTGGGTGCCCCACGGGAGGCGGGCATGAGGCTAGCAGCCCCACCTCCTTGCCAGCGAGGGGCACCGCAGCCCACGAGCGGGAAGCAGCGTGGTGCCGGAGCCGGGGCTCTCCTGCCCCAGTCGTCCCGGGCGCTGGCTGCAGGGATGCTCACCGCAGTGGTTGGGGCGCGCGTGGCCTGGCACGCGAAGTGGGTGGCGATGGCGGCCACGAGGAACTCCAGGATGGTGAAGGTGGTGGGCACGGCCAGGTAGCTGCTGCCCACATCCTGGGGAGCAGAGCCCCGTCACGCCCTCCGGAGCAGGGGACTCTGGGCGCCTCCTGCAGGCCGGGTACGGTGAGACCCAGGTGCACCTGCCGGCCCTGCTCCCGCGCCACGCGGCCAGGCAAGATCCTGGGGTCAGGGCGCCGGACAGCGCACCCAGCTCGTGGCCGCGAAGTCCATGAGCAGAATGGCCGTCCCGGAAGGCTGCCGTGGCGCTGAGAATGTTGGTCCCCGGCTGCTCCTCACCTGGGGGAGGGCCGGAGGGGGCAGCAGAGCCCCAACCCTGGTGGCTGCAGCCCGGTGGCTTGACCCTGGTCGTCTGTCTGTCTGTCTGTCTGTCTGTCTTTCTCTCTCAGCAGTACTGAAGATTGAACTCAGGTCTTTTCCCTGGGCTACATCCCCAGTTTAAAAATTTTTTTATTTTCATTTTCATTTTTAAAAATTTTAAGACCTACTCACGCAAAGTCACTGAGTTGCTCGGGGTTGGCCGGGTTTAGCGATCCTCTGGGGGGTCGGCCGGGTTTAGCGATCCTCCGGCCTCAGCCTCCCGGCGTGCTGGAGTTAGGCGTGCGCACCCCCGCCCGGCTCTGCCACGGTTCTCTGTCCCTCCCCACCTGCCCGCCTGTCCTCCTGGGGGCTGCACGGAGGGGCTGCCCTTTCCCGGCTTCCCCTTCCACAGGCCTGGGCACTTCCCGGCACTGCCCACCCCCGGGGCAGACCTGCCACGTCTCCCGAGTGTCCAGTGGCCCAGTGAGTGGGCAGGGAGGGCACCAGCCTGGACTCCCGCTCCCCCAAGTCCCCCCGACTTAGCAGGCAAGGGGTGCGGCTCCTCTCGGCGCCACCGACAGGGACCCGGTGATGAACTGCAGAGGGGAGAGGTGTTCTGTTAGTCACGCATCCAGCGTTCCCTGGGCCACGTGTAGTGGCCACACCTGTCACCCCAGCACTTGGGAGGCTGAGGCGGGAGGGTGGTGAATTTGAGGCCAGCCGGTCACCCAGCTTCCGGACTCCATCGTGACTCTGTTTCCCCTCCGTGGGTCTCGTGTTCTACCTGAGGGTGAGGGCAGGGCGGGCTCAGCACGAGCTCGGGTGGGGGAGCGCGGCCAGGGCGGGCTTGGGGGCGTGGTCGCGGTGAGGGCAGAGGACCCGGGCGAGGTGTGGCCGGAGGTGAGGATCAGGGTGGAGCCTCAGGTGCGGGCAGGAGGATCGTGTCGGGGCCCCCCACTCACGCAAGCTCCTCCCCAGAAGGGGACGCCGCCCTCGCTGAAGAGCGCCGTCCGGTGGCCGTGGTGCAGCAGCAGCAGCAGCACGCTGCCGAAGCCCAGGTGGATGAGGCCCATGAGGATCTGCACGGTCTGCGGGGCGCAGGGGCCAGCCCGGCGGCCGGGGGGAGGGGACGCCACGCCTGGGGACTCTCGGTCCCCTCCTTCGGGGGACCACAGTCAACACAGCACACGGGAAAGACAGTTTCAAGGAAAGCCAGCTCCCTTAGCCCAGGGATGATCCCGGTACCTCGGGGACACCGCTGGGCCCGCGATGGCCCCAAGGACCCGTGGTTTCCACACATCGCGGTGCTGCGGCCTGGCTCTTGCCTCGGTTCGATAACGCCCCCGCTCGACCCTCGCTGTCCCCTCACTGACCCCTCCGGTCCCCTGCCCCCTCAGCATACATCTACCTCCATGTGCAGCCGAGAGTCGGTCCCTCCCTGTCCCCTCCCCCGGCCTGCTCGCTCCCTGCTCTGCCCGTGGGGCTCGGGTCGCGTGGACAGCCCTTCTTGCCCCCAGAGCTTTGGGCTGTCCTGTCAGGAACGTGTCCACGGGGTGCAGGTCAGGTGGCTGGGCGGCCCGGGCTGCCTGCGCCCCCGGGGGCGGCTCCTCCAGCTGCACGGCCCCCGGAGGTGGCACATGGAGGTGGGCAGGATGGCGGGGGGCGGACAGAGGCTGCTGGCGCCGCTGGGCGGGATGACCGCCAACACCCCGTCGCTGGCGGGCGGCGAGGACATTGTGCGCCAGGGGCCTGGGCGCAGGGGCTTGGGGCGACACGGGAACATGGCGATCACACACCTCCAGGGCTTGGCGTGCCCACGGCCCTGGCTGAGGTCAGCCCTGGGGCGGTGCTGGGGTCCCTGTCGGAGCCGAGATGCCCGGGCGCCGAGCTGGGTGGGTCACGGCAAGGCCTTGTAGGCAGAGCGAGGCGGGGGACGGATCTGAGCTCTTCGGCTCTGGAATCCGGCCCTAACCTCTGTGTTGTGTCGCGGGAGGATGTTTTTCTCCTCTCGTTTCGTTTCTTTTCTCCTTCCTTCCGTCCTTTTTCTTCTTTCCTGTGCTGAGGGTTAAAGGCGGGGCCTCCCGCGTGCCAGGCAGGTGCTACTCCCCGAGTCATGCCCAGCCCCGGCGGGACCTTGTGCGTTACGAGCCACCTTCCCTTCTCCAGAGAGGGTCAGTGACTTGCCCACGGCGGCACAGCCAGTGCGCAGTAGCCAGGGTGCCCAGTCCTCACCCAGCCTGGCTCTGGACCCTCCGGCTGCCTCCCCACATGTGGGGACGTGTGCAGATGTCCCCCCACCCCACCCCACTCTGGCCCAGCCCCGACAGCCCCCTGTGGCCACCACAGTTCTGCCATGAGTACAGCCAACTCCAACATGGCTGTGGAAACGGTAGGCCTGGCCGGCCGGGGAAATGCTGTTGGATAAAACCCGCCCACTGGCCTGGGGTCAGGGACGAGCTGAGAAGGACCACCGTATGCGCACTGTGGTCACACATGGCGTTGGGAACAGCCACTCCTGTTGGCCTTTGCCGGTAAAGAACGAGCAGCTTAGGGCCTCGCTCTGACAGGGACGCCCGGACTCTGTTCCCCTGGGCTCTGGAGTGAGCAGAATTGCTGGGGATGGGGACCAGGAGGAGACCGCCCCTGGGGTGGCCTGGTGTCACTGAGATGTTTGTTACGGCAGCACAACTCGGCTTCTCCTGACTGACGGGTCCTCCGGGATGGATCCCCGCCCCCCCGCCTCCAGAGTCCATGCTCTCAAGGACCCCGAGCTTGGGGACAGGGAGCCCAGAGCCGGACCAGGCCAACGTGCTGTCCTCCGGGCCCCGGGGACACGGCTGGAAGGACGGTGGGGCCTCCGGGAGACCTCTGGGAGTGCTGGCCTCGGGGTGTCTCTGGGGATCGAGGTCTCCAGCCGGGACCTGCGCCCCCAGCCCCACCCAGCCTCCTTTCCTTTGGTCTCCCACTGTGGGCAGCTCCCCCCTCCAGAGTTGGGAAGGGTGCTAGGACGCCACCAGCTTGTGCGGCCAGCGGGGAGCGTGGGTGCAATTAACACCATCTCTCCTGGCCGGACCGGGAGCTCGTGATGCTCAGGAAGAGAAGCCCTCTCCAAAAATAGGCTCCCAGGGGGCCGGCCACTAAGTGGGGGCCAGGAGCAGGGACTGCGAAGCTCCCCTCCCCCCTCCCGAGGCCGGCGCCCACCTGCCCGCCCCCCGAGGGTGACTCCCTTTTCCTACTGGCCTCCCAGCTCACATGTCCCAGTACTCGGGCATGTGGGTGGGGACAGGCTGGGACGAAGCCATGGGCACGGCCTCCCGGGGGCACTGTACCCACCAGGGAACCGTGTCGACTGCAGACACAGAACACAAACCGTCAGCAGTTGTATGTCACTTGCTAAATGGCTCCTCACGTGCACAACCTGTTACAAAGAGCTCTCACCCGACCCTCGCCACAGCCCTGCGAGTGCGTGCATGCGTGTGTGTGTGTGTGTGTGTGTGTGTGTGTGTGTGTGTGTGTGTGTTGTGCAGCCCGCTTACAGACCAGTAAGCTGAGGTGTGGGCCCTGGAAGCTGACATGTTTGTCAGACAGTAACGCTGATGGCACAGGTGTGTCCACCAGCACGTGGGAAGCTGAGGCAGGAGGGTTGACATTTTAAGGGCAGCCTGGGCAATTTGGCGACCTTGATAAGACCTTGTCTCAAGCTAACAACGCAAGAATAGGCTGGGGACGGCCCTCACGCTGAAGGCCTTGGGTTCAGTCCCCAGGATCAGACAAAAGTGAAACAAACAGCCAAATGTGCCGGTGTCCGCTACGACTGGATGCTGGGATGAACAGAGCCGCCAAGGGCTCAGAGGGCCTTGGGAGAGCAGGTGGCCGAGGACCTGCCGGTGACCTTGAGGCTCCTGCCTCCCTCCCGCCTCTGGGCTGGGAGTCGGGCGAGGGGGTTGCAGGAGGGAAGGTTTACAATTGTCTGAGCGGTGTGCAGGGAGGGAGTGGCATGGGGTCACCAGCAGCATGTGGCCCTCGCATGTGACCCTCGGTATGTGGCTTGCCCGGTCCCCAAGGTGGGGGCCTGTTTTAGCAGGGAGAGGGACATTCAGTGATGGGAACCCATGAGCAGCGCTGCAGAGACGGGCCAGCCTCAGGGAGGACGCCCTGGGCTCCGGGCACGTCTCTCTGTCCCCTTGCTGTCTGTGGCTGCCACCACCTGTGAGAGGGCTGCCTCACCACTCACTGTTGCCAGCGGGGGGCAGGAAGTGCCAGACGCTCTCTTACCTGCCTGCCCAGGGCTGAGGACCAGCCCCAAATCAAGCCACTTTGGGACTCAGATTGGACCCTCCCATGCCTGACCTGACGCTGGCCCTCTAACCCACATCCTGCCCCGGGGCAGTGCCCTGAGGTTTGAGTAGGAGCAGCGCCCATGGGGCATGGTGCAGAGCCAGGCGCAGAAACCCCCACACCTGCTGGCCGGGCTCACTAGACCTTGTGGGAAGGTTCTAGGTCACCCTTGCCTGGAGATGAGGAGGGACTGGGTAGCAGCTGCCGTGAGGCACCGCCCGAGCCCCGGCTGAGTGTCCCTGACAGGTAGGACCCATGTCAGGGGCCCAGAGTCGCCTCACTAACCCATAGGGGGTCCAGGTGGGAAGCCAGGAGCACCTGGTGGGGGGAGGGGGCAGAGCCCAGGCCCCGGGGTGCAGCGGAGCCCCCTGCAGGGCGTTCAGCAAGCTGCACACCCTCTCCACCTCACTTTTCCAGTCCTTCAAGTGAGTGGCTGTGGAGTGGCCGGTGGGGCAGGCCTCCAGGGCTCCAGCTGCTACTCCCCGCCGCAGCTCTCAGTCCCCCAACATTATGGGTGGGGGGGACCCGTGTCTGCACCCCGAGCCTGAATTCAGCCCCCCCAGGATGCCTGCGAGAGGGAGCACTGCGGCAGGAGGCCAGCCTCCCCAGCCCCGGCCACCCCTCTATATGTGCTGAGCAGCCCCCCAGGGTCTTGGCCGCCCTCCGCAGGGACGCTGACGCGGGACCTGAAGCAGTTTCTAGCTGAGAAGCCCTCCTCCCGACCACCCCACCCTTCCTCCCTCAGGGGAAGGGATGGTGCCACACAGATGTCTGGGTGGGCGGGCTGATCAGGGTGGGGACAGTGCCTTGTGGCCTCTGAGACCCCTGAGTTACCTCGGCCGCGGAGGCTTTGGGTGGAAGAAGGCAGGCGCCCTCCTCCACCCCCACCCACCCTGCCGGAGGGGCCCTGGAACCTACCTGCACTCTTGGTGCCAGGCGGGGTGAGACCTCCGGGTCCTGGTCTCTCCTGCACCAGGGACCCCTCTGCCTCGCCCCACCCACGGCCACCCACCCGGCACTCACCGACCGCCCGGCAGGGCCTGGCGCTCTCCCCACTGCCGCCTCTGCTCCCCACCTTCACACGTCTGCTTGGGGATCGCAGCTCTGCGTGTCGCTGTCACCTCTGGACCCGCCTCCCCTGAGGGGCTGAGGAAGCCGCAACCTCGCCCTGGGGGGCATCGCTCCCTTCCTTCACTCCCGGGGAGGGCTGTGGCCTGCAGGGCCCCTCGGTTGGTGTCAGCGTGGAGTGGGGGGGGGACTGTCCGGCTTCCTCCTCCTGCTGGGAGCAGAGGAGAGGTGGCGCTGCCACCTGCCTACCCAGGTTTCCCAGGCGAGGGGCTGAGGGCGTGAGGGGCCGGGTCATGTAAGCAGGGGTCATGGGCAGGGAGAAGAAACCTGTGAAGGAAAACAGAGAAGCCCTTCTGCTTGGGGGGCTGCAGGGCTCACAGCGCCGGTGGAGAAGGCCGGACTGGCCCGCTGACACAGGGCAGAGGCTGGCGGTGACGGGGCTGCTGTGGGCTGCTGGCTGACCGTGGCCCGAGTTCTGACCCTGCAATGCTGGGGAAGTCTTTGTGGCCTGTGAGGACAGTCTCGGTTTTCTGAAGGCCCTGCTAGAATCCAGGACGACTGCAGGTTTAGGGAAATGACTGGAGAATTCTAGGGGCCCCTTTTTGGGGATAAAATCTGGTCCAGGTGTGGAAGGTGTGGTCGGCCCCCACTACACGCCTATAATCCAACTTACACGCCTGTAATCCACCCCTCCAGACCAGGCCTCAATCTCCCAACAGCACATGGTTCCATAGCCAACCTATCACATTCAAATAATGAGATTTTGCGGGGACATCCAGATCCAAACCACAACAGCACTGTTTAAGAGTGGAACCCCAGAACCTGATGTGCTCTTCTGAGCTTCCATTTATCCTGAAGAGCTCCATCCTTCCTGCTTACATCGTGGCCTGCTGTGGCTGCTGAGCACTGCTTCTGATCTGGGTTCCGGGAGGCCTTTCCTAGGGCAGCTGCGCTGCGCTTGGAGTACGTGCTGCTGTGTGCGCGCAGGCTTGTTTCCGGAGGCTGGGGCTACCAGCTACTGTCAGTTGCCCACTTTTCCCGGACCCACGCTTGCCTTGGTCTGAGGTTCCAGGCTCTGGGCTTTCTTCCATCTGTGGTTGCCAGCAGCTCCAAGCCTTTCGCAGTTGGCCTGGGGCGGCCTCCTGGGCTGCTGTTCGCCTCCGCTTCCGATGCGTTTCTGGGGTTTCTGACCTTCCCGGGTTCTCCTTTCAATTGTTGGGGCGCTCCTCCCTGTCCTAGCTACATTGAACAGGCATTTTTTGACTGCGTGCTCAACTTTTAAGTGGGTCCACGAGAGGAAATTGTGCAGCTCTGGTTTTTGGCCGCCATCTTGAGCAGTTTCTTTTCTCGTCGACTTTCCCTTGGCAGTGCTACGGGGAAGGCACCTGGCTTTAGTGGTGAGCCTGAGTCTGAGGCCCATGAGATTGTTTGGAGGGTGAGGAGGGAGGGAGGAGCACCCATTTCAATGAGCAGCAGGTCCGGGGGAGAGAGGCCCGGGGGCCCGCTGCGCTGTGGCCCCACAGGGCCCTCTGCAGGGTGGTCCTTACCCTTCCTTCCTTCCTGCCCCAGGGCCCCGGGCCTGCAGAGCTGCTGTGGCACCTTAGCTTTTCTCCCACCCTCGCCGCCTGGCCATTCCGTGGTGGGCAGGGGCTTTCCCCTGAGGAGATGAGCTGCCTCTCGGAAAGCATAAATTCTGTCTCCCTCCACCATGTGTTGCTGGAGTTCCTGCTGGGCTTTGCTGGAACTCGTCCCGCGTCCCCGCACTGTGTTTTCAGTGTGCATTTTCTCTCTTGAGCCGTGGCCCTGGGTGGGATCTGCTTTCCTGAGCAGGGCGGGAGCTGCCGGGGGACACTGGCTGAGGATGAGGAGTTGACCCCTGGGAGGAGGGAGGAGGGCCTTGGGCACCCAGGGCAGGGCTCAGCCTCATTATTGGGTACAAGGCAGGACACTGAGGAGGGTGGGAATCGCATGGGCCAGTGCTTCCTGAACTTGGAACCTCTTTACGCTTTTATAAATTATTAAGGCTGGTCAAAGAGTGTTTGTCTGTGTGGGCTTTGTGTGTTCATGTTCATCATTTAGAAACTAAAAAGGAGATGTTTAAACAACATTTCTTAATCTACTTAAAGATGAAAATGTGTAGTGCTAGTTAGATAAATGTTGTCAGGGGAAAATAGCTATTTTTGAAATAAAAACCAAAGCAGTGAGAGGAGTGGTGTGTGGGAAGGCAGCGGGAGGAGATGTGGGGTCACGTCTGCTGCGGGAGGCTCTGAGTGAGACGTAGGAGCAGCCAGAGTACGGGGTGTAACTCAGCAGTTAGAGGGCTTGCCTCTTGAGCACAAGACCCTGGGTGTAACTCTCCAGCACCCTATGTGCTGGGTGCGGTGGCACACACCCGTCATCTCAGCATTCAGGAGACTGAGGCCGGAGGATTGCTGTGAGTTCCAGGCCACGACCAGCCCGACTACAGTTAGACCCAAAGACAGGGGAATTGAGGAGACAAGCACACGTTTGTTGAGCAGAAATCTCCGAGGGTGAGTGTCCGAAAGGAGCGGAAGGCCGACACTGGTCCCGATTGGCCTGTGCATGTTACAGTCTTCTGGTAAGTGGGGCAGTGTCAGGGTCTCTGCTGTTGGCCGCTGGTGATGAGGGATCAGCAAAGTCTGGGGCAGTAGGGTCTCCAGCGGCCGTTGAGTGGGACGATGGCACGGAATCGCTTCTGGGAGACCGATCAGTGTTAACAGATCATTTATTGTTCGCCAGGGCCAGGCTTATAAGCAGTTGGAGGGCGGAGGATCAGCCAGGGTAACAGGGCAAGGGTTCATTCACTGATTGGAGGAATTTTGGGGTCTGAAAGTGGCTTAATTTGCACGGCAGATTTTTTGAAACCTGATCATGTGATTTCTTGGGGTAAGGGAAGATTAGGACATTGAGTCTAGTGAAACGGGGTCCGGGGTAAGAGGGAGGGGCCCCAGCTCCTGCTGAGCTCTTGTTGTCAGGGTCTGTGCCTACTTCCACCTTGCCTATCCCGGGTCTAGCCGGGGGCTACAGAGCAGACCGCTTCTGCGGCACAGTCCGTCTTGAACTTCCATCTTCTCTGGCAGAGACGCAGCAGGTGAGCAGCTGAGACGCGAGGCCCAGGACGCGGGCAGGGGAGACCCACGGCCCTCTGTGTGGGAGGAAGGGCGCCCTGGCTACGGAAGTGGGCGACGCCAGAGCTCCAGCTTTCCTTGTTTACCTACAGTCTTCTTCTGGCTGGTGGGCTAGCTGACATGTTACGTGGCTTCGGGATGTTACGTGGTTTCGGGATGTTCCGTGGCCTCGGGGGCGGCCTTCTCCTCTCCCTTTCGATCTGCATATAGATCTAGAGAACACAGCATGAGGCATGTAGGGGCAAAGAGGGGCTTCCTGTGGGGAGGGCCTCAGACCCCGCGGGAGGCCTCCCGCCTCTGGGTAGGGAGGGGAGACAGAAGACCTCTCTAGACACCACCCTCTTGGGGCACCGGAGAGCCGCCCCCCAACCCTGAGCCCCCTACTCACATTGTTAGGCGGGTAGGTGCCACCCCAAGGATCGTGGAGATGACAAATCTCGTTTATGCAGTAGGCACAGAACGCCACCGCCATCAGCCCACCCATCGCAATCATGCCAGGGAGCTGCGGGCGGACGGGAAGGGAAGCGCGTGAGTACCGACCTGGGCGCCCAGGTGCCCGGCTGGAGCTGCGGCTCTGGGAGGGACCATCTCTGGAGCTTCAGGGACACCCTGTTCCCCTCCCAGCATCATGGGGTGCTGTCTCCTTGGGTTCAGGACGCCCAGGTGTGGGTGAAAAGAGCTGTTATGTTGTCCCACCCTGCTCCCCTAGGGCAGGGGGAGCCATTGTGCAGGCGAACACCCCGATGGGCCCTTCAGGTGTTCAGGGGGAGCCCCGAGGGCCCACAGCCAGGCGGGGAGACAGCAGGCTGCTCTGTGTAGGACGCGGGCGTCCTGAAGGTCGGACCAGCCTCAGAGAGGAAAGGGATGGAGAGAGGAGAGGGGTGTGCGGGGAGACGTGGGGTGGCGCTGCAGGGACGGGCACCCTGGGCGGCCCTTGTCCAGCGCACGGACCCCATCCTCTGGCTCTGATGTCATTGCCCACGGGGTGGAACCTTTAGGGGAGTGACGCCTGAGACAAACCTCCTGGGCTGTGACAGTGACGTTTTGTGGGGAGAAGGGACTGGGTCTGTCCTTTTTCCTTCCTGTTTGTCCACTTCTGTGACACGTGCTCATTGATATGCTGATCACGTGCAGCCGGGAGAGCTGGTATAGACGCGCGTTGCGTTTTGACCCCCACGGCACCTCCTTCCCTTCCCACCTCCCACTTCCTACTTTTTCTCCCGCGTTTCTCTCTGTGTATTTGTATCCTGGGTTTTCCCTCTAAGCGAGACCTCGGGTTACTCAACTTTTGGGGGTCATGGAAGTAGGGGACATCGGACCATGTCAGCAGCCTGGGGGCCGGGGGTAGAAGGGCTCCGCCTGGGAATCCTCGGGACACCCGGGGCGAGGGCCACGGTACGACAGAGACAGTTAGGTTCTGTGTTCATCAGAAGACCAGCACACCGCGCCGGACGGTGAGCCCACCCCAGGTTAGCCAACAAGCCTGACCGACAGGGTGCGTGGCCAGCCCCACAGAAGCACTTCTCTTCCGTGACGGACGCGTACAGAGTGCGGTTAGATTGTGAGCTTAATGCAGTTTTGTACGATGCTGCTGCGCCGGCCCGCCTCCCTCTGGGAGCCGCGTCCCGGCGTCCCGGAAAGAAAATAGCCTAACCGGGCTTGGTGGGAAGGGCCTCATGGCCGCGACCCCCGAGCGCCCCCAGGGCACAGTCCCGTGTTCTGACAGCCGCCCGCGTGCAGGGCGGCCGCCCAGAGAGTGGGTGGGGGAGGGCTGGATCCCGGGTACAGTGAGCGTGGAGGACAGGCGGTGTGTCCTGCGGACTTGGCTGTGACCGGGATCCCCGGTCGTGGACCCACGCGGGGACCTGAAGCTCCGCTCCCAGCCCTGTCCTGTTGTCAACGCCATCCTCCCGCAGAGCCAGAGCCTCCACCCCACCCCGCCCATGGGAGAATGGTCTCCAACTAAATGAGTCCCTGGTGTCAAAAAGTTGGGGAACCACGGGGCTGTGAGCTGTGAGAAAGGGGACCGGGACACAGTGGCTCCAGGGTTCCTTCTGGTCGCTTGGAGGGTGGAGCAGGGCTGCAGGACTGGACTGGGAACCTGGAGACAGTGGGTGCAGAGGCCCAGGCTGAGGTGGCAGGAGCGGACGTGGCCTACGGCAGGGTGGGAGGGGTGGGTGGAGCTCGGCATTTGGGGTCATTGTGGCCGGGAAGGACTTTCAAAAGCCCCTGGACCGAAGAGATCTGAAAGTCAGGGAGTGGAGCAAAACAGAGAAGGAGCCAGGGCCTGCCTGAGAACCCGGGAAAGAGAAGCGCCAGCCCCGGAGCCAGAGAGGAGCGCGGCCAGCCGGGCGCGGTGGGGCCGGGCAGGCCCTGACCCGGACGGCTGGGGACCTCGGGCCGAGAGTCTGGTAGAGCAGGTTCAGGAGAAACTGAGAGAGAGTACGGGGCAGTGAGTGTAGAGGGTTCTTTTATGGATTTGGGGGGGCTGAGAAATAGGGCGGTAACCGACCGGCCATGTAGGACTTGGAGCCATTTTTGTTACATGAACTGCAAGCCACAGGAGCCGGTCGCTGTGCCGAGGGGACTCCTCCGTACCGGGGAGAAAACGGACGCTGTGGCAGGGAGATGGGGTGAGGGAGACGGTGGGCAGGGAGGAGGGTGCAGGTAGGTTGGTGGAGGACGGAGTCTACCGGAGGCTCGGGCAACCCGGGGCACAGCCGGGACCCAGCTCCCAGCATGCCTTCTGCTCTCGGTGCCGCACACCTGCCAGCACTGTGGGCATGGCACGAACACACGGATTTCGTGGACGACTCACTTTCACACACGGAAAATAGAATTTGAAGCAATAACAGAGTTTTGATACAAGCTTTTAAGCTGATGCTTAAACCCCCGAGACACCCAAAATGCACCGAGGCCCGCTGCTGGGCCGTCGGCTCCTGACAGAACGGCCCATAGAAAGGTAGAAGTACTCACCATGGACATCTTGACAGCACGGCTGGCCACGGCAGGACAGCCCTCTGAGACCCTGTCTGGCCCCTTATATGAACCCTGGGAGTTTTGCTTTCAGTTTCCCTCAGCACGGATTAGAGTCAATTATTTACCAGTCAAGGACTGGGCCCAGGAAGGGCTTGCAGGAGTTGTGTGACAAAGGGAGGGGCCTGCTGTGAGGGACAGCGGGGGGCTGGGAAAGGGGGACCCACGGGGCAAGGCGAGTTCATCCCACTGCCATCCTAAGCCCTCGATTGGATGCGATGGAGAAGGACCCACTGTGGTGGGTTGGGGGCTGGGGGCTAGATAAGGTGCTGGAGAAAGCAGAGCAAGCGGACGTCAAGGTGAGGACCCTTTGGGACTGAAGTATATATGTTAGGCATGGGAACACTGTGGCTGTGGTAACACAGCTGTGTTAGTCAGGCCTCCACACAAACTAACAGGAAGGACGTGTGACCTCGTTTGCAGGTAGAGTTATTGCAGATGTATGTAAGTTCAAATGAGTCATGAAGACAGCCTTAATTGAGTATGTCCTTATAAAAGGGGAATCAGCACAGACCTGAATGCAGGGAGCCGGCACTGGGCATCCGGCCCCACAGGGAAGTGGGGAGAGAGTCACAGCACCACTGTGTACACTAGCGTACCGGTCAACATCACCACATACCTGAAACAATCAGCTTATTCAGCTTGCCACCGTGGAGGCGCAAGACCGTGGTCACGCAGACCCGTGACTTTGACCCTTGGCAAGTGGGTCAGGTTGTGGTGCCGGGGCACGGGGCTAGCGTGGTGAAGCAAACTCTAATTAAAGAAAGAGAGAAGGGACCTAGGTCTTGTCACAAGGCCCTGTCTCCCAATAGGGTCACCACCTCATAGCAGTGGTAATTGAGCCTTTAACATGTGGACCTTTGGACGCGGATAGAACAAGTAGTGCCACCCCCGCCCAAGGCTTCCCACACGTGTGCCCTGAGCACCCGCTTCCTGTGCACCCTCTCACTGCGAGTGAGTTCCTCCGGATTCCACATTCGCCAGTTTCCCCAGGGGCCTCTGGTCCCCAGGGCCCGAGCAGGGGGTGAGGGATTAGGGTGGGTCCGAGCCATTTAGTCCCCTGCGGGAGAAAGTGACTCAGAGCGTCACGACTCTGAGCTCAAAGGACAGGGGCGTGAGCGCCATGGCCATCACCGCTGGTCCCCACGGCGGGAGGATCTGCTCCTTCCAAGGGTCCGACAGTGTGGGTGCCGGGCCCAGCGAGCTGGGTGCTCTCTGTCCTGATTCTGAGCGCCGTGGTAACGCTGTGTAAACACGCGTAAACAGAAGGTGTGCCAGATTTGGTGTCCAAGCCTCGATGTGCCCACCTGTGTCCTGGACTGTTCTAGCGGCTCTTGTGGGATTCCTGCTTCTCATCTCTGTGCCCTGGGCTGATGTCCCCCACCCCAACCATGTAGCCAACACAATGACCTTGGTCACATGATTCCCCGCCTCAGACAGCTCCGTACGTAAGCTGAGATCTAAAAACGAACCCAGCCCTGGCGGGGCCACAGCTTGCTTTTTCAGCCTCGTCTGGGGACCTCCTCCTCTTGCTGCGTGTCACGGTCCGAAGCTTCCCTCTCGGCCCCTGGAGCCCTAGGCTTTTCTCGTCTGCGCAGGTTGACGTAGGCTTCTTGGATTTTCTCATCCTAGAAGGGAGTTTTGAGGCTGTTGGTGTGTCCAGCTTCTCTCAGGGTCCGGTTACCTGGTCCCACACCCTTGGTTGCCTGTTTTCTTCATGGGAAAGGAGCGAGGGTGAGCAAGCTTTTCTCTGAGTTCTCTGAGCTTAAGGAAACGGTTGGACTTGGGGGGGGATGTGAGTTCCTAACTTGCAAGTAAGAACCTGCAGACAACACTCGAAAATTGGTCGACATGAAAAAAATTCCTACACTGTTTAATGACCAGAATTGTTGAGAACGAACAGAAACCCATTGGGATTTCGCCATTATCCACGTAGCCAACATCCCTGCTGAAGAGTCAGAGGGACAGGCCAGGTGGCAGGCAGAGCAGGCAGGGAACAGCCCGGCGTCTCTCCCCTGTGGCAGGCATCACCTGGAGGCTGGCAGGTCTGGGACTCAGGCTGCCCCTCCCTCGCTAGTCAGCTGGCCTGGCTCCCACGAGCGCCCTAGGAGAGGCGCCTGTGCTGAGAAGCAGCGCCACGTTGGAGGCAAGGGAGGAGAAAGAGGGGCTGGCACGGGAGCGTTAGGACAGGTGTCCGGAGGGGCTCGGCCAGAGCGGGAGGCCGCATCACAGAGAGAAGGAGAGGTTTGGTGGGCCCGATCTCACCAGGGCCTGGTAGACGAAGTCAGAAATGGGCCCACCCTACTGGACAAGGTGGAGAGCGGGGGCCTTAGGCGTGTTTGGTGCAAGTGGCAGTGGGGTTACTTGAGGATAACGCTGTCACAGGGGAGGCACTTTGGCCTCTTGGGCTAGAAGGGACAGATCAATGAGCGGAGATAATGCAATAAAAGGAGGGGGAAAAAAGTAGCCTGAGAGACGGGAAATAGAAAAGCCAGCAGAGGAGATAAGAGAGGAAGCAGAGAGGCAGGGTGGGGCTCGGGCAGGGGAGGAGCGCTGGGCGTCTGGGGTGGAGCAGAGGTGCGGGGACTTGAACCCGGAGTCGGCTTAGAGCGGCTTACGGAGCCCACGTGAGGGGCGGAGTTATAGCGAGCCGGCAAGGGCGGCTCTTTTGAGGACATAGCTGGTTACAGTTGGCTTGCTTGCTTTTCTAGATGGAAAAAAGAGAAACTGGTTTATGGAAAGCCCTCCGAGAAGGTGGAATGATGATGTAGAAGCGAGACAGGAAGGGGGGTGGGGGACACCGTGAGAGGGTGGGGAGCAGGAAGGATTGCATCCGGAGGACACCCTGTGAGAACGAGGGTCCAGCTCCCCTCGTGCTGCCCTGTCCCACACCTCACACACGCGTGGGGTCCTGTGGACAGAGGCAGGGGCTGAGCTCCTTGTGGCCCACGGGAAACTGGCTTTCGTCCAGTGGAATTCTTACACAGGTATTCTAGGTCAAGGCTGTGCTCAGTGCCCCCACGATAGGGAGCGGCAAAGTGGTCGGAGTCCCTGGTGTGCCAGTGTCCTGCTGTGGACTTTCCCCACGGAACCTGGAGGCATTTGCTTCCTGGTCCTCCAGCCAAGGGTGACTGTGCCAGGCCTGGGCAAGCCTCCTGCATGGCGGTTATGTCATTAAAAAGCTAAAACTGCTACGCATGTGAGTTTAAATTAAACAAAATGTTAAGGAGTTCCTCTGAGCGAAGGATATTTGAATATCAAAAGAGGCAGAATGGTGTCGTCAGCGGAGCAGGTGCTGATTGCGTAAACATCAATGGGAAATAAACAAGCTAGACACATTGTCGCTTCTGATTACGGGCCTGGCCTGGCCCTGGTGACAACACTGTGCCCTATTGGGCTGGTGTGGCTATTTTAACTTCAGTTTCGTTTTCCAGGAACAGAGGCACTGAGAAGAAATGGCTAAGTTCATGCCCTCCATTTCTGGTCAGGGCGAGGGGAAGGGTTTCCTGCAACTGGGTTTCCTTACCGGAGAATTTTTCAGGCCTGTGGATTCCTAATTTTGTGTTGACTGTTGACTCTCAACGTTTTCATGTTTTGTGACAGTGTACTAGAAATCCAACGTTAGCCATACTTCTGTAATTTTGTAACTTTGAGACTAAGCTGTAAAATGATAGAACTCAGACTGCCAATACACTAAAGTGACTCCACTTTGGGGTGATTATGCTGTTCAGGTTATGGGTTTGCTGTGTGAATTAGAGTTTACTGTGTAAGGTAAAATTTATAAGTCAGTTTGCTGTGAATTCGTCTTGTGAGGCCGCCTGCCTCACCTTGGAGCCGTGCTTGAGCATTTGTCAGGACGGAGGCTTCACCCCTTCCCCTCCCTTGCCTCCATGGCAGCCTGCCGAGAGTCACGTATTACATGAGAGTCACGTCAGGTTATGATTGGTCACTATGTGTGATGTATGTAATGACGTAAAATCCCCTGTATAAACTTTGTGTACGACTTGCTTAGAGCTGCTCTCTGGAGACTCACCCAGAGTCCAAGAGACAGCCCGGCTGCCGTCTTGGTCATTAAATGAAGATCTTACCTTGCCTTAATCGGTGTTTGGTGGGCTTCTGCATTGGCGTTTGGTGGTCTCTAAATTCTGACCTACAACAATTTACCCTCATGTCTCCTATGCTCAGATTCATTTACCAACCGACTGGGCATTAAACACAAATCAGAAGCCCAGAACCAGTTAGCCGCGTGGTATCTGTCAGCCCAGCTCATGTTGACACAGGAGCACAGGGTGCGCCTCCTTCCGAATTGGAGACTCCGCCTTTCCCCTTTGGAATCCAGTCTTACTTTTTTTGGGAAGGACGAGGGAGCAGCCCCACGAGTGTGGAAGCTTATTTACCCGAGACAGGGTCCAGGCACGAGGTCGCTGGCATCAGGGGTAGCTGCCAATAACAGCCTGGTCACGTACCCGGGCGGCTTACCGGTTCAGAGGCCTGCGGCTCCTTGCTACACTCCCAGTCCGACTGGGGGGCCCACCCAAACACTGCCTCCCTGCCCCTGGGGCATATCCTGCCTAATCCCTTGGGTCTCGGGTTGGGGACCGTCCCTCAGATGCTGCTGTTCTGGGAGGAGGTTGAGTTTCCTTCGGGGATGGGGACGGGCTGTGATTGAAAGTGGGGTCCCCAGGGTGGTGCTAAAGAGAGATGGTGGACTCAGAGGGAAGTAATTTGGGGCAGGAGATTTTTTTTTTTTTGAGGAAATTTTTTCTTTACAAGTTTATCAGTAGAGCAGGTCTGTCTTGTTTTTCAAAATAAGATTAAAGAAAAAAAATCCTCCCAGAATCACGGTGCCTTCAGTGCGCTGGCTAGACGCCACACACCCCAACGCGCCGACGCGAGACCCTCGTTTAGGTGAGCACACTGGTGGGTGTCTGCCCAGGGAGGATCTTCTGCTGCATTTCAGAGGGAAATCAAGCAGCCGAAGGCCCCCCTTGTCTTCGCGGGGACTCCTCCTGCCTACGGCTGCGGTGCCAGCGAATGAGAGTAACAGAGCCAAGCGGAGAGGCCCAGGAGGCTGCGGGCATGGGACTGAAGGGGTGTTTTGGGGACATCTTTGGTAACTGTTTCAAGACTGTGGAGAGGAAAAGAGCAAGCCGGGTGCAGCCAGCCCCTCTGCTCCTGCCTCAGGAAGGGAGCACGGGCACAGCGGGTGCCGAGTGCCCCGACCGGCGCCACCTGCTCTCGGCTGTGGACTCCTCGCTGCAGCTGAGCTGATGCGTGTGCCTCCAAGGTGAATACGTGGAGATAAATAATGTCTCTTCTGGTAAGAAGCCCCTGCCGTCTGAGCACTCACAGCGACGGAGGCAAGGCCCGCTCCCACAGTGCCTGTGGCCTGGGTCTGGAGCGGGCCTGAAGAGTCTCATACATTTGCGTGTTATGGGTTATCTATGAAGCCCGGTGCTATGAGCAGACAGGGGCCTGGTCCAGGGGTGCTATGAGCAGACGGAGGCCTGGTCCAGGGGGTGGACCGTGGACGTGTGGTGGATGAGTGTGGGGGTTTATAGATTGCAGCCATGTGGTAGACTGGGCACTTAATCCTGGAAGACGGAGAACACTAACGCAGACCCAGAAAGGGCAGATCGCTGGGACAGGACCTGGAGGGGTACGCGCTGCTTCCGCCCTTCCTAGCAGGAGCGGGCAACCCCTTTGCAATGCCGTGAGGAGCCGCCTGCACCTCTGTCTCCGCCGTGTGCTTCCATCGTGGCTGGCCGCCCAAGAATGGACTGTGACCTTCTGAAGTCGTGAGCTAAAAATGTGTCTTTCCTTCCTTAAGTTGTGAATGTTGGGTATTGAGTCACGGTGACGGAAAGTACCAAAGATACTGCCTTGTGATACCAGAGAGTTCAAAACACGTCCGTGTTCTGCTGACATCAAAGAACGAGCACCTCGGACGAAGGGACAGTTGGGAAGTAGACAGTAACTTTATTGAGAGAGGAACAGAGGGGAGGCGAGGGGCAGGAGGAGCTCGCGAGAGCCCCTGGTGGATCCTCAGGGACAGTCGCCTTCTCGATAGTTTTTCTGTAGATCGTACATATTCATTTCTCTAAACCCACTGGGCGTTTGCTGACTGGTGCACAGTGACATGAAGACCAGGTCATTGGCTTCAGCTCAAATTCAAGGGAACAAACTGTGGGGTCACCAAGTCTGGAAGAAAAGCCAAGAGCCTCAGTCACAGCCCCAGGACCTATTCAACGTTTAACTTCGCTGTTGTTTTACCTTTGCGTTTTTTCTGCACTCCATGGGGTCCAGGTTTTCTCAATTGCCAAATTCCTTTTTTTTTTTTTTTTTGCCTCTCAACCCAGCAACCCGGACTGGCCGCTCTGAATCTACCTAGCAAAAACATCTCCCTGTTAACTGTACACCCGCCTAACAAAACCCCCTTACTTGCAAGGGCCAAAGCTCCTCGGGGTAGTGTCCCAGAGACAAGGCTCACTCACCCCAGTTACGATCCGGGCGCTAAGCGCAGTGAGCGAATGGCCGGCGCAGGTCTGTCACGTGACTGGTGGGGCCGAACACAGGGCTGGGTGGGCAGACACGCGTCCAAGGCAAAGGTCAGGGGCGGGGAAGCACGGGCCTGTGGTGTCCATGGCGCCCAGAGGCGCCCAGGAAGGGCCATCTTCTCTGGTAGGGGCTCAGCAGGATTTATGAGGCTGGGCTGAAGCGTGAGGCTCGGTGGGTGAGCACGCCAGCGCACAGGGGAAGGGTTCGCTTGCTGCGGGTGAGAGGAGCTCCCGGGGTCTTTGCTGGCTTTGTCCAGCACCCGGCTCTCGTCCCTCTCTATTTTGCTTTCTTCCCTCTTCTAGGGGCCTCTGGGTTGTTCTTGCTGACCTGAGAAGCAGGTGAATCGGGACGTTAGTGAGGGACAGAGGAAGATCCCACGGAGGGCTTCAGACACCGCACGACCCCTGCCTCAGGGCAGGAGGGAGGATCGTGGCGACCTCCTGGCGGCGCCACGGGGCGTCCCTCCCTGCCCAGGGGTCCAGGACTCACACCGATGTCCTTGACGCCAGCAGTCAGGTGGACGATGCAGATACAGGCGACGATCAGCATGCCAAACACGATCAACCCCGAGTCCTGGGCGCAGAAGGGGGGGTGGTGAGGCCGGCCTCGCAGGCCAGAGGCCCTGCCCGAGCCCAGGCTCTGGGAGGGACCAGCCCTGGGGCTTGGCAGCCTTCCGCCGCCTTGCAGCATTGCGGGGTGATGTCTCCTCAGGTCCCTGGAGGCTCAGATGTGGGGTTATGTCACCCCCCCATTGCTCCCCTAAGGTAGGGGAGCCGCTGTCCAGGTGAGCCCTTTGGTGGGCACATCAGGTGTGCGGGGGAAGCCCTGGGAGCTCACATCCACTTTGACCCTGCTCTGTGTAGGACGTGGGGGGGGGCATCTGAGGGTCTGGGCCTCAGAGAGGGGCATGGGCTGGGGAGGGGAGAGAGACGGGCTGAGAGACGGGGGAGGCCAGAGGGCACCCCGGGGCCCACTCTCCAGCTCAGAGGCCCTGAGCCTCAGTCACCCCAGGGCTCCAGCTCTGCAGTCAGCACCCACCAGGCTGAACCTTCGGGAGATTGGCGGGCTGTGACAGAGGCGCCTCGGCGGCGGGGGACTCTGGTTCAGGAAAGAGGGGGCCGACGAAGTGGATCTATTTCAGCAGTAGCAGGAGGGACTGAGGGCAACCTAAGGACTCTGCCCGGCAGTCCTCAGGACCCCCAGGGCAGCGGGACAAGACGGCACCCTGCCCCGGGAGCCGGCTCCCGGGGAGGAGGCAGCAGGGCCCCCGGGCGGCGGGAGGGCCACGGCAGGCCTGTCACGGGGAGAGGTGGGGACTGAACGGAGGAGAGGAGGTGGGAAGCGGCGACCCTGGCACTCAGGCACGGTGGGCAGGTCCTGCGCTCCCACGGGGAGGGTGGGCACTGAGCACGGAGCTGCGGGCGGGGAAGGGGGGCACCCAGCGGAGGGAGGGTCTGGGCTGGAGGTGCAGACAGGCCTGGGCATCTGGGCAACCCCGAGGAGGGGCGTGGGGTGTCCGTGGGCAGGGAGAGGGTGAGGCGCGGCCCGGGTCACAGGGTGCCAGGAGCCCGGGTGTGTGGAGCAGGTGTATGAAGAGACTGCAAGTCTGATCAGAATAGAGAGAGAGAGTGAGAGAGAGAGAGAGAAGGACTGGGAGCCACCGGTGGAACCGATCCTGCCCGGGCTTTCTCTCCTTGGGGGGCATGGGGAGCTCGTAGGGTGTAGCCGAGAGGGGTGCGTGATGAACACAGGGTGTCCAGGGCTGGTGGGAGACGTCGGGCAGGGCGGAGCGGGTGGCACAGGAGAGCGGCGGCCGGGACCGCAGCGCGCTCGGAGGTGGTGCCCTGGGAGGTGGTGCCCGGCCTGGCAGCCAGGGAAGACGCGGGGTGGGGGACCACGGACTATGGGCACCTGCAGAGAACTCACCGACTCCCATGGGGAGTAGACTGTTGAGCCTAGTCAGAACTCTGATAGAAAACTTCAAACGCAAGCAGAATTTCACTTTTCCTGAGTCTAGCAGTGGGCACCGGCTGGCAGCAGGGGCCCCTTAGGAGGAAGCAGTACTCACCATGGTGCTCCTGGCAGGCTGGCGGCGTCTAATTTCCCCGAGCCGCTGCCTGGACTTCTATATAAAACTCTGAGAATTTCACTTTCGCTTTCTTTTTAGCTGCTCAGTCAACTATTAATAAACTCTAGATTCTGAGGATGCATGACAGCCCGGATACCCTGCTCTGGCCCTCACCAGGGCAGGAGAGATCGGCCTCTGGCAGCCACACCCTGGCCTGGGAAGGGCTGTCCTGTCCCCGACCACTGAGCCAGCTTTTGTTGTGACAACAGGCAAGCCTGAGGTCCCAGCGACTTGGGGACACACGTTCATTCCCTTCAGTCCCATTCCATCATGGGGACAGGGTCTGGGGGCCCTTCAGGGCTCAGCAGGGCTGCTCCATGTGGAGGGTCCAGCTCGGGTGTGCGCACCTGTGTTTGTGGTCTGTACCCAGGTGGCAAGAGTCGCCTCCTCCTGGGTCCGTGTCCCCCTTATGGCCAGGGTCATAAGCCCAGGAAGCTGAGTCTGGCACGGGCAGTGTCACCTGAGCCCCTGCTGGGATGTGCTTGGAGACACCTGCTCCTTTGCTTGGGTTGTCTGAGGCGGATGGCAGGGGCAGCCCAGGGCCCAGGAGGCGTTCACGGTGATGACTCACCGGGACAGGTGCTGGGGTGCCCAAGAAACCCTCGTGGGAAGGACACTTTAAGAAGTGTATCAGATTGAATTCAGCTTCAGTGGTGTGGTGGCACACTCTTGTAATCCCAGCACTCGGGAGGCTGAGGCAGGGGGGCTGCTCTGAGTCCAAGGCCAGCCTGGGCTCCACAGTGAGTTCAGGACCAGCCTGGGCTACAGAGCGAGACCCTGACTCAAAACAAAACAAAACAAAACAGAACAAACAAATAAACAAACAAACAAGCCCAACCGACCAACCAAATAAAGATAAAAAGAGGGCTACTTTTCTGCTCTGCTCTGCTTACAGCCAAGACCCTGTGAACTTGATGTCTTGGGAGAAGTCAGATCCCCCAAGGGATGAGGCTGGGGAGCCCCGGGGCTGGAGGAGAACCAGGGGGAGGCTCTGAGAGGGACCTAGAGTCAGGAGGGAATCCGGAGCTGGGAGCCATCTGGGCAGCAGCAGCTGTGGCTGGTGCGGGGGCGGAGCCACGTCAGCAGAGCAGGGCCAGTGCAGGGCGCTCCTGCTGCCCCGTGCTGCTGAGCCAGGCGGGCGGGTGCCCCTCTCGGCCCCTGAGTTCCAGGCGGAGGGCAGAGGGCACAGTCCACATCGGCACCTGTGGGGCCTGTTTCCTGCTGGCCCCTAAGTACCACTGGCGTCCCAGGTCACACTGAGGCACCCAGCAGGAGCGCTGCTGTGCCCAGGTGTAGGGCAGGCAGGGGCCATCAGGACAGTGCCCGGGGCAGGGACACCGCCTGCTCCCTGACCACAGGGGCCACTGCTGGTGCCAGACAGACAGGCTGGGCTGGGCAGGACAGAACTGCAGAGAGAGGGTGCAGAGGGCCAAAGCCCAGCCTGCTTCTGTGGCTCCCCTTTTATTATTCGTGAGGAGCTCTCTCCCGGCCTCCCCAGGTCTGAGCACGGCCTGGGCGCAGGCGCAGGGGGGTCAGCGGGGGGCTGGAGCTGCTGTGGGAAGAAAGGACAGGAAGAGGAGAAAGCCAGGAGATCAAAGGAAAAATAAAAACTCAAATAAACCCCCCAAAACAAAAACCCTACCGCTCGCCACAGTGATTTCCTGCACTCAGATGCTGGACTTGGAAGGACGGTGGTGAAAGCAGCTCTAGACCATCACGCACACACACACACACACGCACACATGCACACAGGCACACAGGCACACTCTGCCCAATGACCAGCATGTCCGAGCACGCACTTGGAAGGACTGACCTAGCAAACAGCCAAGCTCTGGGAAAAGAAGTCAGGGTCACTGTGCTGGTCCCTTGGGAGCCCAAGGGTCGCTGGGCAGTGGTGGGGGAGGGCATGGTGAGGCCCAGGGGGCTCAGCACTGGCTAGGGATGGCAGGGGATGGGCTGCGTCACCCCCACCCCACCCTCAGCGAGCCCCTGGACCATCCGGTGGCCGGAGGAGACCGTGAGCTTGCAGGCCCCGGAGGGCAGGCGCGAGGGGGAGCAGGTCCCTCGTGGGGCAGGCCAGGTGCTAGGAGTCGGCAACCGTGGGCGGGGCATCGGGGCGGGAAAGGGCAGGCGGGAGATGGAATTTTGTTTAGAATACTGAGAAAACTTACATTTCAAGCAAAACATTTTTTTTTTTACCAGACCAGTTTGCTGCTTTTAAACAAATCCAGCCAGACGTCGCCCAATGTGGTGACAGCTGCCCCGATTCCTCTGCTGTCTACTCCAGTGTGAGCCTCTGTCCCGTGCAAAACACTGGCAACTTTTCCACCTGGGGGAGATTCACGAACACGCAAAGCCAGGTGTGGGCCACTTCTGTCTTTCAGCCTTGGGAACCAATCAGGGTCTCCCTAAGCCTGGGCTGGATTTGAACTTACGATCATTCTGCCTCCGCCTCCCTGAGTGCTGGGATTGCACTGCCTGTGCCGCCAGGTACAGTCTTAGGCGTTTTCTTCGGGGAGAAGTTGCACACAGGGGCTAGGGGCAAGGCTGAGTGGTTAAAGCGCTTGCCTAGCAGGCACAAGGCCCTGGGTTCAGTTCCCCAACACCCCACGAGTCAGCCGTGGTGGCGCACGCCTGTAATCCCAGCACTCGGGAAGCTGGGGCAGGAGGACTGCCCTCATCACACTTGAGGCTGGGTTAGAGTCGGTCCTTGTGCCAGGCAGTGCGACAGCCTTGCCACCCTGCAGGCTCTCTTACCTGGGGCCGCTGCATGGTCGTGAGCTCTTCCTGTCCCAGCTACCGCCTTGCTGAAGACTTTCACCCACGTGCTTCCGTGTTACACTGCCCGGGGACTCTTTCCCTGGCCGTTAGTGGGCGCTCGGGCTGGCTCCCTTCACCAGGCTGCGTCTTCATTCCCCTCCTCCCTTTCTGCACCATGGGCAGAATAAGTCAACCCCTTGAGCACCACGGTCAGGAATCAAGCTCTTTGACCAGTAGGAGAGTCTGTCAGCTTGAGGAGAGGACGACTCATACCAGTCCGTGGTTCCCAAGCTCTGTGGCCTCAGGACGCCGTCACGCGCCTAGAAAATTGGCAAGGACTCTGGGAAAGCATTTGTCCTCGTGGCTCCCTGTGTTGATATTTACTCTCTCCATAACTGAAATGCCAGGGCTGAGGTTGTAGCGCAGTAGGCAAAGGGCTCACCTCCCACGTGCAAGGCCCCGGGTTAGGATCCCCAGCACCACGTAAACATTAGCTACGCACGGTGGAGCAGGCCTGTAGTCCCAGCACCCCGGAAGTTGAGGCAAGGTGACTGCCATGAGTTCAAGGCCAGGTTGATCTACAGACTGAGTTAGGATCAGCCTAGGCTAGAGAGAAAGACCCTGTTTCAAAAAAAAAAAAAAAAAAAGGTTAAAAAATACATTAGCGAAAACCCTAAAGTGGTGACCATTTTTTAAAAAAGAAAAATGTGCAATGCATGCTAACATAAATATCTTTAATAATAAAAAAAAGCATTTCTTCCCAACACGAAGATGTTAGCGAGAAGGGTGGCATTGTTTCACAGGTTGTGGAGGGGCAGACGCGTCCTTCCAGTGCCCGTCTCTAGTCACACCTGAGGCCGCTGTCACGCAGGTCACGTAAAGGAGAGTCGGCCCACGTGTGTGTCCTGAATCCACTTGGTGTGGGAGCCTTTCACATGGAAATGAAGGCCGGATGGTACCACAGGCCAACATGTATGTTTCTATCCACTGTTTAATGAGAACATGAAGCGTGACGGAGAGGTAAGGCTGGATTTGAGAGGATGGTTGGCTGGTAACGAAGGAAGCGGGGCCTGTTTGCCCACTCCCTGCCCTCCCCTGTGACTTCAGGACCAACGAGGTGCTTCGCTTGGGCTTGTTGGGTGGGGCGGGGCAGGAGGACTTTGGGGATGAGACCACATCCGCTTTGGGGAGGAGGGCGCCACGAGGTGGGCGCAGAGGCCTTCCTGCTCCTGCTGCTTCCTCAGGTGTCCCGTTGTGACTGGGGGCAGCGTGCCTGCACCCCGCGGGGTCTGTGGCTGTCTTCCTTGTCTGACAAGATAGACGAGTCTTGTGTGGTTTAATGATTGATTCTGGGTGAAGACATTCCGGCTCTGCGGATGTGCGGTGCTGAGCGCTCAGATCACCTTCCAAAGTCCGTGTGCACACCTCAGTTGCATATTTCCTGCTGGGACAGAGTACCTGGCATCCACAATTTGGCTCACAGTTTCAGAAGGTCACAGTCTCCACATGGGAGGCTGGCAACGGCCCACAAGCCAATGACCTAAGCCTGAAAGCTCTGCCCCGGGCACTCCCCAGTCTCACAGATTGGCCCCATCCCTCCAGGCAACTTCCGGTCACCTGTCCCTTCCAGCCAGGCTCCACCTCCCAACAGCACACGGTCCCGCGGTGGCCCCACTACATCTACATCTGAGGCATCTGGTGGGCATTCTATATCCACACCGTACCACCACCGGAGCACACCGAAGGAAGCCACTGGTTACGGTAGACAGGAAACGGGTCTTATTCACAGCCGGTGCTGAGGGAACAGTGGCACTTGCGTTTCCCAGTCAGCACTTCTTTGTGTCCGGATGCACGAGAGTCTTCATAGATGGGACAGTGGGGGGCGTTTCTCACAAAACCGAATTCCGTCTCTGAGCTTTGTGGACGGAACCTGGAAAGGCTTAATCTGGAATGTCTCCCCAGAGCCTCGAGTGTTTGAAAAGTGGCTCCGTCACGGGGTCAATTCATTGATTTCCTGTGCCGTTAAGAGGCGGGGCCTGGTTGGCAGGGCGGGTCCCTGGGGTGTGACCTGGAAGGGGTGGCTCCCTGGAACATGACCCGGTCGGGCATATGCTGGCTCTGCCCTTCCTCTGGCTCTCTGCTTCCTTCTGCCATGGGACAGACAGCTTCTCCCCAGCCTCACCGCCCAACGGCGCACGGCTCCATAGCTGTTCCACAGTGTCCAAATACACGAAGCCCTTGGGGACATTCCAGATCTCGCCCAGGCAGCGTCCATCCTCCATGCCCTTCTGCCATGGCTGGCTGCTTGTGAATGAACCGCGACTTCCTAAACTGTGAGCTAAAATAAACCGTTCCTCCTCTAAATTGTGGATGTAGGGCGAGGTGTCCCAGGGACAAAAGAAGTGAGGAAGACACTGACATTAGATTGATAAAGCAGTCTGCTCTTGGGCTCAGGGTGGGGCTGCTGGAACAGGGAGAAGAGTCCTTAATCTACAAGGCAGGACAGCCGTGGGCTGCCCAGCTGGGGTGGGCAGCGTGGGGCCGGGACTCGGGGCACGTGGAGCGGCCGCTCGGCCTTCCCACTGCTCCCTCCTCAGGGTCTGCGTTTATGCAGATCGAGGCTCTGGGACCATTTTTATCTGAGAAGGGACGCGGGTGGGAGCTGCTGCTGCAGGCGAGATGGAACTTGCCTAATTTTTAAAGTTTAAAATGCAGTTTTGCCGGCGTCTATGTATACAGCTGGAGATGATTGTGAGGACTGTTGTTTCTTGAGCCCAGCACTGGTGTGATCTCGGGATAGACTTTCTTTGCTGTGGTGCCATCCTGTGACCTGAAGGTGCATGGCCTATGGATGAGAGCTAACGGAGCTCACTGAGAGGTCAGTGTGAGTTCGGAGATGGTCTCAGAGCTTTGACGGATGTGCCGTCACTCAATCCTCCCATCTACATTTTGAACTAGGACAATGTTTTCTCTTCTGCAGGTGAAGAAACGGAAATCCAGTGAGATCAAGGGTCCTGGGCTCGCGGTGCCAGGGCACGCCCCCTTTGGCCTCTCCCGTGCCAGTGGAGTTTCTTCCCTCAGGTGGAGGAGTCCCGTAGTCCTGCCGATTTCTTCCCAGGGATGTAAAGTGGGTGTCTGACTCTGCTCTCCTGCACCCCACCAAGCGCAGGGTCACTGGGTTAACCCACTTTGGCTTTTTAGAAAGGGAACAGTCAAATTGAGACCGATTTCCCCTCTTCATTGAGAAACTAGGAACAACAACACAAAACAGAACTGGCAAAACTGGGAACGAGTTCACTAGAATGCCCTTCCCATGAGGCTTCTTCAAAGAACAATTGCAGAGCTACAGGGTTCACCTGCAATTAACAATCTGTTGGCTCTGGCCGGAGTCAGACTGGCGCTTTGTAGCTCCTGTGCGGCGGGCGACGCAGTCCTACAGGGAGGCTTCCGGACAAGCTGACAGCCCTGGGGTGAGCGGAACAGGAGGAAAGCCATCATCATCATCATCTCTACGATAATCAAGGAAAATTCAAAGTATGGGCGACATCGAACCAAAAAAAGCATTAGCAGAGTGTCAACAAACACATGAAACTCCGCTGAAGGAAACCCAAGTTAGAGAGATATTTACACTCGCTGACTTCAAAACTTACTACAAAGTTATAGCAGTTGCGTGTTGGGGAACAAGCCTGAGAGTCAATGTGAAAATCAGCACGACAAGGTCCCAAGTCTGGTAGTAAGTCCTGGCGTAGATCCTCACGTGGTCAATGGGGTTTTGATGAGAGTGTCAAGATAGTTCAGCAGAAAAATAATAATCTTGTCAACAAATCACGCTGGAACACTGGGTACCCACATACAGAAGAATGAGTGACACCGTACACAGAAATTAATTTCAAATGCACCGAGACCTGGATGTAAGAGCTAACGCTATAAAACTCTTAGAAGAAAATACAGGCATAATTCTTTCTAACCTAGGCTAGGCGGTGGGGTATTAGATATACCATCAAAGGCACAACCAGACAGAAAAATGGACCTAAGAAAGAAAACTGCAGCTCAACATCCCTGACGGATAGAGTTACGAAAGTTCTCAATGAAAACTAACGAACCAAATCAGCAGCATATAAAGACGATCAAATATGGCGGCCACGTGGGGTTTATCCCAGGAATTCAAGGTTAGTTTCACACACAAAAATTAATATAAACTGGGTGGTATAGTCTGTTACTCCTGTACTCTGGGGGCCGAGGCAGGAGACTCACAAATTCTGGCCCGGCCTGGGCAAGTTAGAGATTTAGTGTGATCCTGACTCAAACATCAGAAAGGGCCAGGGATGGGTGAAGGCCCTGGAATCAACTTCTAGTACAAAAAAAATACATTATCAGAATATGATGAAATGATGAAAATGCAGAGATAAGAGTCCTGACGTCAGACTTGAAATTGCTGGAAAATGACAGAAGGAGGAGATAGTAATGGTCGACACTTTCGTTTTCTTATCAATCCAGGATGCCTAAAGCTTTTTTCTAAATAGATCTCAAAAATACCTGCATTTTTGATGCCAGCCTGTGACTCCGCCTGGACCCACAAAGGAGGGCACATGGTTGGCCCCTGTAGGGTGTTAGCGGGGTAGGGGCCTAACAGGAGGCTGCACAGGAAGCATCTGCACGGGACTTGGCTGCCCTGTTAGGGAGTCCCGCGTCCAGCCCGTGTGTGCCAGGGTGCCCGTGAACGGTGAATGACAGGAGCGACTCTTCCTCAAGCAGTCCGGTGGTATAACTATTTTCATTAGAACCTTTTCTGCAGCAGATTACAGGACCCTCCCTCCTTCCCTCCCGCCCTACTCGAACTGCTAGCGTCCCAGTAAATCTGTCCTCACTCAGAGCAGCGGTTCTGAGGTTGCGGAAGCTCCTGGCTTCAGAGACCCAGTAGCTCAGTGACGGCTGCGGTGGTCCAGGTCCTCCCTCATCCCGCTCCGACCTCATGGCCTTTAGAGCAGTAGTCTTGCCTTGGGGGCACGAGTTCGCTCAGGTGGCGTCAGTTGACATCCCGTCATTCCAGCTGCCTCAAGCCCATCTCCAAGTTAAATAATAACCAGGGGGTGGGGTGGCCATGGGCTACTGGGACAAGCCTTAGGGAGGAGGGTGTTTTCAGGGGGAGCCCACCGCACCATTCCAGTCAGGCTGGCAGTCAGAGACAAGGGCAAGGCTGGAGATGGCGGGGACCAGGTGGCCAAGTTATGTGGCTCTGAACTTGAACCATGGGGGATAAAGAGAAAAGGATTTACTTGAGAACTGTTCAGCAAGTTTGCTAAGGTTGGGGTACTGGTTACCCCTACCCGGCACTGCTGGGTTCTTAGAATGTTTATCCTTCTTTCTGACTCCTGTGCTGTTCAATGCTGATCAATTTTTATTTGATTACAAAACTATCTTTAAAATAGTCATGTACGTTGGGGTATAAGTGTGTGTGTTTATTCAGTACTACTCTCTAGTGGACTTTACACACACACACACACACACACACACACACACACACACACACACAGAGGAAGCACAAGGGTTTTCTTCAGGAAAAGAAAGACGCTGTCCCTGTCAGGGTCCCTCCTGCAGTCACCCCAGAGACCTGTGGTCTGGATTGGCTGCCCCTCCATTGCATGGCTGTGTGGACATCTCTCTTCTGATCTAGAATGTGCAATATCGGACCCAAGAGAAGTCTTAGGCCGCACAAGGACTGACGGGTGTGCTACCTTGGAGAAGAGCGATGGTTTTGGTTATATAGTTGCTGTGGCTCACAGAAACCCGTGGACCTCATGGGGGCACCTTCGCCCAGAATCCTAAGGGTGGACAGTCTCGTCAGCAGGGCTCTATGCTCCAAACCAGCATATTTGTTTGTGGCTGTTGCGTGTCTTGTTTTGACTCTGTGGCTCGGGACACTCTGGCTGGAGGGCAGAGCTGGGGTCAGAGAAGGGCTCTCTTCTGTGTCCTCTGAGGTCTGGTTTCTGAAGGCATTTAAAATGTCAGAAACCAACATTTCTAAACTAAATTTGAGTTGTCCACTGCACAGTGCCTAGCGACCACGTCCACAGTTCCCTGGTGTGACTAGGCGAAAACGCCTCTGGTCTACGCACCTTCCCTGTTAACCTTCTGGGAGAGGTACTGGTAAGTCGGAAGACCACCGTGTGCCCCTCAGAGGCAAGTCACTTGACTTCACACTGACAGCACCAAGCAGGGCCTAGCCACGTGCCGCTTACCTTGGAAGCAGACCCTTTCCTCCCCAGTTCTAGGCCACTTCAGACCCTCGGACGGTTCTGTACCGAAACGGCTGTATCTTCCATTCAGGGCCAGAAACAAAACTACTCACTGACTTCTCCTTCACTGAGCTGTTGGTGGTGAAACGCTTTTCGCATCCAGTGCACAACCACGCACGCGATGATCAGCTCTGACACGGTGCTGAGGATCAGGTACTGCACCAGCAGCATCCCCGTCGTCTGCTCGGAGAGGCAGAAATTCCTCGTGTTAACGCGTCACGCGACGACGTGGAGGAGGACGGGAGATGCTACCAGTTTCCCACACTGTGGCTCCTTTTGAGAGCTTTTCCTACCCACCAGAGTTCAGGTTGTTTACATGAGCACCAAACACCTGCTAAGCCTTCGGTTCTGAAAGCAACCACCCTGCAGGTTGGGTCCCGCTGCTCCTGTGTAGGAGGGGACAGAGCGCGGAGCCGCCCCGCGGGGCTGGCGGTCCTCAGGGCTGGTCTCCTTTGCTGGGCCTTATCCACGTGAACAGCGGCGGCTCAGGCACTGGGTCAGTCTGAGAGAAGAAACCCAGCGCTTCGCGGGGCCTCGGCCCTCGGCACCATCCTGGAAGGGACTGTGCTGGCAACGCCAGCTTCTGACCTTCTGTCTCTGACTGCTATCTGACTCTGTGGAAGCCCGCGGCCTGTGGTCTGCCTGTAACCCGGTGGGTGAGCTTGGCTCACGACGGGTGGCAGTGTGATGAGTAAAGCGATTTGACCCAAGCTTAGAGCCTGTTCTCCACCTGTAGGACAGTCCGCAGCGGCTGGCAGCGGCGTCTTCCCAGGTGCGCTTGACTCTTGAGCCTCGTCTCACGTGGCTCAGGACATGGGAGAAGGCGGCTTCCGGTCTTCATGCCGGCCACAAGCTGCGTGGCACACAGTGGAAATCCCTTATCTCCCGGGTCTGGAAGCTAATGATCCTAAATCAACACGTCGTGGGACCATCTCCTTGGGAAAGTTCTGGAGGAGGAATCTTCGCTGCCTCTGGAAGCCCACGCCTTTCCTTGGCTTGCAGCTGCCTACGTCCTCTCTCTGCCCCCGCGTTCACATGGCTGCTCTGTGCCTCATGGGCGCCTGTGCCATCCAAATCGCCCTCATCTCCCATGGGGACACCAGTCACATTGGATCAAGTGTCCATCTTATGCCAGTGAAACCACATTTTTAATTTAACTAATTACATTTTCAGTGACTTAATTCCCTTCCCCAAAAATCATATTCTAAGGTACTGTGGGATGAGACTCCAACTTTTTATTTTTGTGGGGGGAGGGTACCACTGGACTCCTGCCTGTCTCTAGTCCCCCCAAATTCCTTCCCATTACCAAGTACACTTCACCTGATTCCAACATCATTGAAAGTGTTACCCTATCCCAGCATCAATTCTAAGTCTAAAAAACCATCCTAAATACCTTCGAATCAAGAAACTGCTGGAAATCAGATCAGGGAGACACCGTGTTCACCCCGGGGAAAGTTTCTCTTCGCTTAGAACTTTGAGAAACAAGAAAATAAGTTGTTTGCTGCCCGGATGCAATTGTAGGACGCGCTTGGAGTACGTTCCAAGTGGGAGAAAAGCAGGGCAAAGGGCCCCCGCGCGACGAGGGCTTGCCCTGGGGTTCGGGTCCCCGCCCCGGGGGGGGGGGGTGCCAGGTGGCGTGTCTCTCCCCGCTGCTGTTCCGGGTTCTCTCTTGCTTGTGTGATCAAGCCGTTCCTATGTTAGTTTTATTTTTATGTACGCAGTTAACCTGTGGCTTTTTAAATACATGCTGCACATGATACGCCTATTTTAATTTTCTCCCAACTGGGTCTACAGCTCCCCGATTCGGTCCTAGTTATCGCCTGCCGCGCCCTCCTCCTATCATTACCTCGGGGACAGCAGCGTGCCCGACTGGCAGCGGGCTTATTTCCCAGCTCTCTCTGGGGCTCTTGGAGAGTCTCCTCCTCCAGTGCGCTAATAGGGTGTTGTTTTATTCAAGTAGCCTGACAGGTCTCATGTGAGGGGTAGTCAAAATAGACAGCAGCTGCTTGAGTTGAAAAAATGACCCCAGGAAAAGTCCCTCTGCCGGGACCCCCTCGCACCCCCCCTCGCTTCAGACACACTTAGTGCCCTGTTCCTGCCGCTTTTTGAAGCAGTCTGGGAAGTGCCCCAACCTGCGCACCTTTCCAGGGTGTGACCAGAAGCACGGGCCACGTCGCTGCGTGTGCCACCCGTGGGAAGGCCGGCCTGCGCTGCGGGACGGTGCCTCCTTCTCCCCCTCCGTCACCCGATCTGGCTCTGTGACTCTTGGCCCTTCCTCAAAGCCACACCGACCGTGAAAGGTCAACATTTTGAATAAATTAAAGACTTTGAAGTAGCCATGACAGTGCCAAACTCGCAAGAGAACTTCAGAGTTGCTTCAGAAAGCGGCAGGAGCCAGGGGTCAGTGTGTTCAAGGCGAGAGGAAAGATTTTGAGACTGTTAGTGTCAATGTGTTTTTTATCGTAATAAGAGAAAAAATTAAACTATTACCTTATGTTTTAAGTCAAACTTTGTAGCTCTGTGGTCTTCTTCAATCATTATTTGACTTTTGACCTTTATTTGATATTTCTCTCACAAATTTCTTCTATCCGTGTGTTTTTAGAATAATTTTGTTGGATTACTACCAAAAATTTGTTGTGGCACCAACTAGAATTAGATCACAATTGTGTCTTAACTTGTAGAAATACAATTTTATATTATGAATTTCTATTTAGGAATATTGGGTTTTTTTGGAAAGCATGTAGTTCTTTCTTATGTCCTTAGTCCATATTTTATAGTTCTGCAGTTATTTTAATTATGTTATTTTTCCATTTTGATATCTGTACAGTACAGATATTACGTACAGTATAAAATAATATTCTTAGTTTTAATATTTTTAGTTTTTTAAAGTTCAGATACCTTACTAACATGTTTTATTGTGTGCCTTTGGGGGGTTACTCTGAATAACTTGTCACTTTTATCTTCAAATGATCATTTTTGTCGCTCTTTGAGGTTTCTAGAGTTTCCAAATTTTGGAGGAAAGGAAAACTTTTGTACACTCTTACCAAAAATTTGAAAAAGAGAAACGCTATTTGCTTTTGCATTTCATCCCGGAGATGGCTGACAGACCGGGGTTCCCCTTCCTGCAGCCTGCCCCCTTTAACGTGAATTACTCACAGCAGGTTTTATACTTATAGCTAAAATTTTGACGAAGTTGTTATTAAAATCGGTACTTACATTTGACCAAGTGTATTCAGTTGCTTTTGATTCAAAAATTATGAACTCGGCGATTAATACAAGTAAGCCAATTATGGCCATGAAGACACTTAAGAGGTTCATGATGATCGCCAGGGTGAGCTGTGGGGACAAACAGAGGCTGGTTACACCGGGAAGCGGGTAGGGATTTCCTTGGCGTGGTCAGCGTGTTGCACTGGTGGCGACGTTCGAGTCAGGTTTCTTAATTCCTGACTTTCTGGAACCTCACGGTGGCTAACAGCGAGACTCCACCTCAGATTTGAGTAGAAATCAGTATGATACAACTTTTTGTAAGTGCGTGTTCATGCATTCAACAAATGATTACGTGACTCCCATGGTATGCTGGACGTGGCGCTGAGTGTGGTGTCAGGTTTCTACCCACGAAACTCGCCACCTGATGGTGGGGGTGAAGTGATAAAGTGAAGCTTTCTTCTCTCTCTCTCTCTCTCTCTCTCTCTCTCTCTCTCTCTCTCTGTCTCCCTTTAATAAACTGATTGCAGTCTTTGTTCACATCCTTGGGGGACTGCTTCTGGTGTCCAGAATCCAAGCATGCAGTGACTCTCCAGAGCTGTGACCTGGTCACGAGGGACTGTGGGTGTGGGATGTCCTGAGGGACAGAGGGACCAGTCCCTGTCGGGTGTAACATGGTGGTT
The DNA here is from genome assembly GCA_004027205.1 of Ctenodactylus gundi. NCBI lineage: Eukaryota > Metazoa > Chordata > Mammalia > Rodentia > Ctenodactylidae > Ctenodactylus > Ctenodactylus gundi. The sequence goes on along the minus strand of PVKB01002240.1, from coordinate 197,825 downwards.
CCAGGGTTTGAATATGGGTTTGTTGAAGGCAATTTTTTTCCTCTCTTTCGTTGCTAGAGACTGAACCCAGGACTTTCACGCTGATCTGCAAACTTGTAATCCTCCTGCCTCGGCCTCCCGGAGCCCAGGAGTATAGGTGGGTGCCACCATGCCTAGTCAAGTCTTTCTTCGCACACTGGTTTTTAAAGCCCTTCTCCTAATTCAGCCCTCAGCCCCAAACTCACCTTCGGTGCTTTTCCCCCTCTCTAGCACTTTGAATCTCTCCTGTTGAAGCTTTCTTGGTCCCCTGGGCCAGTTTTGTGGCAGGCAACTTTCCTGCACGTGGGCTGGGCAGAGAGGATGCTTTGGGGTGATCTGAGCACACTTCTTACTGTGTACTTCGTGTCTATTATTATGACAATACATGACATAATTATACAACATGCCACGACGCTCACTTGTGTTTGTGCTAGCAGCCACTACCTGCCTCAGCCCTACCGATCGCCGGGGGCTAGATTCTCAGCAGGAGCGCACGACCTCTGTCCTTGGCACGTGCAGTTCAAAGTGAGAACCTGACGCTACTGACGACGTGACACCTTGCTCTCCCACCACTCACGTCCTGCTGGGTGGCCCTGTTCTGGACAGACCATGGACCCATCCCATGGCCCAGGGTCGGGGACCCCTGCATTACTCCGTGGGAACTAAGATCTGTCTCCTTGTTGCCCGCATGGCACCATCTTCCAACACTTACTCAGAAAAATGTACTGGAGTGCATTCTTACACAAATTAAATCTAATCACCTGGAAAAGCGCCCCCTCCCCCCAAAAAAAGTTAGGCCAGAAGCAACAGACACCCCCCCAACGTGGGCCAGTGGCGTGCTTATCCTGGGAGCTACTGCAAGCACCCCAACATACCCTGTACGATCTCGAAGGAACCTTCTGGATCACACTGGTGGATCCCGAGTTGATGAACTGGGGAGGGAAAGGAGCATCGTGAGCGCCCTTGTGTCCGGCGGCCCCTCCACGCGCTCTCCCGTTCCTGGGCGGCCCCTCCACGCGCTCTCCCGCTTCTGGTCTCCCAGGAATTCCTGAGTCCCCTGAAGAGGGTGCGGTGAGAGTGGAGAGCCCCGCCTTGGAACTGTGGGGGTCACCGGGAGGAACCCCGAGCAAGTGACTGGCTAGTTCTGGGTCACGCAGATGAATACATGCTGTGAAGTCTCTGGTCACTGATGGGACCTTTGCACAGGTGACGGAACTGAGGGGTTTCACGGTGACCCCACCAGGGACCAGCAGCAGGCCTCTCACTCGCTATTTATTGAGCCATGACTGCGTTAGTAAAAATAGTCTCCTCATGGCAAACCTGGTGGCCCGCATCGGCACAAACTCCCATCCCTCTGCCACGTGGCAGAAAAGCCGTTTTCCCAGCGGGATGGCGTGAGAAGGCGTCTGATCTCCGGGGTGCAGGCTGCTTCCCCAGCACTGCGCCCATGGCCGCGTCGCTCCCAGGCTGGGTTAGGAAGGTTATTTCTGGTCTATGGAGAATGAGTTCTCTCTCCAGGGCTGTATCCCACGCCCACCTGCGCACTCAGAGCAGGAGACTCAGACACGCCGAGTCGGGGACAGGAATCCTCCAGTCCAGGAAAGCGAGGTGCCATCCTGGGAGCAGACGCTCCTTAATTGATTAGGAAAACCAGGACCTCTGGCATTTTACTGCTGCGCCATCCCGTGTCACTTGAATTCTCAGAGCCTGGTGGCCTCATGTGCCAAATGGGGACAAATTGCAGTTATCTCATGGGTGTGCTGGGGGCAGCTAGGTCAATGACCGTGAAGTGTCTGTGGCAGGTTCCTGACCCAAAGGAGACACACTGGTCAGTAATTGTGCTGTGTGGGCCCTCGCTCCTCGGCCTAGGAGCCTTTCTGAGTGCTTCCTAATGGTGGCTCTGTGTGTTCCTTCAGGCTGATTATCTTCTACCTGTTCCACCCCCTCCCTCCCTGGAAGGTCCGCCACGTGAGGACCCGGCGGGAGTCAGCCTTTGACAGTGGTGACGGCCAGGCCCCCGTCTGAAATCACAGTTCTTAAACCTTGCAGAGGCTTCACAGAGCCCAGGGCCTGATGTCCCTCAGATGTCCTCCCTTGAAGCCTATCTTTGGTGTTTGGTTGAGCAGTACCGAAGGGGGGTGTCTCTGGAGTGTCCTTGGCTGTACTTGGACGTGGTGGGATAGTAGTGGAACCCTGCGCCGTCGGGAGGTGGGGCTTGCCGGGGAGGGAAGGACGCTGGGGCTGGACCTGGGGGGTTGTGTCAACTTGTTGACACTGGGGGTGTTCAGGGCAGGGCTTCCTGGTGTGTGTGATGGACTCGTAGGTGCGGAAGTGGGGGGTGGGCACCACCTGGTGTGGGGGCCCAGCGGGCAGCTCCAGCCTGGTCAAGGAAGGAGGAGGAAACATCGGTACCGCTCCTTCCCGGAGCCTTAGTCTCAGGCGAGCCCTTTCTTCCTTATGAGAAATGACCTTAGGTTGACCTTGCTGCTGGAGGGGCGCCGGTTGTGTTTCAAGACGGTGCTGCATGCCTACAATGGCCCCTGTCTGAGGGGTTGAGTGTAACTGTGAATTAAGGTAGCCCCGAGAGCCTGGAGGCATAGCTCAGTGGTCACGGCTTGCCTGGTGGGCACAGAGGCCGTGACTGATTCCCCAGCGTCACCTAAAAAATTAGCCAGGCGTGGTGGCGCACGCCTGCCACCTCAGCCCTGGGAAGGCTGAGGCGGGAGGACCGCCTTGAGCGGGACTCAGCACAGCCCGTAGGAAGCCACAGCTCTGGGCTGCCCCGGCATCATGACTTATACTCGGACTTGGCGGTTATGCCCCTGCAATTATCATAACATCCTAATTCAAAATGTCCGTTCAGGTCATCTCTCTCCCTCAAGCCCCTTTTCTCATTCCTTAAACAACTGCTCTAAAAAACCCAAAACTCCTCTACTGCCCCGACCTCACGACTCAAGCCTTTGAATTTCTCTCTCTGCAAAAGAAGGCCTCCCGCCCCCACCCTCCGGGGGCTGCCCAGAGCAAGCCGGGCACCGAAGGGACGCTTCCAGGAGGGCCTGCCAACACGGAAGCGAGCAGTTTTCGTCAGAGACTGAGTCACCCGTCCCGGACTCGGCCACCTGAGTCACTTGATTCATTCCCTCCCCTCCCCCCAAATCGGTGGAAATAAATCGCACGAAGGCGCACTCACAAATAACGCCGAGAAGAAAGAGTAGGATATGATCATGACCATGGCGGCCAGCCCGGCGCTGCTAGGCTTGTCTTCCAGTTTGAGCAGAAAGACCCAGAGGAGGCCCAGGGTGCTATGTATCAGGCCGATCATGATCTGCGCAGCCTGTGACAGGCAGAGAGAGCGGGAGAGAGGGAGGGAGACAGGGAGGGAGACAGAGAGCAGGGAGAGGGGAGAGGGGTCAGCGTCGTCGTCACACCCGCCGCCCCACAGGCCAGGCAGATGCCCGGTTGCCCCCGGGGTTCTCCAAGCCGAGTGGGGAGACTTGTTTCCAGGGAGAGACCCACGTGGATGGCGCAGGGCAGCCGCTGTCGGGCGGGGGGTCTTCTCGTGCATTTGAACGCGTAGCCTCCCGGGACAGCTAATGTTTAATTTTCTAGTTGGCTCTAGTGGGGCACAAGGCACGTGCCCCACAGGCGAGCTGCTGGCGTGGGGGAGCGTGGGGGCTGGGGGACCCGCGAGGCGCTTTCTGAACTCTTTCTCTCTGTCCTGATGCTTATTCTTTCTCTCAGATCTACTTAGATAATTTTATTTTTAAACATTTAACTACTTTGTGTATTTTTGAGACAAGGTCTCACTCTGTAGCCCAGGCTGGTCCTGAACTCACCACATAGCCAGGCGGGCCTGGGACTAACGCAATCCCCCTGCCTCAGCCTCTGGAATGCTGGGATATGCACATGCATGGCACTGACCACAACATTGTCTGACTCAGTATCTGGGCACCCGATGGACTAGCCAGACGGTCCTGTAAAGCTGGCCACCAGGTAAACTCGAGTGGTGACACTCGTCTGCCTTGAGGGTGACACGACCCTTGAGGCGACAGCTTGGGACGCGCCTGGATGATTGGCTCACTGCCATCGTCTTCCATTTCAGCTCCTTTTTGGGCCGTGAGACCTCTGACCCACTCTGAGTTTAGTGAGAGACCCACGGGGCTTAACAGGAGGATGAAGATAGGACTCTGAGCCCTCCGTCCTCTCTCAGGTGGTGGGTCTCACTGGCGGGGTCATGGCACAGGCAGGCGTCTTCTCAAGAGACAGTGCCACATATCAGGACAGAGCAGCAATCCCGACCTAGAGTGCCGTCGGCGTGGGCAGGGCAGGAAACTACCCGCCAATGTTGACACGCTCCGGAGTGGGTCGTGGGCCGCCCTCTGGGTCTGATTGTCCTCACACAAACACTTTCCTGACTTTCATGTTGTTTGGGAAGTTCACTGAGGATGTAGCAAGAGTTAGCCCCAAGGATTTGAGCCCGACCCCTTGGTCCTTACCCCCAAGGCTTTGGCCTCTTCTTTAATATCGTATCTTCTTGGCATTTTAACAAAAATATTGTATATAAATGATACAGGATGATGAACTCCTTCTCTGCAGAGAAACAGAAAACACGACACTGGTTATTCCCGAGAAAGGCGTCTAAATGGAAGTCTCCGTGTTTCACGGCATCACCACTGCATGAAAGAAGCTTTTAAAATCAAGCCACTGATATTTGCCGCTGCCAGACTGCGCCTGGCGTCCTGGCAGAACCCAAGATCTACCCGTCAGAGCTTATCCCCGCCTCACGGCCTCTAAACGAGACTGAGCAGGTCCCGGGGTGTCGCCCCTGCTCCCATCACGCGCTGTGACCCTTCCTTGGAATTCCCTGCCCTCCTAGGCCCACAGGGATCCCCAGACTCCGGCTCCTGAGTGCTGTGCTTGCTGTCTGGGAGAAGGTCCCCGACCTAGCCCTCGCTGGTAAGGCACGGGGTGGGCACCCTGGTCCGGTTGAGCCACTGGTAATTTCACTCCCAGGAAACTTCATTTGGCACGGAGGTCCCGCCACCTGGTCGAGCGCTCTCCTGCTGCGGGTGAAGGAACCGCTGCCTGCGCTCTCTGCGGTGGGGGGGGACGACACACCTGCCGGGGAGGGGGAGGGGGAGCTGCCCCAGTGTCCTCCTGGCTTGGTCCCGGGTCCCCTGTCCAGCCACGTCCACTGCGGCCTGCACAGCCCTGGCCGGCTCGTTCTCTCTTTCTCCGTAGTGCTAGAGATTGAAGCCGTCACACCGCGCTGTGCCCCAGCCTAGTTTTTACTTTGATTTATTTATTTATTTATTTTTGAGACAGGGTCTTGCCTTCTAGTCCAGATTGGCCCAGGCTGGCCTCGGACTCCCAGCAGCCCTCCTGCCTCAGCCTCCTGCGTGCTGACATTCTAGGCGTGTGCCGCCACACCTGGCGTACCTGGTGCTGAGGACGCACACCGGGCCTGCTCCTGCTGGGCAGGCGCTTCGCCCGCTGCCCAGGCCTTTGCTTTTGATGAGCCAGGCTCTCACTCCGTCACCGCGGCTGGGCTTGAACTTGCAAGGCTCCAGCCCCAGCCTTCCGGGACGCTGGGATTACAGGCCTGCGCTCCGCGGCTGGCGGTTTCCGTGCTGCTGACTGCGGCCCCCAGAAGCGCTCTCTGCAGGGGGCTGAGCGGTTTTGGAGGCTGAGCAGAGCGTTTCTGCAATGTGCAGGGGCTCCAACGGCCCTGTTCTCGTTCCTGCTCTCTGGCGCCACCTAGAGCCACACGGCTGCTATTGCCAGCGAGGGGCCGGGCCTGCGCCCGGCCGTCTCCAGGACGCGACCCTGCCTGGCGCCTTCCTCCAGCTCCTGAGCTGTTCCTACCAGGCCCGATCGGCCTCCGCGTCCCCAGGGCCCCGCGCCACCGCCCGCCCTCCCCGAGCCGCTGCGGACGCGGTGTCTGCAGGTTCTCCAGCTCAGGAGCTCGGCGCCGTCACCTGGGCGCCTGCGTCTCCAGCCCTCCGCGGCAGCGAGCCCGGGGGGGCTGGCCCTACGCTGCCCACGCTGGCCCCGAGCTCAACACCATCCTTCCTCGGCCTCCCGAGTGCCGGGAGTGCCCAGCTGCGTGGTGCTGGGGAACCGAACTCGGGGCCAGCGCTTCCGCCGCTGAGCTGCCCCTGCAGCCCTGCGGGGGCACAGTTCCGGGGCTCTGTCCCTGTCCGCCCTACATGTGTGACAGTCCTTACGTGTTACAGACATGACTGGGCAGGCTTTCATTTCAGGGCCCTGCAGGGGGCAGGCCTCAGGAAATGGCTGGTGCGTGGGCGTTGTTAGGAAGGGGGTCAGGGAAGTTCCTGCCACGACACGCGGAGCCACGGCACCGTCCGTGGCTACTCCTCCCGCAGACACCGCCCGGGGCTGGGAGGCGCGTCAGAGGCCGAGTGGCTCAGATCCAGGCTAGGGAACGCAGAGTCCCGGCCCTTGGGAAGGCCCCTCGGAGGAGGAGCGCCTGCGCCCCGGGATCCGGGGACCCCGCCGCCAGGGCCGGCAGCCCCCGATGAGCAGCGGAAGAGGAAGGGTTTTCAGACGAGGAACCCAGAACCGTGGCTGACGGTGTTTGCTTACGATTATTATTTTTAACTGGGGACGGAGCCCAGGCCACGCGGAGCTACGCGTCCATCCCGTGTTCGGTTTTGACGCGAGCTCGGCTCAGTCTCGCTGGGTCAGGAAGTTGGCCCAGGTGGCGCTTGAACCTGTGATCCTCTGCCTCGGCCTTCAGAGGGCGGGGATGGCCGCGGCACGGCGGTTTGTGGCTCCCCGCCGGCCCTGACTTACCGGGAAGGTGGGCGCTCTCCTCAGGCCCACGCCGGGGGTCTCGGGTGCGTCAGGGGCCTGGCCTGCCCCGCCGCCGCTGTGCGTACAGGCCTCCCGGCCACACCGGAGAGCCAGGACCTAGCCGATCGCGGCCGCCTGGCTGCCCTGCCGCGCGTGACCGGCGCGGCGAAGCCCCGGCTGCTGTGGTCGACGCTCGCGTGTCGCCCAGGCCGGCGCAGGCGCACCCCGTGGGTTCCGGTGGCCAACGGTCTCCGGCGACGTTGAGGTGTGGCCGGAATGTTGGCTGTGAACGTTGCGGGGCCGGCGCAGGGCGAGGGGACCCGTGGGGACGCCCAGGGAAGAGGGGGGTTCTGCGGACCCCAGAGGAGACCTGCCCTGCCCTGCCCGCCACGGCGCCGTGTCCCGCACCTGCACCCACCTGGCTGGCGCCGGCCGGGGAGCCGACCATGGAGACACCGCTTAGAAACACCGGGAATATGGTGGGTTCGAGGCGGACCCGCGGAGACGGAAGCCCGTGGGCCGTGGCGGGAACACCGCGGCCCGGCAGGCATGAAAATCATCACAGAAGTTCGTCATGAAGTAAAGTAGGACTGGCCATGAAATGAGATCTGCGCCACGGGAAGCCCTCAGGTTCACGGCAGAACTGTCGCTAGTAGAAACGGGCCGCACGCCCCAGAGAATCCAGGGATAAGGAAGTTACAGGGTGGGGTATGAATTTGTTTTCTAAGGCTGAAAAATAAAAACATCTTGTCACGTGTGACAGCGTGAGTGGACCTTGAGGGCTTCATGTCAAGTGAGCAAAGCTAAATGCGGAAGGGCAAACACTGCTTGGTCTCGCCAGGGAATTTAAGGCGGCCAGACTCTGCGAACTGCGGAATGTGATTGCCAGGGCCTGGCAGGACGGGAGGGTGCTGATGGTTCGAGGGGCGAAGTTTCTGTTTTGCAAGATCAGTAAGTTCAGGAGAGCCCTGCCGCACAGCGCCTGTGGCTAACCACGCTGCCCTGCGTGCCTGACAGCGCCGAGAGGGTGGACCTGGTAGGCCATCACCACGGCAAATAAACGTGGGGACCCTCAGGTGGTGGTGGGCACGGTGATGCGTGCAGTAGGTAGAGTGGGTTTAATGCACCAACCACGGCCACTTAAAAGCCCAGTTGCGGAGCCCAGGGCCTGGCTCTTCCCAGAGGGGATGGGAGCGTGGAGGCAGAAGTCAACTTTTTCCTAAAAATGGTAAACACCTAACAGAGCTGATCAGGCAACAGTGCCACATTGCCAAGACAGTGCTTGGTACCACGCTTTGCTCCCTGGCGCAGAGGACGCTGTTTCTGGGAACTGGACCCTCCATGGGCCCAGAGGTCACACAGTAACTGAGAGAAATGGGGTGAAATGTGAGTGCGGTGTGGTTCCCCACTGGCAAGAATTTGCATAATCACACTCACATGGCCACGGAGGGAATCTGTTCAGTATCTTGCCCTTTCCTAGTCATTTAGACTCTGGGGAAGAGCTCCGGGTCTCATGGTGCCAGATCTGGTGAACGAGGTGGATGAGGGACACCGCCATGTTTTTACCAGCCTGCCTTTCCCTTAGATGGCACATGGTGGCAGCATTCACCATAATTTTGGTCACAGCTAAAAAAAAAAAACCACTTAGGCAAAAAGGCTCCCAAAACTTCTTCAGAGAGTGGCAGGCGTGATGGGATAGTGTGTCCCAAGTGTGTGTGTGTGTGTGGGGGGGCAGGGGTTTGGATTTTCGGGAGGCTTCATGGCAGTGTCTGCAGGACGGGCAGGAGGACGGGGTCTGGCGCACGTGCCGGGGACGGGTCACCCGTACCAGTGATGCTTTGGGTCTCGTCCTGACCCATCCCTTATGCAGTGTCTTTTACAGTGTCTCTGCTGATGGGTTTCCGAGTCTGCTGATGGCCTTTACTTAGATCTACAGAGTTAGGGATCACACTGAGGCAATTCCCCCAATTCTATCAGTGTCTGGTGTTCTTCTGAAAGGAAAACATTTCCCAGGAAATACTACAAAAATAGTCAAAGAAAGGCTGCGTAGGAGACACACCCTCCTACCACACCCAACATCGTCGCGGCGTCTAGTCAGGGAAAGCAGTCAATGGAAAGAAGGAGCAGCCCTTCACGACGGCCAAGGAAAATCAACATCTCCTCTGACCCCGGGCCTGTGTAAAATTCTGAGCAACCCATGCCCGAAACTATCAAAACTAAGTTGGACAAAGGGGTGGGAGACAAGAGCAATAAACAAACCAACTGCTTCCCTAACCTTGGTAATAAAAACACAGAAGTGAAATAAAGAAAGCCCATTTGTAATAATGTCAAGAAATAAAATTTACAACTATGCAATAATGCGGCTATCTCACTCCTCAAGCAAGTGCTCGAGGGCTCAAGACGAGTCAGTGTGGACGTCCGCTCCTGGAAGGGCAAATGGATCTGTGAAGGTCTTGAGGTGACATCACAGACCACTAGCAGCATCCAGAGTCAATGGCCAGACGTGCCCGTAACCACACGGATGATCCACCCGCCATGTTTAAAAATCCAAAGCACGATGAGCCATGGGGTAAAACCGTGAGCCAAAAGGCTGCTGTAGCACAGAGGCAGGCCTCTGCAGGACAGCTAAAATGCAGAGGACAGTCGCTTCTGTGGGCTTGGCAACGCAGGGGTGCGGCTGATTGCGATTCACATTCTCTACTGTCACTGAGCTGTGCATATTTTAACAGTGTGTGGCAAGAAAGGAAATTAGAACGTTCGAGCTAATCGGCGTTCACAGACAACGAGACCGTTGAATTCTGCTCATTGATGTCCCTTCCCCGAGTCGGCATGAATTACCCATCAACACCAGACGCAGGTCCTACTCCAGGATCCCAGCCTGTCCACAGGGTTTCTCTTGCGAAGGAGGATCCTCTGACTCCGGCTGACGGTATTCAGCCCGGGATGCATAATTTCTGCTGAGCTCCCCCGCCACACAACAATGACCATACTCGTTAGTATTAATTGTTTATTAATGACATGGGTTGGGGAGGGAAATACCGAGACGAACTTAATTGTGTTTTCCAAGAAGCCTCTTGAACAAAATGAAATGCTTCATTCGCTGCTAGACTTTCCTCCTGACGGAGTCATGATGGCTTTTCAGTGCGTAGGACAAGGTGCTCGCCTGCCACTGACCTGAGGTGAGTCGGCGCGGGTCAGTTTCTCATGGGTGTGCTCTGCAATGGAGAACGTGGAATTTTCAGTAACAGGAGCATTCTCACCACGGAGAGCCTTGGATGAGACGGCCTGCTCCCCTCTCCCCCTTCTTCCCTCTTTCCCTCTTCCTGTGCCTCCTCCCCTCTCTTCTCCCTCCCTCCTCTTGCCGTTCTAATTCGAGTAGGAGCCTGTGTGTTCTTAGATTCCTTTCAGTTGGCTCAGGAGAACTGGGGACACGTGTGGGCTGTGTGATTTGTTCGGTTCACTTTGTATTTGACTAGAACCACAACACTGTCTTAGATTATGAGTTTGACAGCCCGTAGGTAGAATGCCACCTTCCCCTTTTACTGCCAGACAAGATTGAGAGGTGCTCAGGGACCATTCTGGAATGTCCCCCTAAAGAGCAAGTATCCAGAAGATGATTGAATTTCGGGGGGTATCATATCAGGGAGCTAATCCATTGATTCTGTGTGTCGTTACGAGGCGTGGCCTGGTTGGAAGGGGTGCCTTCCCGGGTGCCAGTGGGAAGGGGGCACCTCCCTCGTCTCTCCTCCCTTTGCTCTTTCCTCGCAGCTGTGGACGGACAGCTTTTCACTGGCTCGACCCCTCGAGGCCTGTCCACCGCTGCCCACCACCCGTGAGTGCACTGAGACCTCCTGACACTGTGAGCTGCACTAACCCTTTGTCCCCTGAGGTTGTGATGGCAGCTATGGTGTCCCAGCAGTGGGAAAGTGACCACGACGGTGGTCTATCACTGGATCTGGCTCCTGATGCCCTAATTCCTGCAGCGTGATGCCTAACTCTGGTGATTTTAGCAGGAGAGGACCCATGCAGGACAAATGCCTGTGAATCCTCAGAGCACCAAGACAGGAAGGAATGTCCCACCCCACCCCACCAAAATGTCCGGTAAGTTCCTTTGCCTTCTTAATCCATTTTATTGGATTAAATCAAAATAGAGATGATATAAACGAAGCTACCTGTGGACAGACTGTCGCTAACACAGGTGTTCTTAGGGGTGGCGAGTGGTTGATGAGCGCCACATTTGCGGGGTGAGTGGTAGTGGAAGGAGGTTTGAGCTGACTTATGACAGAAGGAAATGTCGTGTTAGGCCAGGCATCCACACTGTGTTGCCTGAGGAAGCTTTAATCGTGGAAGGTGGAGAAAGGATAGGGGCCATGCCGAAAGGGCCGCCGCATCGTTTCACTTCGGGGCGGTCCTCAGTTCCCAGGTGATGTAGGAGGGAGGTCAGGAGAGCGGTGGTGTGCAGGATGGAGAAGAGACAGGGGACTGGCTTGGTGAGGGGACAAGTTCGGTGTGGTTATATTTTTTTATTTGAGGTGAGTTGGGGTTGTCCAGATCCCAGTCTGTGTGAACAGCTGCAGGCCTGAGCCCAGGGGCCCAGTGGCAAGGTCTAGGTCTAAAGAAATCAGGGCGGGATGCTCGTGCACCTATAGGTGCTCAGCCGGGCTGGGAGCATCTGGCGACACCCAGGGACCCTACAGAACTAGCACGAGGAGGTCAAGGGGTAGAACAGCAGCCTAAGGGGATCCAGGCCTCAGGGAGGAGTCGGGGGTCCGAGAGGGGCAAGATGAGGAGGAGCCAGTTTCTAGAACTGCCCTCTCCGAGTGCTCTCTGCCTGGGGAGAAGCCCGCCCACCACGCCCACCACGAGTCCCGTCTAGTCGTCTAGTCTAGTCGCACTGACTCCCAGGGCTCGGCCTGTGGGTGGGCGGGGCAGGCGAGGACCCACTAGCTCTCTCCAGCGGTTCTGATTCAGGGGCAGAGAGACCCACTGAGGATAAAGTTTGGCTTAGACAAGCAGATGCAGGTGTGGAGGAAGCAGGAAATAACTTAACTGAAAAAAAATAAAAAAATTTTTTTTTTCTTTACCATTTTCCAGCTCAATTCCTCCAGGGCAATGGTTTCTATATTTTGAAATTCAAGTAGTTCTCCGAAATTTTGAGAATTAATGTCAGCATTCTCATATCCCTGTGCCTGGTCACCTCTACAAATCTACAAATCTTTTCTGTTTCTAGGAAACTACCTGCTGAATTAAACAGTTCTGAGAGACAAAAAAAAAAAAAAAAAAAAAATCCCAGCGCTCTACCTATGCACCCCTGAGAGTGTGGACACAGAAACATCCTGCACCACTTAACGATGTCTGCGGGGAAGCAGCCGGCCTCGGGCACAGGGAGCCGTCCGTGCACAGTCGGCACTGCGGGTGCCTTCCCCAGCTGTGGTCCCAGGGTGGAGACGATGCCCCTTTCTCAGGACCCAGGCGGATGCTCTACCCCTGAGCTAGATCCCGGCCCAGACTCAGCACCACTGACGTTTAATCTTCTTCCGACTGGGCGCCTATAGAAGCTGAGCGCTCGGCTTCCGGAGGGAGAGGAGGCGCACTCACGCACCCTCACTGTCTGCGTTTGGCTTGGCGCGCCCAGTAGGTCACCGTACACGCCAGGATCAACTGCAGCAGAGTGAACAGGAGCATATCTTCGGAAAGGATTTTAGCAGCTTTCTGGATCCGAACAGAAAACATATGTTTCATACAGGATTTTTTAGTATTTTAACACTTTCAGGAAAATAAATTGCATCTTCCACCCTAATCAGATGAATATTTCACCTCCCCCCCCCCCACCCCTCGTGCTGCAGTGGAACACAGGTGTTGTGCGTGCAAGACCAGGCACACCGCAGCCCCTTGGCAGGTATTGTTGACTGTGACGACAGCAGCTGGTGACCACTGACGCGGGAGACGCACTGACTGACCTCTGCCACGCACAGCGGGAACTGCTGCTTGGGGCCCCCTGTGGGCTGCTCTGGGTAGAACTGGCCTCTGAGACTGCGGATGTCTACAGATTTTGTTCTGTTGTTTAGCAAATGACCCTGAGGAAGAGGCTCCCAGGGAAGGAAGAGGGGCTTTGACTCAGTAACCGGGGCTTGACACAAGCGCTTCTGTGTGCTGGGCATAGCCAGTTCTTCCGGGACTGTGCCACTGACTGTGAGACCCAGTGAGACCCTTGGATTGGCCAAAAGGACATAATATCTGTTTTCAGTGCGCATAGCACTTTTGTGACAAGCTGCTCGGGCCACGGGATCAGTATTTGAGAAGGGCACTGTCTGATGGCACGCAGTGGGGATGATGGGCACACGTGCAGACCTAGGAGGCCCAGGACTCTGTCAGCCACGGGCGGGGAGGCAGTGCTGAGCCCTGGGCTCCTGGTATCCTTAAGTAACTTGGGTGTCATCAGGGAAGGGTGTTCAAGAGGACCCGAGAGTTCCCGCTAACGGGAGGACTGGTGGCTCAGGAGATAAGCTGGAAGGCTGTAACTGAACAACTGTCCAATAAAATCAGCGATCCCTATTACACAATCTGGCACTTAGCCATATTTTAAAAGCTCCATCTGAGTCTGCGTCATGAAACAGTGGCATTTCATACAGCAAGAAAACGGCCCCTGATGTGTTGCTGAACTGGTTTCTGTTAAGTCTCAATTTTGGTTTTGAAGTAAGTTGGAATTACACATACCAGGGTTAGAATGCATCTTTGATGAATCATCCTGCGAATGACTGGTCTTGTAAGTGAAAAGCCCTCACAGTCACAGGCATATAGAACCAAGCACAAACACAGTCTAAGCAACACGTGTGTCCTGACTGAGCTCTGCCCCTTCAGTAGGCGATGGCACTGGATTGAGCACAAGCCCCTGGGATGTCATTTCATTATTTGAAAACTAAGCCTTGCTCTAAAAAGCTGGAACTCTCAAGACCTCTGCAGAACCATCCATCAGAGCTTCAGGCACCTGGACAGAATGACCTCCCATCACGAACACCCAGCAGCAGGTAAGCCCAGGATCCCATGGGGTGCTTAAGCCCATAGCATTCTGGGACTGATGCTTATGGCGTCTTGCCTTTGGTCCCCGAGGCTCTGGGTGCCCCTCGGCTTGGGCATGTAGCTGCAGTCTGAATCACATTTATAAAAGGTGCGCACACCAAAGAGTGATTAAGAGTGTCGGTCACTCTTTTCTCTTGTGTGACACTTAGGTAACTGGTGACTCCCCCAGAGAACAGAAAGCATCTTTCTAAATCCACGAGGGAATGGGCATGGAAACCTGGTACTTACTTGTGACCAAACTGGGCTGTCTTCTAAAACTGTAAACAGGAGAATCTCAAGGGATATTATACCCACACCAATCACAGCAACACAGATGTTGATGATGTTGACCACCATGGTGTAGGACACCTGCAACAGGGAGCGTGTCATTAGCCTTCGGGAGCCCTTCCGCCTTGGGTGAGGGCAAGTACATGTAAGTAGGAGATCTGCGTTAATCTCTGATCTTTCTGGAATAGTGAGATCACTGCAGAACCTGTCGGTGCTGTGGACCTGTCAGAATCTCAACAGGAATGAGTGGTTTTGGAGATGGGATGACTTCGGACGAGCACGCACCTGCTCGCGTCCTAGTGTCAACGTGGGGGAGGCCTGTGCTGCGTCGTGGAACCCGCACTGTGCTGATGGATGAAGAGGCAGAGAAGACAGGGTCTCTGCTCCCCAGAACTCATGCCACGGAGGAAGACACGCTGCGTCTTCCCCACGGACAGAATGTGAACAAGCAAAAGACCGAGCCTGCTCAAGATCTAGAGAAACGCGCGGCACCACACATGCTGCGTGACTGGAGAGTGACCAGGAGTCCCTCACGGTTGTGCTGGACAGCGCAAAGGGGACCTGGAGGGAGCTGGAAGGGCAGGTGCGATGCGGCTGGGCCTCGGGGTTTGTCTTGAACATGGCGGGGGCCACACCCTGTTGTCTTGGGCACATTCTTTCCCTGAGAGACTACAGGGCGAGGAGAGAAGAAAACTGATTCAGATGCAGTATGTGCATGAACCAACTCGTCAAGACAAATGTGATTATCACGTACCACGAACATATGCTGATAATTATTATGAAAGACCAATTGGAGGGGTGTTGCCTCCTAATTGTGGCCAGGCTCACGTGGCTTTTTAAAAATTAAAAAATAGGGCTGGAGGAATGGCTCAGCGGTTAAAGCACTAAGTCAAGTGTTAAGTACCTGAGTTCGATTCCCCAACACCATGTAAGCTGGGCTTGGTGGCGCACACCTGTAATCCCAGCACTCGGGAGGCTGAGGCAGGAGGATTGCCATGAGTCCAAGGCCAGCCTGGGCTCCACAGTGAGTTCAGGAACAGCCTGGGCTACAAAGTGGGACCTTGTCTCAAAAAAAATTAAGAAATATATTTTTGAAATTTGCTGTATGGTGTAGGTTGGTCCTGAATGCACGGAGTAGTGTAAGCTGGTCTCGAATAGATGGCTATCCTCCTGCCTCAGCCCCCCATGAGCTGGGATTACGTGCATGTGCCATCACACCCGGCTTATGAGGTTCTGGGGAATTGAGCCCAAGGCCCTGTGCTTGCTCAGCAAGCGCTTTAACCACTGTGCCACACCTCCAACCTGCACGTAGAGTTTCTACGGCTTCCTTTTTGAATTTGTATAGACTTCGCGTGCAAAGCCATCTGAACCAGAGCTCATTCTGAGAGCAGGGCTCTAAGGATGAATTCGATGTCTTTTGTAGGTACAAGTTATTCAGCTCACCTATTTCTCATAGAGTGATGTTTGGTCGTTTTTATATTTCAAGTAACTTGTTCATTTTATATGTTTCAAAGTAACTATTACAAAAGCGCTCACAATCTTCCCTTATGATTTCAAAGGTCCAAGTGTTTTTAAATGTCTGCAAGATGTCTGTTTGATTTCTATTACTGGTCATTTGTGTCTTTTTTTCATTGCATTTTTATCGGTCTGGTCAGAGGCAAATAGTTTTTGGGCCACATTTGACTATTAGTTTTATTACTGCTCTTCTGTTTTTGGCAGTTATTTATGTCTTCTACTTTAAAAATATTTTTCTTACAATTTACCTTGGACCTAATCTGCTCCTTTTACTTTCTTCATTTCTTGCACTAGCGGCTTACATAATGGATTCAAAATTATTTTCTTTTGATAGTACTATCATTTCATCTCCAATTTCTTTAGTTCCATCCTCCAAATCCTCTGTGCTAATTCTTATTATCTAAATATTTTTCCATTCGCTCTTTGCTTTCTTCTTTGACACACGAGATATTTAGCCGTAAGCCTGTCATTTAATTTTCAAGCATCTGGGCGTTTTCCAGTTTGACTCTGTTAAGATCACAGAAAATATTTCATTTCCTTTTCATTTGCTAAGTATTGTGTATTGCCCAGAACTCACACTGCGTTCTATGCGTGGTCTGTGTTGGTGAACATCACGTGCACATGACGAGAACACGCGATGTGGCCGTGTGGACGTCTGCGCGTGTCAGGGGGTGGTGGTGGCTCCCAGTGCTGCTGGTACTGTCCACATTCTTCTTTGCACTTGTCACACCGGCTATTGAAAGAATCTGTGAGCTTTCCTTGCTAAATTGTCAGTTTTCTTTTTTCAGTTTTAAATTTCAGGTGTTGCACCTGGGATTTTAATTCACGTTGAGTTGATTTTGGCACAGGGTGAGAGAACAGGGGTGAAGCTCAGTCTAGGATGTGGATGTCTGGTTTTCCCAGCCCCACCTGGAGCAGAAGCTGTCCTTTCTCCAACGTACGCTTCTGAAACTTGTGTGAAAGATCCGTTTGCCAAGGCTGCAACTAGGATCTCTGTTGGGTGCCTCCGGCCTATGCAACCATTTTTATTCCAATGACATAGTTTTGGGTACCTAGCTCTGTAGCAAGCCACGAATTCAAGTATCGGGGTGTCTCCAGCTTTGCTCTTTTGGTTCAAGGTTGTGTTTGGCTATTTGGAGACTTCTGTGGTTCTATATGAATTTTAAGATTTTTTGTTTGTTTCTGCAAAGAACACATGACTGTTCTGATGGGGATTGCCTGGGATCAGTGAGTCATTTTGGGCAGTGTGAGCATTTTAACAATATTCACCTTCCTAACACGCTGTCTCTGGCCCTAGTATTAACATACGTAATTATCTGATCTTCTTATACTTCTGTATCAACACCTGTGGGTATAAAACTCAGCGTAATCCTCACTCTTCACGACACTTTGCACACAGTGTCTATCGTATCAATTAAAGGTTCCTAAGCATGTTATAGGGTCAACAAATGGGAGGAAGGATTAAGGTGGAATCAGGACGCTGTATCATTTCAAGATATTCCCGTTTACAAGTCAGAACTGAGCTGAGGATCAAACTCAACGCCTTGTCTTGTGAATGTCTTGTGCCGACTTCTCTAACACTGAGCTATAGCCTCAGCTCATAACTAACATTTGGTTTGCATTAAATAATTTGCCACATATAAATTTCAATTTCTAATTCACTTTATGAGCTATCCAGAATAGAATTTGAATTTTTTTTTGCAAGCAGCAATTTATTGAACCAAATAGAAGAGGAAAGAAAAGCCCTTGGCTGAGAAGCCGGGAGGACACCCACGCAGATGTCCCTTAGGGAGGGATAAGGGAAGGAACCAAGGAACACTCCCGGCAGAAAAGCCAGGAGGGGTCCCGAGCAGGCATCCCTCGAATTATACGCACAAGTAATAAAACACAGCAAAGGTTTCGGGAATCATACTAAGGCAGGTACATTTATTGTGGATGTCCTCCAGACTTTTTGAGTTCATTTCCAGTGACCCGAAGGAAATGGTGTCTCTTCTCCGGCCCCTTGGGGCTGCTACAAGCTTTGTGACTTACCAAGAGCTTGGATCGCCTCTTCTCGGCCATGACTGCGAAGACTCCGGAGAGCGTGAACTGGAGACAAGACCACACTGGTGAATGTCGCTGCGCCTATACACCGAAATCTACAGAGCGATGGACCTCTGGTGCGCTGTGGGGGGAGGGGCGTTAGCTTGATGCCTTAGGCTGCCATGGAGTAAACCTTCGACGTGGCCCAAAGCTTTCCATGTGCAGAGCTGGGAGAAAGTCAGGGAATCTCTGGCCACCAATGTAACCCAGGGACTGGAAGTGGAATTTGGTGGCCTTCTGAGCAGCATCAATGTTTACTTATTTTTGAAAGTTGTAATTTGTTGAGCCCATGTCCCTGGCCCCCTTCTCTCTTCAACACGGCAGCCGAAGTGATCATTTCAAAGCCTCACAGGATGACTCAGCTCGTTCATGAGCCATGATCATAACTCCTGTTTCACTCACTCGAACCCTCCAGTGGCCAACGAATCTCAGCTACGGCCAGCTTCTCTTTACGGGTCTGCCCTCCCTTCTCTCTTATCTCTCCCTCATTCTGCTCTGCCAATACTGGCTGCACTTTTTAAAGAACTTTCGAGAACCTTGGACACTACTGGAGAGTCTGTTCTCACCCACATGCCCGTGGGCAAGAACCACAAGGTTATCAAGCCTCCGTTCGGATGTTTCTATGGCAGTTTGAATGATTGGTTCTGATCCTTGTAAGGAATAACAACATATTTACATACTCTGGGCATGGTTTCATGGTGGGTGGACCACACTTTCCTGTCCTTAAATCGGAACTTAATTGTTTTATCTGCTTCGCCTGGGATTTTAGTAGGCATGAACCCGAGTCGAGGCGCGAGGCGCTCCTGTGTAGTCAGTTTTGCCTTCTGTGCTCTTGCCTTTGATTTTGAAAAGAATGCACCTCGTGTAGCCACTGGCCTAAGGAGCAGATCCAGAGCCGACTGTGGTGAGATGCCACGCCTGCCTAACCCAAGCCCTGATTAGCTGTATCACTGCCCACTTCCCACGAGTCAGAAACAAACGCTTGCGCTGTGCCACTGGGCTTGGTAGTGGAGTGCTACGAAACAGTGGATTAGCAATAGACTGGCTTTTTCAGAGTCTTAGGTCAAACATGCAAAATCAACGGATGACCCCTATGTCTTTGCTGCTTCCCCTGCCCTGCTCACCCTACTCGTGGTCTTATCTTTTTCTTCTATAGCTCCATCACCTTCTGGCACATGAGTCCTCCCTACACTAAAGTCTCCAGGACTGGGATCTGTGCTTGTTGATGGCTCTCAGGCAGCTAGAACAGTGGTTGTGGGAACAGCAATCACTGGTTGAGCAACCAAACTTCAGTGCATTACTGTTATTCTTACGAGGTTCTCTCAGGATTTTGTGGGGGACAATGGCTCTCACGTACTCCCACGCCCTTCTCTCAGAGCACCCTGCACTCGTCGTCCTCCCAGACACGGTAAAATCACAAGTCTCTGCTCAGCATCATCACACCGTCTTGGATCACCACAACACAAAGACCTCATTTTTTTCACCCTACACAAGGTCTGCACATTCAATTATTTCCTCAGCAATTATGCTTTCTCGTCTCACTAGCCTCACTGGCTACTGTAGCTTGGATCTGGAATGTTCCCCAAAGCCTTACATATTTGGGTGTTACGGATTCCACGTGCTGTTAAGAGGTGCAGCCTGGTCAGGAAGGGTGGATTATAAGTGTGTGGTGGAGGACAGGCGTGTGAGAGGTTGGATTACAGGATATAAACTCATACCCCGGCTCCTTTGGGAGGCCCCTGGTTCTTCCTCTTGTGATGCTGTGAGCAGCTGTTCTCCACAAGACCCTTCCTACCATTGCCAGGCACCTGTGAACGGACTGAGGCCTTCTGAAACCGTGAGCTTAGATAAATCTTTCCTCTCTCACATTGTGGGTGTTGGGTAGTGTGCCCCAGCAAAGAATAAGCAACTGGGACACTGGCGAAATCACTGCCATACCGGTCATTGCCGGCCACTAACTGTTTTCTGCTCTCCTCCAGATGGCCCGTGTGCATCTTGCCCTCACTCCTAATATAAAAAGTGACCCTTTCCTAAAATAGCCTCTTGTTAAGAAAGCACAGAATGCGAAGAATCTAAAGGTTTTTTTTCCCCTCCTTACTGATCTTACTTCTTTTCAGCTAGATACAAGAATGAATTCTTCAGGAACAGGAATTGCACCTTCCTAGTATTATTTCTCAGTACAACGCTTGGCTCAGAAAGTCATGAAATACAATGGAAAACCTCACGAACTATGACTGGGGGTAGGTTATTTACTTACAAAGAAAGTTCCCCAAAACGGGTATCCTAGGAGTGAGGCCAGAGGAATGTAGGTTTTCCCGAAGGAGATGGATTGTGTGACGAGCAGGTGTCTCCAGAGCAATCCCAGCTGGTACAGGAGGAGGCCGTTCATGATTTGCATGGCCTGGGGAAAAGGACGTCACAGTTAACACTTCCTGTGCTCGGCCACCTTCAGGGAGGAACACTCATCAAGAAAACGGCAGGGCGAAGGGGAAAGGTGGTGACCTTCCAGAACCTTTACAGTTTACGTACTACTGCACAACGTCAAACTGAGGACGCCGACCTCGGCAGCTCGTGGTGTGTAGCACTGTGTGCCCTTTCGTCCCGAGTGCCCACACGTGTAACATGCCCTAATCAAGACACAGAACTAATCCTTCCGTCACCACACCTTCATGGTCACTGATATCCCAAGATCCCTTGCTGCTTCTGCTGGACTCTAATCTGACGTCCACGTCTGTACTTGTGCCGTTTTTGGAAATGGTAGGTAAATGCAGTAGTTCAGTGCGCATCGGTTGAGATTGGCTTTTTTGCTCAGCCCAGAACCCCAGAGAGCCTTCAGCTGCTGCGTGTGCGTCAGCGAAGCTCATTCCGTTTTTAATTTCTGAGTGGCATTCCGTGGGCGACGAATGCCTACGCTTTATGTCGTTGCTCACCGAGAGGCATTCTGATAGTTTCTGGTTCCGTAAAGGAACATGCTGTGAACAGTTACGGGAAAGTTCTTGTGTCGTCATGAAGCTTTAGTGCTCAAGGATAAGAGCTCAAGGGTGCGTCTACCGAGCTTGGTGGCTCGGTATGGTTGGTGTTTAAAGAGCCTGGCACACTACGTAGAGGGCTGTACCACTTTAAGAGTTTCCTGCCACTGTTAGGACAGACCCAATCTCTCCACCGCGGCTCCAGAATTTGGTCCTGCGGCTGTTCGTTACTTCAGCTATTCTTAGTGGTGCACAGGCAAAGCTCGGCAGACTTCTCACTTCTCTGGCGGCTGATGCTATCAACTCATTTTCTTGTACTACTTTGCCCATGATACGCCTTTCTCAGTGAAATCTCTTTTCATCATTTGCTGGTTTGAAAATTTGATAACTGCATTTTTTTATTGTTATGTTTTGAGACTTCTCAAGTACAGCACTCAAGACATATGTCCTCTGACGGATAGGTGGCTTGAAAGTATGTTCTTCCATAATGAAGCTTGTTGTTTTACCTTCCTAGTGGTTTTTCCTAAGTGCTTTAGTTTTGGTGAAGTCAAACTGATCCTTTTCTTCGGTGGATGGGTCATGTGTTGAATGTCACATCCACAACTCCTTACTGCATTACAGTGCCACTGCTTCCCCCCCCCAGCCGCAAGCGTTGCAGACATACATCTTACACTATGTCTGCAGTCCACTTGGAATTCATTTTTGTGTGAGGTCAGAGGTTCACGTTGAAGTTTTTTTCATTTTTGTAAAGTAGTGGCTCTGTAGTTTGTCTAGAAATCTAGTCTACCTCCACTGAATTACGTTTATCAGAACCAGTCAGTGGCACCTGTGCAACGTGTTTCTGGGTTGCGTCCTGCTCCACTGGAACTGCGTCGCCATTCCGGTCAGCGCAGCTCCTCGGCACCTTGCAACCGCGCCGTCCCGTCTCTCCGGCCTCGCTGCTCTTTACCGGAAATCTTGTATGTTCTGGTTCCTTCGTACTGCACACACATTTTGGATAACTGCATTAGTATCTACAACTACAGAAGCTACTGCGGGGGTTCTGATAGGGATTTTGTCAAATCCATATGCCAACTTGGGAGAACTGGCATCTTTGCCGCATTGGGCTTTGTCTTCCCAGGACAAACACATCCTTTCATTTTCATAACCTGTTCTGGGTTCTTCCATCATTTTAAAATATAAGTCATGGGCAGGCTTAGTTGGATGTATGTCAACATTTGCTTTTGAATGACTGTAAACGAGGCTTGCTTCATGTGTCGCTTCACGTGTGCCAGTTGCGCTCATACAGAGACGCGATCCGTTCTCTACACTGACTTCGGGTCCTGTCACCTTGCTCAAGTCACTCACTGGTTCTGAGACCTGCCCCACCCTGTTCCCCTTTCTAATTGGCTGTTGAGGGCTTTCCTGAGCTAACCCTCATCCAGTTGGTTCGACTCCTACGCTGGTTCTGTCATCTGACGATACGGATGGATAATGTGAAATCATCCCGCCATGAACTTGGATCCTTTGGTAGGAAATTAATGACGTTGCCTGGCATGCAGCGGCTTCCCCGAGCAGTGAGAAAGCACAGTGTGGCCACGGCCCGCCCAGAGCCCCTGAGGCTGCAGGTGCTTCTGAACGCAGTTCTTCCCGCAAGCTGACCACCTCGCTTAGCATCCTGTCACCAGTGTACGGTTGGAATAATTTACAGACAGAAAAAAGAGTGTTTGAAAGCTCCGTAGTTGCAAGTACGGCTTCATGGCTCCAGGACCAAGAAAAATACAAAGAGGATGTTTGACAGACAAAGTTCCAACTTACAGGCTTCTGTTGCTACCCGTTTTCAGGCTCTGAGTGTATTTTCTAAAATTAAGGGTGAGTTGGGATGGTTCTGGGGTTATTTAAATTTAACAGATGTATTGATAACTTACGTTTTTCCTAAAAACTTTATTATATATTTTATGTTCAGGCTGCATGTGGAAAACACGGATGCTCGCATAACCACTGCAAGACACCACCCATTCATCAGCTTCTACATTCAGGAAGGAGCTTCTCCTAGAGGACAGTTAGGTTTCCTTCCTATGCATTCAGAAATCGAAACACTGCACCTACTAACCCACCCGGGTGGGATTTCGCTCTTACCCCCAACATTCTCATTTCTTTTCTTATCCGCAGCAGATTTTGTGGCATTTTCCACTAAGATATAACAGAGAAATGAAAGAATCGTTTTCTGTTCTGTAGGAAAATACAGAAATGAATTAACATTAACACCCTCTTGGGTAAGAAACCTACACTCGAGGGGAATCTGGCCCCGCTCTGCTCATTTGCCACTATGTGACAGTCTCCTGAGACGTTCGCACCACAAGCCACCAGATCACCATGTTGGCAAAATCCAATCTAGGCTTCTCGGAAAGTTTTGTTCCCTTAACCTGAAATTTGACTACAGTAAATGATACACCGTGGTTGCCTAAATCGCACCCATCCTTCAAGAAACCACCTGCGTCTCCACATTCACAAGTTAGAAAACACTGGAGTTTTGGCTGTCAGCCATTGCTACCATCTTCCAAATTAGGCTGGCTCACGGGCTCCCGACTGGAGGAATCGGTGTCCCCATCCACACCAGCTCCAGGGGGCCTGGGGAACAAAGTGTGCACTTGAAGTGTTTGAACACTGGGCTTCGTGACTTAAGGACCAGTGGAGGTGCAGAGGGTGTTCCACAGGTAAGGAACTTAGAACTCAAGACTTGTGTCACCACCACTGGGGACCATCGTGGCTTTCCCGCATCACTCATTTCAGCCTCCCTAGAGCACACATTCAGCACCCATGAAAACGTCCCTTCACCCCGGAGGTTCGGGACCGCGGTAAGCACGTCGCCAAGCTGGCCCCTGGAGGTTATTCTTGGCCCAGATGGTGTGGGCTGGTTTGTTGGTGAGCAAACAAAACCCAGGAGCAGCTGCCCGCTGGACACTGCCCTGTGGGTGCTGCCCCAAGGACGGGCTGTGCAGGAAGCGCTTTGGGAGAAGGACAGGGAGGTCACTCGCAAGGGGCCGGTGCCCACCTGGCGGGCGGCTTCAGCTTTCTAGCCCCCTGGCCTCAGGAAACTTGACTCTGGCTTTGCGTTATGGAAAGACACCTGCTCATTATTAGCATAAGTGTATCTTAACTCTGGCAACACCAGTTAGAATTTCTGTTACCTGTAACTGAAGCTTATCTACTTGTCTGTGTGGAACGGTCGGCCTTCCAGCTTCCCCCGCGGTTCTGACACGCTGCTCTCCCCGTTCCTCTCCGCCCCGGGGCCTGTCCTTCAGCCGCTACGCAGCGTCCTGTCTGAAGGCTACGATCTCGCCTACAAGTTCCCCCGTCTGCGTGTCACAGTGGGGATTCTTGCGCCGCAGCCGCCCCGGAGCTGGCCCAGGGCGCGCGACAAGGGACACCAGTTAGCCGGGAGCGGGTAGGGGAAGGGTCTGGCCTCCGCTGCTCTGAGGCGGGCTCTGCTCCTGGCCGCGGCCCTGCGGGCTCGTCCTGGGGACCAGGGACGGACACCCGACCCAGCTGCGGGGCCGGTGGCGTGGGCCGGGCCTTCCTCCGCGGTCCGCTCTGGGGCGCGGCTGCCCGCGCTTACTTGATTCCGGCGCCCGAAGGCCTGGCCTTGTCCCAGATCGCCCGGAGTGGGGCTCCTGGAGGCGGCCCCTGCCGTGGGCGCCCGATCGCCTGCCCTCGCGTGGCCCAACGCCTCCCGCCGCCCGCAGCTGCGGTCCCGCGGCGTGGAGCGGCGAGCGGCGTCCTGGGTCACGGCGCGAAAACACCCGCGCCCACCCGCGGCGGCGCGGCGCTGCCCGGGCCGGCCGGGCCGGGCGCGAAGGGTGGAGCGGACGCGGGCACCTGCGCGTCCCGGGCGCCGTGATGGGCGACCTGCCCTGGGCCGGCGGGCGGGCGGGCGGCGTCCTCGGGCCGCGGGTGCGCAGCTGCCGTCCCGGCGGGGGCTGGGGCTGGGCCAGCCGGCGCTGGACTCCCGCGACGCCCGAGCTCGCGGGTGGCCAGGTAAGAGCCCGGTCACCCACCGAGGCGTGCAGCCGTGGCTGCCCAGGCCCGCCTGCGGCGGTCTGGAGAGCAGTTGGGAGGTGATTCCGTGGGGATAATCAATACAGACGCGCCATCTGAATTCTGTCTTTAGGAAGAAATGTCATATGCAGAGGGAGAAGTATTTCTGTTTAATCTTTTTTTTAACAGGAGAAGCAATAACGCATCTCTACGCCGGTAGGAATGATCTAGAGGAAAAAGGTGAAGGCACCTGTGGAGGTGAGAAGGGGCCGGAAGTCCCCGAGGGCGCCCTCTGGTTTGGAGCCGGAAGTGTTCGGTTTGGATCTGGAACGTCCTTGACGAGCCTCACGTGCACTTGCGTGCTGCGGCATAGCTGTGGAACTGTCCGCTGTCGGGAGGTGCGGCCTGGTTGGGTGCAACGCTGGGACCTGACCCAGAAGGGGAGATGACGGGCCATGACCCGGAAGAGGAACGCCAGCTCTGCCCTTCCCGACCGTGTTGGCTTCCTGTCTGCTGTGCTGCGAATAGCGATTCTCCCCAAGTGGAAGATGAGTTATTTGAAAATACACAGCAGAAGAGAGAACACAGATCCTGGGGTTTGTGGAGCAGAAGCAGAAGAGCTAATGTTTGAGTCACTGGAGTTCAAGGCAGGGAAGATGTCTAAAGGATGCAAGCTTATTTTAAAAAAGTCTTCAAATCTGGGGAAATCGATATTCAGGTTCAGTCAGGTTCAATGACAACACGGCTGAGTTGCGACATCAATTCTGAAAGTGCAAATAAAGCATCCAGAAACGGAAGGACACGGGTGAGGGGACAGCAACAGTTCTGAGCAGAATCCTGCCCGGCGAGGGCGCGATGCGACCATCAGGGCTGAGGAAAAACCCCAGGCCAGCACGGAAAGCCTGGGACAGGGAACGACTCCACAAACGCGCAGGTACCAACACAAGGTGGCCAGAGCACAAAACAACTCAGAAGATGATTCACCTGAAGACCAAGCATACATTTCCAAGCCGCTAACCCCAGAGGCGTAGAAGCTACCTGACAATTCAAAAAATGATTTTCTAAAAGCTCCTTCAAACTTCAAGAAAGTAGAGTAATTCAGTGAAATCAGGAAAACAATAAAGGAGCAAAATGTGAACTTTAACTGAGAAATTGGAATTAGGGAGTATTGTTTTTGAGCTCAGAAATGCAATAGAATGAAAAAATGTGCCAACAGAATCGACCAGAAGAAAAGCTAGTAGGTTGATAATTGGGTATTTGAAAAACTACACAGGAAAAGAAATAAAATAATGAAGGGGCTCTGAATCGGTGGTCTTTGATTCAGACTTTGTTAAGGGAGAAACCTGTTGAGGTAGACAAGCTCAGCATGTGTAATTTCTATTTATAGGGACGTAAAGGTTTCCTCTGTGTTGCAATCACACTTGCAGCTTTTGTTAGCCAGCACTCTACAGATAACAGGTGGCTCCTAGTGGTCTTCTGCAGCAGCTCTGTGTGGACTACTGACAGTTACGCATCATAATCTGACAGCAAGGGCTTCCTGATAATCCCATGTGTGTGGTAGGGAGAGGATTTCCCCTTCCAGCTTAGACAAGTGAATATGGAAATTTCTTGAATATTGAGAAAAATCAACAAGCTTTTTACTTTTCACAGAATGTGTAGGCATTATAGCAGCTTTGTTACATAGGAATATCATTAACACTACGTCAGGCATCAGCGCAAGTAAAAACCTCTCATCTCTAAGGTTTTCAGAAAGAGCTCTCAACTTCCTCTGCAGCAGGTGTGTGGTCATCGTCATGTCTTCGATCCTGGAGGGAAAAGGAACCACGTAAAAATCATTGTAAACCCACAGCCGGTGCCGACGTTCCCACGATGAGACTTGGAAGTCTCATATGCTGTTTCTGTCCCTTCCCGTCTTAACCCAGCTCCTTAGTTCCTGCTGGGGGACCTGTACCGTTTCCTGTGCTTTCCTGACTTTCATATTAAGATGCGAATGGTTTCTCAAACCTGAGTGCATGCCGCATCCCACCGTTCACGCCGGGCTTTGCTGGCGCCCCTCAGCTGTTGCCCACTCCGCACGCCCACGCGTCTCCACGCGCCACTCTGACTTTCCGGCTGCCAGTACTTCTCAGTTCCACCAGCTGAGCGCCCCTAGCCATGCCAGGCTAACTCTGATTTTGCCCGTTCCAAACTTCAGTGAGCAAGAGGAGGCACGCGTGTCTCGAATCTGCCTTTTGTGCTAAGCGACACCTGGTGGAACTTCCCCCATTTAAGTGCAGCTGCACCTCACTTTGTTACACTCGTTCATTTCCAGAACTGGCTCCTCACTCATCTGCGTCACTTCCACCTTGAAAGTGTCATGCAGGCTGCCATCCGTAGTCCGGACAGGTACCCAGCGTGTGTGGGCAAACGAGGGACGTGCTGAGGGCCTAATGGCTGCTGTAGGCTAGATGCGGCTTGACTGTTGGGAAGCAGTTCCCACAAGGTGTGTGTGTTTTTTAAGTTGTTGTGATAATCTATGTTCCAGCCAGGACTGTGAAATCGCTTTACGGTCCTTGTCGTCACTTAGAACTGCAGGACGCTGAGACCCAGTCACTCCGTTGGCCACATAACCCCTCATGTGGCTTCACTTCAGTGCTGCTGAAATGGCTGGGCCATGTCCGACGCACTGGTGATGCTTCCTGTTTGCCTCTTGTATCGTGCTCCTCAGTTTTATAAAATTTGATAACTTGTTATTTGATCCGTTTGGTTTTTAAGTCATTATTTTCCTAGCCATAAGCACGCAGCTTATAACAATCTGAGGTCAGTGCTAACCGCGCTGACCGTCCCCACCCAGCCCCGTCCCCGACCCCCGCCTGGGCTAGGATCACCGCTGCATCTCCGCAGCTGACACTGCTGTGCTCCGACTGCAGCTCGGATATGACATTTCCTAAATTTAAAAGGAAAAGAGGTGGAACATTGCAGATGGGTTGGCAAGCTATTACACATGACATAAATCTGCCCCCGTCCCTGCTTTGGTTAAAAAAATCTTTATTAATATGTAGTCCCTTCATTTAGGTGGTGTGTGGATGGCTTCCTACTCAGCTGTGGAGCGGAGTGGTTGTGACATAGGGAACTAAGGCTGCTAGTGACGTGGCCCTAAGTCGAGGCTAGCCGCAGTACGTGGGCTGGCCTAGAGCAATTTACGTGATCGTCTTTGAAATGAAAAGGAGCACACGCACGAGCAGTATCTATGCTGGGCACGCGATTCCCTAGTCATTCTTCCTGGTGTCTTCTACTTATTTGCCTGTGTCTGACTCTCATCTGACATCACTTCAGGGTTTCTTATAAAGCACTTATGCTAACTGCATATCCTGTGCTCACCTGTGTCTTTATTTCATCTTCATTTTTGAGGGATAATTTTAAAGGATACAGAGTTTCTACCTGAGTGTTTTTTCCCTACCAATTTAATACACCACCTTACTGCCTTCTGGCCCACTTTATTTTCTGACGAGACGTCAGTTGTCAACCTTACTGTAGTTCCCATGTTGATGAAGCCATTCTCTCTCTCTCCCCCTCTCTCGCTCCCCCTCCCTCTCTCTCACACCCACCTGCCCACCCACCCATTTATTTATCAGCACTGGGGATTGAGCCCAGGGCCTTCACACTGAGCTACATCCACAGCCTTTAAAATTAGATAATTAAGTTTAAATTTTTTTGTTTGTTTTGAGACAGGATCTTGCTAAGTTGCTGAAGTTGGGCTTGAATTTGGGATTACCCTGCCTCAGCTTCCTCTGGGCTTGTACCACGCGGCTTGGCCTTGTTCTCTTTTTAAATGTCAGTTTGCCTATGATGCCTGGCAACGAATCCCTCTGTGTCTACTCTAGTTAGAAATGATCCTCAGGGGGCTCAACCATCACCCTTTAACATCACCACCACCCTTCGTTCGCGCACATGCGGAATGGTGCTGTCCATCAGCTTAGCTGAATATTCGGCCACTCACTCTCCAGACCTGTTCTCCTGCCTGCTGGGCTCCCGTTCTCGGTGGCGTCCCAGGGATTTCTGAAGCTCTGCTCACTTTTTTCACATGATTTTTAGACCAGATGATCTTTCGTGTTACCTTTGTGTTTGCTGATTTTGTCTTTTTTTCTGCTCAAATCTGCTGGACACCTAGCGAGGTGTTTTTCTTTTTCATTTCAGTTACTTTTCTCGAGGTACAGAATTTCTACTTATCTTATTTTTATGATGTGTCTCATCTGGTAAATCACTGTTGACGTCCTCTAACTTTTCAAGTGTTTAATTTTGGAAATCTTCCTTTGTTAAGGCCAGTACTTACCGTACTCTTTCCTCAAAAGACTACTCATTTCTTGAGCATGCCTTTTTAGTATCTGGGTCACTACCTTTCCGTCATTTGGGAGTTTTTGTTGTCAAAAACTGGAAATTTTAGGTGGGAGGTTGCAGCAGTTTGGTTTGAAGGCTTCATCTGCCCCCGGGAGTGGTGGCGTTATTATCTTAGTTGTGATTTGCTTGTATCAACTGTGTGGACTCTGGCTCCCTTGAAGTGGGTGGCCTCTGGTATTTCTACTAACTTCTATTTCATTGTGTTATTCTTGGTTTTCATTTCTAATACTGGATTACTAGGCTTCTTTCCGGTTTACAGGTTCTTACTGACAGTAGAGATACTACCTTGCTAACCTTGCTATTTCTGGAGCCTCTCACAGGGCCCATCAAACGGTAGACCCTCCACACTGGAGGGAAAATGAGTCATAGGTATCTAGATATCGCAAGCCTATGAGAAAATAATGATTTTCAGAAGCCTTTATGATATAGTAAACTGTTAACGGCAGTTGGGGATGTTCAGTAGTCTCCTGCGTACAAACCCACTGTATTGACACGGTCACCGAATCACTGATTGTCATTTAGGGAAAACCAGAAACAATGATAAATACAAGGGGGAGAAAATGAGAAACATGAAATACTAAGAAACGCTGTGCCGTTACTCAATGCCTTGTTTAGATGGCTTGTAGTGGATGGATATTTATGGTAGCTGCGGAAATATCCTTGGCAAAGTGATGTGGGCTCCAGGCCACAGTTCACTAGTGGGCAGCTGCGCGCCAGGCCTCCGGGGTGCAGGTTTGGAGGTGGCGGTGTTATGAGTGCTATGAAGAGTGCGGTTACTTTGTACTTTGTTTAAAAATTTACAGTTTCCTGTAATTTTATGTTTTCCCCATATAAACCACAGGGTAAAAGTGAAGTAGAAATTGCGCGCTCCAGTGTTACAAGTTCCAGGCGTGTCGTGCGGTACATTTGCCTCCTCACAGGACCGGCCCTGGGAGTTGCGGTGCTGGGGTGCCGGGGCGCACACTTACCAGCTGAGAACAGGTGCAGATGGAGTAGGTGAATGCGACAGAGCACTCCAGGATGTTGGACACCAGCAGGATCCGTGACACTTCCCTCCCCAGCTTCTGGAACCAGGCAGCAGGGAGAGATCGCGGTTATTATCTTTAGCAACTGAAAGCATGCTCTCGGGGGCTGGGGCATGGCTCGGGTACTACAGTGCTTGCCTAGCAAGCACGAGGCCTGGGTTGGATTCCCAGCGCCACATAAACCGGGTGTGGTGGTGCACACCAGTAGTTCCAGCACTCAGGAGGCTGAGGCAGGAGGATTGCTGTGTACTCGAGGCCAGCCTGGACTATTCAGTGGGATCCTGTCTCAAACCAAATGACGCTCTTGGAAGGATTCTGGTATCGGAATCAAGGATAGGAAAGCCAGACCGACCTTTCACTGTTTACGCATTTTTGCTGCTCCCTTTTCTGCCTCCCTCTTCATGCCCCTCCCAGCCCCGGGGGCTTCCGTCCCCAGCCCTCGCGCCCTAGTGCTCTGGCAGTGCTGCCGGTGACACAGCCACCCCCTAGCCTCTCCCACTCACATTCGATTCTCCTCCTTCTAATCTGCACTAAGAGATACGTAAACAAGCAAACCCCCTGTCTCCTGTTAATTACAAACTGACCTAAATTTACATCTGTGATGAGAGTCTCGCATAGATACTGCTGTAACATATAAAATTACTTGTAAATTCCAAAAGAGTTCAAAGAACATTTCACTTGGAAGCACATGGTGAGTGTGATTTCTGAGATAAAAACGCAGACCCCTTCTGTTGCCGCTGGGAAGGTATTTTCAACTATGTATATATGTTTTGGGTGAATTATAAGAATTATACTGGATGTGATATAAAAACGCAGTATTCATGCTGACTACATGAAGATGAGTAATATGCTGACCTAGGATTTTCTGTTCAAAATATTTTTTGCCCCTTATTTTTTATCGATTTTACTGATACCATTTATATGCAAGAACTTAGCTGGGAAGAACTGGATGACATAAACTCTTCCTATTTTCTTAGCATTTTCACCAGGTAAAAAAGATGGAGAAGCAATGTACAGGCATTGTGACAAGATTAGTGCGTCAAAAAGATAAAAAGTTGCTCTTCAGCGACAGGGCCCAGGAGGGCCACTCACAGCCATTAATACCAAGGAATTCTTGATGATAGTCAGGACCTGTGAGATTGGGGCCGGGTGGAGAAGAAGGGAAGTGAGAACCACACGGTAGGGGTTTCGTTTTTCCTGTACTAGTTGCATTGCAGCCTGTCTTGCTTCAGAAAGAACTCAACAGCACGTGTTCACAGTGTGACGGGACGCGGGAGCCATGGAGACAAGGAGTAGAACACACCCGAGGCTACGTCACCGTGTGTGTGAGCAACTGAAGAACATTATTATCTTAGGAAGAAATGTCGTTATTTTCGTGGTGTGTGACTGAGCACTCACCGGCAGCAAGGCAGGGCTGTGTACTTTAGTACCTGAGCACCTGAAGGGGAACGCAGCGGGGCCACAAGGGCAGGTGGGAGCGCTCGGTCAGCAGCTGCTGTGTGTTTACAGTTGGGCAACAGCAGCACTCCTTCATTGATTCTGAGTGACTTTTATGCTTGAGGATTTTGCTTTTCTTGCATTAAAAGAATCCCAAGTGGCCCCGTGCCTGGTGAACAGACTCAGACCCAAAGCCTGTGTAGTAGTGTTGGCTTTATTCTAATTAGGCAAGTCCAGAATTCACATGACTTATCAGTATCTGCGAAAACTGTGTATCTTATCTGAGAATCATTTTTGAGTTTAAAACTTCAATTCAAGCTGACCATTTAAATGAAAGGAGGGCAATACATGCCTTGTTTTACTTCCTAACTCTTAAAAAATCACTGAAAATAATAATTTTGAAGTTAAGCTGTTTGTAGAGAATGTCCCACTTACGGCCTGTCCGTAATTCCTGTATGACACAGTCTCAAACTCGGACAGCTCCACCGTGATGAGAACTACCGCAGTCAGCGTGGTGATTATGCAGAGGAGGCTGGTGGCCAGGGCACATATAATCTGACAAGGAGAGAGTGAACGTAGCGTGGTCAGCATAAACACGTCTGTTAGTTTGTTTTGCTAAAAGTCGTCTAGCTGACTGATCTAAGGTCGATCTAGAAAGAAGTTTCACAGCAGCGTGATGTCCTTGCACGAAGGTATCAGGCTCTGAGACTTCTTTTCTAATCGAGCACTCACCCTCCAATGCTACGTGGTGGATCAGCAAACAAAACACACACTGTATTCAAATTTAGAGATTTTTTTAACTCAATGTAATCATGAGATAAATCCTGGAACCTATCTGTCTACAATAACTGGTACGATACTGAATCTTCACTTAATTTCCTCACCTATTTTACAGGGAGGATAGATTCCTTCATAAGTAGATACTTTTCATTAAAGCCTATTGCTTAGTTTTATGATAACTGATTTCTTGAGATATGCCGTTTTAACTTACCAGAGTTC
Organism: Ctenodactylus gundi; assembly: GCA_004027205.1. Taxonomy (NCBI): domain Eukaryota; kingdom Metazoa; phylum Chordata; class Mammalia; order Rodentia; family Ctenodactylidae; genus Ctenodactylus; species Ctenodactylus gundi. The sequence goes on along the minus strand of PVKB01002240.1, from coordinate 165,223 downwards.
GAGTTGAACGTCTTGCTGATTTTATTGTGAAGGTTCCGGCCATGATAAACTGGACATAAAAACGTGTATTTATAAATGCTCATTGATGCTTTTCAACTGAAAATATGCTTTAAAAAGAACCTTTAAAGTCAAATCATTTTTACGATACTGGCAAAACTATAAGGAAATTTTAGTGGAAAGGAGAGTACACTTTTTCGATCACGAAGTAACGATATTAACAAAATGTAACTGTTGTCGGAAGGAACGGTAGGATCACTAGCAACAGAAATAGAATATCGGGAACTGCAGCCACAAGCCGGCCTGTGGGGTCGGCCAGGCACAGCTGCGCAGCCCTGGCCTGGGGCGAGGCTGCTGGTGTGGGGCCCTTCACCCACGCCGTACCCAGTTGCTACTGATCAGGCTGTGTTACCAAGGAGATGGTGCCACTGATTATAACCAGTGCGTGTGTATACGGATGTGCGAAAAGTGGACCACAAGTCTGCTCTACACTGTGCCTGAAAAATACGTCCACTCTTCACGTGACAGCTGCCAATCACGCTTTAAAAAAAAAAGAGCTACAGGTGCTATTGTGTTAGGAAGTCTATTTCTAAGACATGTAAAGCACCTCCATGCCGTACGATTCTCCTGAAATATTCCTTATCTTCTTAGCAGTTTGGTACAGGCTAATTTTAAGAAAAATAGCCTCATCCTACATGCTTTATTTAGGAAGGTCAAACTGAGCAGCTTCCAAACGCCACAGGATAATTTAAAAACTTCACACTCTGCTTCTTTCTGTAACATGAGCTGAGACCATCTAGGGCGGCAGACAGGAAGGCAGGACTAGCTCAGAACACGGCGGGCACACATCGTGTGAACTGCGGCTCTCCCCAACCAGATTTCCAAGTACAAAATTCGCAGTCCCAGAATTTAGGACCTAACTGGGAAACTTTCTAGTAGATTACACTTAATGGAAATTTTGATTTACTTAAATATGCTATATTTACTTAAATATGCTATTTTTAGAAGAGGAATAATTAACACAAAGGGACAGGCATCATTTGCTTGGGTTTTGCCTGAGGATTTACTCTTTCTTCATCTCCTACCAGGCAAATCCTTTGCCACTTCTGAGGCAGTGTACGGGACAGACAGAGGACCCCCAACACTGGGCCCCTCGGCTGGCCACCTGTCCTCTTCAGTGAGTGACCGTCTCACCTAGAGTCATCAGTCCGTCTGCGCTAAGCCTGGGTAAACGGTTTCCTTGCTAAGACGGCTGCTTCGAATCATTCTTTCCCCTTTAGCTGTGAATCAAATGTTATCAGATTTTTTTATTCCAAATGGTTGAAATCTGCCATTGATCCCTTGGTCATCTATCTGTCTTTAGATGATACATACATATACATTTTATGACGTGATTCATGTACTATTTCATGCATACATATGCACACATTTGTGTTGGGATGGAGGAGGTCCTTCTAATACCTGGGGTGGGGGGTCTTGCATTTGCCCCCTCCAGCCCCTCGGTGTCTCTCCAGTCACTTTCTCATCCTTGTCATCCTTCCAAGACTTGATGTCACGAATCTCACCCTGTCTACCACCTGTACCTGTCCAGTATGTGTTCTGTAGTACTGAAACCCTTAACAAGTCTTTTACCACCGGGGATCAATATTCAGAGGCCCCCACTTCCTGTCAAGCCGTTCTCTCCCGCACTAGCATGTACAAAGGGCCCCTTATTTCCTGCCTCACGGCCTCTTCCCTTTCTTGGTTCTGTCAGTTTCCCGAAGAGGCTCACGACTGACTAAATATGGTGTCGCCCCTGCTGTGCACCTACGTGTCCACAGCTGGGCATGGTCCGCACTGGGCAGCCCGTGGTCCTGACCCTACGCGGCTCGCTGGCGCTTTGTGCAAGGCTTTCCCACGAGTGCTGCGTGCTTCTGCGCCGCACAGACGGTCATCTCGCTGTCCCTCCTCTCCTCCAGCAGCCAGTCCGCCTGCCCGTCCTCACCCTCAGCTCGGGTCTTGCTTCCCAACTCACCGGAACACTTCAAGCATTGAAAGAAAACAGCCACAAGCTCCTGACCGCCACGCAAAGCCTGCACCTTCTGCCCCCCTCCGCCCTTCTCTGTCCTCAGCCCCTCGGCACGCTGGGACGCAGAGGCTTGAGCTCAGAGTGCCAAAGCGGTAAGCAGAGGGAAGTGCGCCCTTGGCACACATGGTAGCGACCTCGCCTCTGCCTAGCACACGCACACTGTAGAAACGAATGACATCACACATCACGAGATGTCCTGAGGGCCCAGATCTACCCTCGTGGAGACCCCTGCTGCACAGCTGCCCCTGCCAGAGCCCTGTGCTAACCTCATCACGTGCCTTCTCCCAGTTCCGTCCCTCACAGAGGAAAGACCAATATGTTTCAGCCTCCAGAAACGAGAGCTCACACCTCTGAGGCCCCTGTGTCCTCAGCTCTGATTCCGTTTCTTTGTATCACATTACGTCCTTTAATAAAAGGCGTATTTGCTCTTCCTTTCTTTCTCTCCCTTTATTATTTATTTATTTAGCACTCAGAATCGAACCCAGCTCCTTGGGTTCAATTTTTAAAAATTTTTGAGACTGTTCTTCCTGATTCACTAAGCTGCCCAGACTGGGCTCAAATTTGTAGTCCTCCTGCCTCAGCCTCCCAGCGTTCTGGGACTGCAGGCACGTGTCCCCGTGCTCGGCTCCCTGTTTCGTCTTTTCCCCTACGGACCAATAGGAGTGTCATTCAGGGAATGTTAGCATAAACGTCTACTCACAAAAACTCCCCACAGAGCGCATCCTGTTTTGTAAGTCACAGGTTCATATTTCCCAAAGACTCCTTTAATCTGTCCCATGTATAAAACCAACAGGAAATACCACATTAGGACGTGAAAGATGCCTGTCATGATCTGGATGGCCTGGGGAAAGAGAACAGGGTCAGTGCTGAAGCAGCGTTGAGTTTAAGGCACAATTCTCGTCAAGTCTTGTCTGTAATAAACATCTAAGCTTTATGAAAGATGAAACCGAACGCTGCCCCGAGAGGCCACCAGCAGGCGGAGGCTCCCGGTAGGAATCAGGCCAACCTACCCGTGATACTGATCACACTTTACTCTTTAAAAATGACAGAGGATGTTATTTTCATATAATTGTAAATAAAAAGCTACTTAATGTTTTAAGGGTTCTGTCTCTTTGTAAAGCAAGTGGTCTACGAACCGCATTCACGCAACTGGCCAATTTTAAAGAAGGCATTTTTAAGAAGTATCTCTTTCCTGATGAAAGTCTTACATATTCCTAAAGATCTGGAATAGAAGGCTTTCCGCTGCTTCAGATTTCCAAAGATGGTAATTCCTGATTGGGAGAAGCCTTTCTTGTTGAATTGCAGCACCCCTGGGCCCGTTTTCTCTTCATTTACTGGCCTCTAATTCTGCCCAGCATACAGTAGGCACCCAGTGGATAGCTACTGTGTAATCATACTGGGATCAAGAATATTAATTCTACCTAACTCTACATTGTTAGAAGGAGTAGGCTTGGAAAATATCACTTAAATGATCGAACATGGTTTTATATAAAAAAAAATAGGACAAGGGGGGTTTGTTGTTTATAAACAGTTCCTACTTCAGGGGGCGCGGGTACAGAGGAACAAACTCCCTCCCTCCCTCAGTCCACAAAGAGGACTGAAAGGATGCCATGTGTGCAGGCTTCCGGGGAGGAGAGGTGAGGCTCTCTCCATGCCCACAGCGGGTTGTGCCCTACAAGAGGTCAAGAACCTCTGCTAACGGTCAGATAAGGGCCTCAGCCAGCTGCTCTACACTCCAGCCAAACTCAGAAGAAAAGTTAAAGTCAGTGAGAAAGGTTTCTCACCTTCAGATTCTCAAGGGCATGACTCTCATAATTCCATGGTGTTTACTAAGACAATTACATAGACTGTAACGTTACAGGTCTGTAACTTAGCAGACAACTTTATAATCATCTTACTGTACAGACATGAGAATAATGAAAGAGAGCAATGATAAGTCCCTGTGAAAGTCACATGTACACATACTCTCTGTGCAAGTTCCGTTCCTCCCTCGGTTTCTCTATCACCTGTGTGCACTGGTTCCATTTCACTTACTTCTAAGTACTTACTTATGAAGAGACGTGAGCCCAGTTAACTATTTTCAGAAAATAACCTCTGCCCTCTGATTTAAATCTGCCCCTTTCCAGATCCAAAGATACCCTTTTGGAAACTGAAGTCGTTCCTGATCTTGCATTTAGTCAAAGTGAAACGGTACTTACCCCTAAAACAAGACTGTCTGCCACGGAGATGTGCGGGTTCCCACACGCCATGCTGGCTGCATTTCCTCCTGCTGATTCTGCGTCTAACTGCTGGTGGTCTCTTTATGGTCAAACGTGTGGAAAACAGCACCGAACATATGCACATGATTTTCTCAGAAGACAACAGACATTTGACTATTTTTTATGGCCTGGCAACTCCCATCCCGAACTGGGAAGCAATAGCTTTCTTTGGTCACGGTTTCATTCCTGGAGGTCTCAGTGGACCTGAATGACAGTCTGCGTATCTGGGAAGCCTCTCTCTAGGACTGAACAGTGCGGGCACACTGCAGACATGATCTCTCAGCTGGAAACAGTGTCTTTACGTGACAAAGTGGGAAGCACACCCAGGGGACAGAACTGGAGAGTTTTCAGTACAGCTTTTAACAGCTCTGCAGTTCATAATCGATTGAATGCAATTCATAATAGCACCACTGCAGTTTCAAAATCAAATTCTTGTACCTAAACTGGCTAATTTTCTTCCATCATACCTGTCATCTATTTCTGCTTTCTATGCGAACAGAACTGTGTCTTCAGTTGTACATCTTTCTGCTGTGACCAGCTGCCTGCGTGTGGCCAAAGGCCTCTCCTGGCCTTTCCTCCCCACCATGTCTGCATTTCTTGCGTTTAAGTCACATGTATATCAAGAAAAACCCTGGCTAGTGGTTCTGTTCCCGTGAGGGACTGTATCCATTGTAGATCTGAGTTCTACACCTAGTACGCCAGGCACAGATCAGTAACACGAGTTACGCCACTCGACTGGACTTTGAAATTTTAGCCTTGATCTTTTCAGAAACAAGGGAGTGTTGATTAAATGGTAACCAAATTCTCAAAATCTGATGATTTAAATATTTTAGTGAATGTTTGGATCCTAAATTTATTTCTTAATTTCTCTTAATGATACAACAGCTAGTGATAGCAAAAGAGAGGAGGTGATATGTTAGTATCTGAAGTAATCGGGACACCTCCAGACATCATGAGAAAAAAGGATTTAGATCCATAGGCCACCAAGTTTAATCTTTGTCACGATTAAGTAAAAAGCCATACACTTGCAGAACACATGTAGAGGCATGATAAGTCTAACCTAGATTACTATTAACTGACAGTTTCCTAAGAACAGGAAAATGAAAATAAGTCCTATTATTATGCATGTAGGTAAATCCTTTTCACAGTTCTAGCACTGTTAAAGGCCATGAAATGACTTGGGGAATAAAATATTCAGCATCATTATAATCTGCCAGGCCCCACCCAAAGTCTCCCCTAGGGAGTTATTCATAAAGGTACTAGTCAGAAAGAAATGTGTGCATGGCCTGCCTGAGACCCTCAGCTCAAGTGGTGGAAGAGAACTACTCAGGATATCTGTGGAACAGCCGGATGGAATTCTTTCTAAAACAATTCTACATTTGGCTGTTCTACAACCCAATTATGCATCCTCTTTTTACAAATAAATAAATCACTTAATTGTTCCTATTTTCTGGTGGTTCCTTCCCTGGTCCACAAGCAGCTCAAGAACAAGTCCCCTGATTCTTATTTCTGAACCTGATGTCACCCCCTGCACCCTTTCACCCAGGAATTCTGTAACAACTGTAAGGAGCTCATATCTAGGGTCTACTACTTCGTCTTTAGTATTTTTAGCAGAGATGCAATCCCTCTCTTCCGATAAAACTCAAATAAATAGAAAATAAAAATCACTGGAAGAAATTGTCCAACTTCACCGGGGCAACACAGATCCTCGGGAACTGCTACTTCCTGCCGGTTCTCTCAGCCTTGCACAAGGCACCCCAGCGGCTGGGTACCCTTCCCGCCTTCCTGGTTCTCTGCCCGTAATTCCCACTACACTGTGGTCTAACTTTGTCTTTTTGGGACCGGCTTCCAAGTAGGCGTGAGCTCCCTGAAGCCCAGGAATTGATCTCTGTATGCCAAGGGTCAGTCCTGGACTGGAACGGAGATTCGGGACTGGGGACGGTCCAGACCCTCGGGAAGAGCACAGGAGGGGGCCCGGGTCGGGGCACAGCGTTCCGTCTCCACCTCCTCCACGGCTTTCAGGCTCAAGACGAGCAAAGCGTCCGTAATGTAGCTGCTGCCCATACGCTCATCAAGAGAGGAACTGCTAGAGAAAACGGGGTGTAAACTACAGCGGCGTACCACTCGGCCACAAAGGACGATCATTTCCTGTCACTGGGTGGAAAACAGACCGATCTGGAGATAATAATATGAAGCGAAATCAGGAAAAACACAGCGCGATATCTGTTATGCGAGAAAACTACGGAGCATTTAAACAGCAAAATAAGAGAGAGACGGCAGCTAGCAGGAGGGTAAGCTCCGTGACGACAGGGAGGGGGGCTAGGGAAGGGGACGGGGCCCAAGAGGTGGAAGGCCCGTGGAAATGACCTTGTACGTGTACGTACGCACCGATCACGCAGGGCGAACGTAACGATTCTGCACTGCAAGCACGTGGCAGACAAGCGGCAGGGTCACGGGGCGTCGTGCCCTCAGATCCGGAAGGCGCGGGCTCCTCGCCGGGGGTCACGCCAGTGCCCGGGCGGCGCTGAAGAAGCAGGCGGCGCCCACGCTGCCTTCAGCCGCAGGACGCGCTGCGTGGCATCGCAGAGTGACCCGGAAGCGGAAGCGCGGCCCCAGGGGTTCCTCGGGACCCGCCCAGGAGGGGCGGGAACCGCCAACGGCTCGGGGTTCTTGTGCGCCTGCGCAGTCCTCCCAGCGCGCCTGCGCAACGCTCCGGTGGGGGCGGGCAGTTCCCTGTGCGCCTGCGCGAAGGCGTCGGCCGCTCTTTGGGCTTTCTTGCCCGCCGTCAGCCACGTGGTCGACAACTCTTCAGGCCTCTTAGGAAGGTACGAGAATCGTGGGTGAAAAGCCAGTCCTTCATCTTTTCTGCCCTTGGTGAAAATCTTTGATCCCTAGAGTACTTTGGAACGTGTGTATATTGAAAAAGGGAAGTAGCTGAGTCAGTGGCTGCTCCCCTCTCCTTAAATAAGAAAAAAAAGGAACTTAAGCAAGGTGCCAGGACGACTTTGTGACTTCTTTGACCCACCTGTGGAGGTAGGATTCCTTTCAGTTCAAATACATGGTGTAAATTTCCCCTTTTCTGATTTCCTTCCTTCCTTCCTTCTCTCCTTTCTTCCTCCCCGCTTGTTTCTTTTCAGACAAGGTCTCTGTGTAGTCCAGACTGGGCTTGAACTCACCACGTAACAGCAAGGGGGTCGCAGACTCACGGCAATCCTCCTGCCTCGGCCTCCCAAGTGCTGGGTTACAGGCGTGCACCGCCACACCCGGCTGCTTTTTATGTGGTGTTGTGGAATCCAGTCCGGGGCCTTGCATGTGCTAGGCAAGTGCTTTAACCCCTGAGCTGTGCCCCCCGGCTCCCAGACAATAATTAAGAGAATTTTAATGAGAAGTGTGAAGAAGTAGAAGCAGCAGCTAGCAGGGGTGGGAGGGTCAGGTCTGGGCAGGTGTGTGTGGAAGGGACGGCGAACGGTGTACCTGCACAAGTCCACGCCACCCTGTATCACACCCGCCATGAGTGAGCTGTTAAAGTACCGGGAGAGGAGGCTTTCCTTAAGCTACTGAGTGTCAGGAACTTTTCATCTGCTCCTGGAAATTTTAATGTGGTAATTTGGAAAAGCTAAAATTCTGGCTCGCCATGGAAGTATTTAGTAAATGATAGCCAGTGAGTAACATATTCAAAAAAGAAATGTTTTTTTTTTTCCTTATAAGAAATATTCTAGGTACCTCCAATACCCTTTGTAGCAAAAATCAAAATAAAGAAGGTGAATCAGGGAGAAAGAATGAAGACGTTTCAAAGCTACCAAGATCTTTTATGAACTTTAGCAGTAATATAAATTGAATCAATTAATTGGCCTCACAGCTAACTGGGACTTTTTGAAGTTCCCTCAAGTAAAAGAGAAAAAAGGCCCTAGATCTCTTAAAAGAGTTTGCATTTTGTGTCGCCCAGCCTGTCTTTGAGGCTATTAGTATCGCTCTTAAGCAGTGTAGCACTTCGGGCTCTGGTGTTAGTCTGGGTGTCCTGTGAGCAGCGGGCTGTGGCAGGAGGCAGCGTCTGTGGGCTGCAGGAGGACGAGCGTCGTGAGCCCTCTGCAGCCTCCAGGCTACGGATTTGGTAGAGTCCGCAGTAGACAGAGCCAGCTCTGGCGAGGCAGGCCTCCGCTGCACCTCGCTGCCAGGGTGGACACCTTTTCCTTTTCTTTCTTAACCATCTGCCTCTGAAAAATGACAAGGCCGCAGTGTGTCGTCTGTGTCGGTGTAGGCATGAGCAGGAGAGGGAGCCGGGCTGGGACTGGCACGGTGGCTTGGGCCGCTTGGCTCTCCGGACAGCGTCGCAGGTCAGGGACTAGCCCTTCTCCACACCTGCAACCCAAATTTGGAAATTCAAATTTCACTTTAAGTTTTGTCATTTTGTTCTTAAAAGCTGCTTCCTTCAGTAACGAGTCGGCAGCTTTGTTGGAAAAGCTTCCCTGTCCTGAAGGAGGTGCTGTTCTTGCAGTGCACCGCTCCCCGGGCATCTCGGGGTGCCCTGTGGCACCCAGGCCTCAGGCCACAGCACACGCCCTCTTTATTCTGAGCCAGACTCAGAATTCCCGGTCACCCAGCTTCCTAAGTACTCGGGACGGAGGCCGACCAAGGGCCTCGGGCTTACGCGCTTCTGCCCCCATGTGATACTTCTGCTTTCTCGGGTGCAAACGTTTTTCTGTTATTCTGCTTCCTCCGTGATTCTAATTTCTCTTCCTGCTTTTTGTGCATGCGCGCGCGCGCGCGCGCACACACACACACACACACACACACACACACACATTTCTGTCTGACTTTAGTGATTTTAAAACTTCAGACGTGGGTGATCGGACCGTTTCACCTAACCCTTTCTCCCTGGCTTTCCTCAGTGCCTGTGCGGGATAGAGGCAGGCAGGCATCTCCATTTGGATCGCCTCATCTGTCTCTCTTTTTTTTTTCTTTCAATTCCTTCCTTATCCAGATTGGATTCTGCAGGCCATGATTTTAATAGTACTTTGGACATTGGCCTGGGCTCGCTTGTCCCTCTGACATTTTATTTATCTCTGTGGGGAAAAAAAAATGAACTTAATGGGAGCCTTCTGTGGCTCCGAGTCTGAGCCCGCAGGCTCGGGGCGAACGTGTCGGAGCTGTAACTCTAGGGTCACTGCTGCTGCCTCACGGTCCTTCCGGCCGCTTCCCACCTCTTGTCTGCGTCCACGACTTTTTAACGTCCCGGTTCTGCTCAGCGCCCTGATTGTCCCCCGCCTTCCCCTCACTCCCCATGACAGTGACGGCCCCAGTGTTCGCGGAGAAGCTGCGGTTCCCCCAGCCTCGGCCACTTACTGCACCTGTGCTTTCCACCGCTCGGACTTTGCACGTATGTCAAAGGCCAGGTCCTCGCTCCCTTCCTGCTCCTGCTCCCTGCAGGTGGGCGCTGGGTGTCCAAGGTGGCTCTGGCAAGGACCCCTGGGCATTTACTTTCTGACCAGAGAGGGCAAGTGGGTGTGAGTGAGGGACTGCGGTGACTGGGAAGGCCGAGTCACCAGCCAGCCGCTCGCCGTCTGCTCTGCAGCCTTTTGTAGGATGTTATTCTTGTAGGACTAATATTGGACCAAAACACAAATTTCAAAGATACCAAAGGCTCATGTTCCAGATGACATTTTATTGAAGACAGGGTCGTGTGAAGATGAGGAATTTCTCACTTTAAGGAGTTGCAGAGCTCTTTTCCAGTCTTGGACCTTTGTCAGGATATGACTTGGTCCAGAGAGAGAGAGAGAGAGAGAGAGAGAGAGAGAGAGAGAGAGAGAGAGAGAGAATGAGAGAGAGAATGCTGGGGGATGCGGCTGCCATTCACAGCGAGACTAAGTACAGATTTCGAACCCGGTCCGGAGGCCGGCGATCCTTGCTAGCCCTCAGCTCGGCTCCTGAGGGAGTTTCTGCAGAGTAGCTGCACTGCCTGTTACTGGACTGCACCCCTTTTATCTCTCAATATGTGGGGGCGTAAGCGGGGTAGCCGTTGTTTCTGGGCGGTACTTGGGAGGGCTCCTGCACGGGAATGCTGGTTGCATAGACGTTTGGGAGGACCAGGATCGGCTAGAAGGAAGAAAGAAGCCCTGCTGTCAGCACCGGCCTGCTCCTGCCTCCCGCCACACCCCCTCGCTCTGCAGGAGGAGGTCCACTCACCGTGTTGCTGTTGGAGATTGTCCGCCTGGCAAGATGGGCTGTGGCACAAGCTATGCCCAGCTCCAGGAGGGAGAAGAGCATCAGCATGACCGATATTCCTTTCCCAGAGACCTGAAACCGGGAGCAAGCGCGGTGCTGAGCTCGAGGCGGCGGGGCTCCTCGGGTGCGCCACTGCCCTTGTTTGACTGCCCTGGCGGTCACCTGTCCCTTATTACCGCTGCAGAGGGATGGAGTGAATGTGTTTTGAACTCCCTTAAAGATACCATAGAACTTTCCTTTTGGCAAGAGTACTATCTTACTTAGAAGTACTAGCAAAAGGCCGAATTTGCAGTTTTCTCTGTGTTTTTATAAAAACATTGCCTGCTCACTGAATGGAGAAGCAGGCAGCACACAGATCAGCTCATCACCTCAGGAGCCACGGCTAGCAGTGGCCGCGGTGAGCGCTGGCGGGCGTTAGATCTCTGTGTGTGGACCCGAGGCCCAGAGGAACCGCCTTGTGAAGACACAGCCAGGCGGGACGGGGAGCGAGGTGGGGACCAGGACGAGAGCAGCACAACGTTCCCGCGGGCTCGCCGGCCTGCGCTTCATTCTTAGGGATGAAAAAGCCGCCCTCTCGGATTAAATCTGCTAAAAAGCATCTGTGGAGCCAGCGTGGCAGCGTGTGCCCGTAATCCCAGCCCTCGGGAGGCTGACGCAGCAAGGCTGCAAGATCAAGACCAGCCTGGACACCTTAGTGACTCAGTGAGACCCTTTCTCAAAATAAAAAAAGAAAAGAAATGGAAAGGTGGGAGGTGTGGCTCAGCGGGCAAGTGCCCCAGGGCCTCATCTCCAGCAGTCCGTTACCAAAAAAATGGGTGTGGGGGGCGGTGGCCAGAGAGGACTGTGACCCTCCTGGCTCCACTCATGGGCTGGACCCACCCTCCTGCCTTATTCCAGAGTCCCAGCATCCTGTTTCTGGGAGTCGGGCTGCAGCAGTGCCAGGACGGAAAGCAGGTCACTGCAGACGGCGAATACGCACCAGCACCCAGTACTTTTGTTCAGGGTATTGGTTGATGATCAGGTCCACCAGCAGAAGGGTCACACCGACGGCGGAGAAGATGGCACTGAGGATGTTCATGCCCAGGCTGCCCTTCAGCTGGGGACCCAGCGGGGCCAGAGAGCGCGCAGGTGGCGGAGGTGGCGAGGGGCAGCGCATGGAAGGGGGGTGGAGGAGAGTTAGTGGGTTTTACTCTCTAACATCTTGGAGACACTTTTGGAAGCTGAAGGCGTTTTTGCTTCCGGGTAGTTACCATGGAAATTGCTCTGCAACCCAGATGTCAAGCACTTCTGGACGGCCGTAGAAAACTGTGAGCCACATCTAGTGTAGTCATAGGGAAGCCTTATGTATAGTAACAACTGTGTTTCCTTTTTAAAAAATGATAAAAGAACAAATACATTTTTTTTTCCTTTGGCACTGGGGATTGAACTCAGGGCCTTGTGCGTGTGGGTGAGCAGTTGGCCACGGCTCCACACGGAGCCGTGCCTCGGCTGTGCTTGTTGTGAGAGACTCTCCCTGAGCCGCTGGACTTCACCCTTCTGTCCCAGGACAGGGCGCTTGTCACACAGCTGTCCAAGTCTCCACTACGAGAATCCAGCTCGGAACCTAAGAGCTTATACAACTGCACCCCACCTGTTCTACGCTTTCCTGGTTTAATTACACACATGGACAAAGGAAATGATTTACGAAAACTAGAGCAGAGGTGGTTTCGAGCCGAGCAGTAGCAGCACACAAGGAAAGGATGGGCGAGTGGGAGCGCAGGATTATGGCGCCCGTAAAAGAAGGCGGCGCAGGAATAAAATAAAATTAAATGTGGGATCCTCTTGTCCCGGCCTCTGGGGTGAACAGCCTTTTAATGGGCACAATTCTGCGTCAGCTAGCTGCCTTGTTAAAATTTTAAAATCCCTTTCTACTTTTTTTTTTCCTGATAGACTTAAGAATTAATGAAAGCCTCACGGTCTCTCTAGGCACTGTGTGAAGCACTCCGAGCTCCTAAGGGTGGAAGCAAGACTGAGGGGCTTCAGCGGGGAGAGGGCTGGGCAGGGTAGAAAGTCTGCTCAGGTTTTACAGCAAAGTTGTGATGGGCGCAGGAAGACTGATGGCACTCGCTCGACTGACTTGGTGGGGACAGTGCAGGGGCGCCCTGAGCATGGCGCGCGCCTCCATCAGCCCCGAGTGCCCGAGGGCCTGGCGGGTCCCAGCTGCTGCCTTGCAGGGCCGTCCTGTTCACGAGGGCACAGTCTCAGCCGGAAGGCTCTGCGAGGGACGCAGACAGAGGGGCGTGGTCTTGTTTCTGGATTATGACGGGGGTGACTGATGAGGATTAAGCTGGTTTTGATATGATTTAATTTTGTTGTCATGCGCCCGGCAGGGCCCTGGCCACTGTGATTCTGTGTTCCTGCGCCCCACGCTTTCCTCTTCTGTGCTGTTAATTTTGAAACTACCTCAGCTCTGGTTTTTGGAAAATAATGTTCCTTCTCCCAAGTAAACCTGGGAACGTCAGGAGGTGGCGCTGTGGCCAAGGGCTGGAAGCCCCAGCCCGGCGGTCAGTCCTGCAAGCTCTGCTTCCAGTGAGGTTAAGAAAATGGTATGGCAAATGCCATCGGGAGAACAGGGGACAAGCACACATGTTGACACCATGACCCAATCTCCAGGGGAGCTGAGAAACGTCACGTGAACGTCAGACTGTTACTGACCTGGCAGCAGGTGTTTCCTGGTTCCTGGATTCACCGGGGGTTTCCCCTAATGCAACATGACCTCGGGGAACCAGGGAGCTGTGGGTCACCACCTAATCAACCCTCACCTTGACCCTTCCCACCCAGTGTGAGTTCAGGACTGTGGGGCGGAGGGGAGCGGTGCAGGCCCCGTCCCAGCACACTTGCCAGAGGCACACCCGACAGGTATTTTGGGGAAAGGGACCCCATCTCTGTCTGGGAAGTCTGTCTGCCCCCTACCTCCCCTAATAAATTAGGTGGCACTGCACACAGGAATTGAGCAAGTGGAGACACCCCAGCTTACCAGACAAGAAGAAAACTCCTTGGATGCTGACACGGAGAGCGAGCCGGAGATAATGAACTGGAGAGGCAGACGGAGGTACTGTGAGAGGTGGGTCCCCACGGTGCCCGGGAGCTTCTCTCTCCGTGGAAGGCCAGTCTACCCAGACCCGTGCCGCTTCTCTCTCAGTGCTCCCCCGTGGGCCTCAGCTTCCTAGAGGAACCCGGCCCTAACTGGCCCTCTTCTTCCCTGTTTCTTGCACATGAAAAACTCATTCTCCTCTGAACGTTCCTCGTTCTGATGTCTTCCGAGCTTTCCGCTTAATCTTGTCTCATTATGACAAGCTTTATGGTTTATTTATTGACTGATTTGCAGCCACCCCAGATCTCAGTAGTGACGGGCAGGTGTTCTAGCCCTGAGCGATACTTTCAGTCTTCAAGTTACTTCCTTTTTCCGTGCTGGGGACTGAGCATGGGCCTTCGCACTGAGCTACATCCTGCTGTTGTTGTTTTTAATTTTGAGAGAGAGCCTTGCTATGTGGCCTGGGCTGTTTCGACTGTGACCCTGCCGTCTCTGTCTCCCAGAGTGCTGGGATCACAGGTGTGTGCCGCCAGTCCTGGCTCCAGCCACCTACTTGTGTTGCTTTCTGTCCAGCACGTACATTTTCATCTGAGATGTCATAGGGAACTGAAACGTGGGCTTAGTTGCTTGATCGAAGCAACGTTGGAGGAGGGACTCCAGCCGCAGCTTTAATGTGGGGAGCAGAAGTTCTTCCTGGTAGCTGCCCTATCAGAGCTGTTACTTCTCTGAATACTCCAGCTAACAGCGGCAGGGCTCACTGGGGACGGGGCTGTGGGCAGGTTGGAGGATGTCTGCCTCCTAAGGAAGGTCCCCCCGCATATACTCACACAGAGTCCGCCCCAGAAGGGGTAGCCCCCAACGAAAGAGATGGAGACAAACCCCCAGTAGGAGAAAGCTGAGAAACTCAGGAGACCCAGAACAATTCCAAAGCCAACGTGCATCACTCCAGTCACGATCTGGATTGCCTGAAGACAGAAAAAACAGGAAGTTTAGCATTTCTTTATTTCAACCTGTGAAGCATCAGGATCACGGCTGCTCATGTCTGGGCACGTCCCTTCCGCCAGAACCCATGGACATTGAGTGGATGTGCGTCAGGAGCAGGAAGCGGGCCGGGAAGATTAGGATACACGTGAGAACACGGTCTTCAACCCGTGAGCCACAGATGAGCTCTCTGGCGCTGGGCCACAGCGCAGGAAGTGAGGGGCAGGCCTGCCTGCCAAGCTTCCTCCGTGTTTGCTGCCACTCCCGTCATTCTTGTTACCACATGAGCTCCACCTCCTGTCAGATCAGTGGCAACATTAGATTTTCCTAGGAGCGTGACACCTATCGTGAGCTGCGCGTGCAAGGGATCTGGGGTGCGTGCTCCTTATGAGAATCTGAGAGCTGGTGGTCTGAGGAATTGCTGAGGTGCGGATGCTGGCACCGTCCCTCGCCCCTCTGCGAGAAAGTTGTCTTTCATGAAACCAGTCTGTGGTACTAAAAAGTTTGGGGACAGATGCACTGGGATAACTCGGGAGCGAAGGCCCTTGTGTAAAACTCTGTTTGGGGTGTTGGGAGGTGCTGGGTTCCCAAGGTGCGGCCTGCAGAGAGTGCGGTTGCTACATCTCATTCGCGTTCCCCGAGAGACTTTGAGGACTCAGGAAATGCATGTCTTAGCTGGCACGCAAGCGGTTGTCTGCCTCTTACGGCAGTTCTCCGGCTGGGCACTGCTAGCTGGGTAAGGGGTCAGTGAAGACAAAATCACGTGTTGGGCATCAGTTATACGCTGTGTTGTGTTCTGAACACTTTACTGTTTTGTATAACTCCACCCCCACCTGTGTGAAGACATCAGAAAGTAGGTGTAACTGATGCCCAACCAGTGAGGTCATCTGAAATGTCCTTCACAGAAGAGCGATCAAGCTGGAAATAGGGGTTCCCCCCAGCCTATTCCGGAGCCCGCCTGCTGGGGGCACTTCCTGTCACTTACAAGATTCTCACTGAAACTTGAAATAAAACGTGCTCAGGATAAAGCCCGTGGGCAGACTCCTTATTTCTACCTAAGAGAGTTTGGTTTGCAGGGCGCCGCTGAGAGCTTTCAAGCGGTCGGGCATCATTCTTTCTACTTAGAACTTACAGTCATGAGAAAACCCCGAGAAAGCTGAAGTGGATTCTTGCAGTGAGCGACACTCACCCCGAGGGCCTTTGCTTCCTCTGTGAAAACTGCCGCTGCGGTTTGTGCAGCCGGCCTCACCAGCTGGGCATTTCCGAGAGCCAGCTGGTCGCTGGGGAAGACTCCTACAGGTGGGAAGAAGGGTATCTGGCCGCCTGGAGCCGCAGGCTGCTGAGGCACAGGAGCCAGGGTGCCGCTTGGTGGATAGGGGTTCGGTATTTCAGGTGCTTCTGGGTAGGCTGTTGGACCGGGTGACATCATTTTATCCTAAGGATTTAAAAATATAACAACAGTGATACATTTATCCAACAAAGAAATTAAAGAATGTCCTCTCGTGTGCCAGTTGTCTGTGAGGCCAGAAGCTGGAGGCACGTTGTAATTTTCCAGTTCTTCCAGCAGGGCTCTGTAAACTCTTGTTCTCTGAGTTTGTTGTTTCTGACGGACGTGGCAGGGAAGGGACTGTGTTGAGCGGAGTCCCACTCCCACTCAGAGAGGTCTGGGTTTGGATCAGCACCTGCGAGCACGTCAGGTTACTTGCCACAGGGACGCGAAGGCTGTGTGCGGAGTTGGGGCTGCTTGTGACTTGAACTTGACGTCGAGATTGTCCCAGGCTGTGGGGTGGGCCCCATGCAACGTCAGGCCCCCTCGACCCCCCAGGTGGAAGAAGAGGGAAGCCGGGGAGCGCCAGGGGAGGGGAGGTTGTAATGGGAGTTGGCTCGGAGAGATGCGCCGCCAGTGAGGAGGGGGAGGTCGAGAGCCCAGAAACACGCGTGGCCTCTAGGTCCTGGATGAAACACGTACACAGGTCCAGGTGCAACAGAGAGGAGCCTCATGCTGCCAGCTCTCTGGTGTGAGGCCAGTGACTCGCAGAATTGCCGCATAAAAATTAATTGATATCTTTATGCCATAAGTTTGTGGTATTTCAGAGGAAGTGGGCTGAGAGCAACGGTACTGTGCAGTGACTGAACAGGCAGACGATGCCCGCGGCCGCCTGTGCCGGGTGTCGTCTCCTGTAGCATAATGACCCTGGGGATGCCTCAGCGCTTCCGTCCACAGGACACTCACAGCACCTCAGGCCCCATGTGGGTGAGGAATATTTTGTTGGAACAACTCAAGTAGATCTGAACAATAATCACTATTAATTTTTGAAAAAAATCATCACACAAAACCTTGTCTTTCAGAGTCTCCTTAGATTGCTGTTTTTGGAGACTTTCTGCGAATCGATTGCTTGTACTTGACAAACGTCAAGAAAGTAGGTAGGAGTGTCTTCATCCTTGGTGGGACGTACGCGTTACACGAGTCGCCTACTGGCTCACTCGCTGCACTCCTGGCACTGTGGCAGGGACATCGTTTCTGACCTGGTGATCAGAGAATCCTGAGATTGCAGACCAGGAAAGAAGTGTTCCAACTGTCCTATCTCATTCCCCTAGGTTAGAGGAGTAGAAATGAAACCAAGATAAACCAAAATAAGTTAAATGACTTGATTGGGTTATGTAGAAAGTGATTCTGTCAGGATTATGCAGAGTTAGGAGTCAAATTTGGGCTCTTGACCAGGTGCTCAGCGTCCTCCACTCCACCTGGGCGTCTTTGCTCCAGACACTCGCAGGGCTGGCCTTCCAGGCCAGCCTTGGCGACCAGGTACTGACTCTGGTCCTACCGTCACCCAACACAAGTCTGCTTGCTATCCTTCGATGTTGTGGAGTGGGCTTTGTAACCCCAGTTGACATCAGGGGTCAATGATAAAGCGAGTAAGCAAGTCTTCTCCGCAAGTCTCAGAAGAGTTTTGGGAAGCCAGCATTTATTAAACACCTACTGTAGGCACAATGCAGGCCCCATAACGTGACATTTAGTTAGGAGCGTGGACAGGGCTCAAATCCTGGTTTTAACACCAGCTACATGTCTTTGGAAAGTATAACATTTCTTGGTCTTTTTTGTCTATAAAATGAAACTAATAAAAGTACTTCATTATAGGATCATTTTGAGTCTGAAACAACAGTTATTTTATGTAAAGTTCCAGGACAGAGCCTCTTCCCACGATCTGGCTCTGGTCCTATTGCTCTGTGCCCAAATTACCTCACATGGTTTCTACAGAACCTCAGAAAGTAAGACCCCTTTCCATTTCCCATTGAGAGTATTGAATCCCAGTCCTCCGCTGAGTCCTTAACTTCCTTGGATGTTGAAGATGATTGAACAGATGTTGAAAACTTGGTGTGAAGACAGAAAACACCTGCCTGAAACACCTGATTACAAATAGATTACTTTTCAAGACTGACATAAATTTGAATCAATAACAAGTTCTTTTCATAAGGAAGAACGCAGTTCTGTACTTGGGCACGTGGTGACTCCCGCAACTCTCAACCCCCGAGAACTAAGGCTGTCCACCCCGTGGGTCTGGTTCTCGCTCCAGCTCTTTGTTCCACCCGCCGGGTCAGCTCCATTGCTAACCCTGCGACCTTGAGCAGCTTCCCTAGGTCTTTGTTAAGCTCTTCAGTCTCAGCTGTGAAATGACAAGTGGTGATGCCCATGGGAGGCACTGGTGTGACGACCCCCTGACGGTAATGTACTTGAAGCTGGTGGGACAGTACTTGGCACCAAACAAGAGCTTGACAGAGTTGCTGTCAGAACCCACAATCTTCCATCTTGTTTTAGTAGAGGATGTCCCCCTACGAAAGGTTTATTTAAGGACGTTAACTTTGAAAGTTCAGTGCCAAAAGCAAGGAGATAGGGATTGAGGGTGCCCTAACTAATTAGTATAAGAATTTTCTTGAGCCTTCAGAAAATACACAATTAAAAAATTGTTGTTGTTTTTGTTGTTGTTGTGTGTGTATGTGTGTGAGATCTTTGCTGTTGCTCATTGCAATTTGTTGGTCTCCAAGAAATTTGGCAAGAAAAACTCAAGACTTTAAATTTATTCATCAATAGAGTCTCATTTCATATAGGCTATTTGGTTTCTAGATTTAGATCTGTAAGTTTTATACAAGATGCTGATTATAAATACCTAGCAACCCATAGATCATGAGTGGCTTTGTTAGAACAAAATTTTCTTCTGGTTCAAGAAAAAAATTGATGAGTTGAGCCGCTAGTCCTTTTACCAAATGATTTAGTATGGAAACAGCTAAAATGCTTGAGAGAAATATTACTGATGATTCAGCTGAAATGAGAACTATCCTGTGAATGACTCAGGAAGAGGGAAGCCTACTCCCGATGCCTGTGAGACGGGCTGTTTTCATAGATTCCACCTATTGGTTTGGGCTGATTTCATGATAACTAGTAAAAACATTTTTCATCAGTTGTTTTTCTTCTAGAAATTAGAGCAAGTGCAGCTGTTTTAAGCACACACACACACACACACACACACACACACACACAGCCTAACAGATCCAAAGTGCAGGACCCTAACAACACAGAAAAACTTGACAATTTCCTCTTGATTAGATAACTTCAAATAAAAATTGAGAAAGTTTACCTTTTTTCTAGTTTCTTTCTGCCTCTCTTCTTCCACACTAACTTTACTTTTGATATAATGAAGACTTGGAATGTAACGCATAGCAAAACATCACACGGGATGATTCCACAGAAGCACCCAGTGCCATCAAAGGTAGGCGGGGACCTCACCTTCCACACACAGAAAGCGCTGACCTAGTGAGAAAGTGATTCTTCCCCTGTTCTTTTTCCAGAAAGAAGCACCTGACCAAAATGTCCGGAGGAGCCTCGTGCTACTGGGGCGGTCCTGCTGTGCCCGAGCCAGAACCCCCACAGTGCCGTAGGTGCTTCTCCTTGCTAGCTAATGCCAGCACATTGCACACACTGGAAGCCCGCTGTGTCTTAGGTTGGCCTTAGTTTTTTTCCCCGTGAAGTAAGTACGTACCTTTTACCTGTTCCGTGGTAACCAGCTTTCTGTTTCTTCTTCTGAGTCATTTCTTCTGTATTTCCTTTCTCTAACAGTTATGTTTTTTCTCATTTATCTACTCAACATGGAGTCAAGACCAGCCCCCTGCTGCAGGCAGAAGCCCCCACCCAGCCCAGGACTCACCCCACAAGCGAGCACTCTGCTCCGTCCCTTTTGCTGGGCTTCCTGGGTTCCCTGGGTACCTCGGTGGAGTCCTTGGCTCGCTCCAAGCCCTGTTCCAGTCTCGGTTGTTTGCCTGGATTTTATAGGCACCTTTTCTGTCCTTACATCTCACCAGTGTGTCTTGAGTCTTTGTATGATTCCAAAGTCCTTTTATTGCTCGCGCCTCACCCCTTGTGAGCGCGTGGCCGTGTGTAGATTTGGGAATCGGTGTGGAGGTCTCGCTTTCCTCATGACACCTGCGGGCTGCCTGCTCTTTTCTCCCTGCCCCTTGTGGTTTCTGGGACACATGGGTGCAGTGTCACACTGCGCTTCTGTGGGTTTTAAATAGAAAAATAATTGGAAAATATGGATAACTAAGAGAAAAAATAGGGAAAAATGAGCTGTCCTAATCTGAACAGACATAATTAATGATAACATTTCATTTGGGTTTGTAAACTTGTACATAAAAATGTATTTTATATAGAGACATGTAAGATTTTGTAAAATCACAGAATTAATACCAGTGCACATATTTTGTAACTTTTTTAGCTCAGTGTCTTCTAACAGCTTTCTATATTAATAAACCTATTTATTATAATTCTCAGTGGTGGCAAGTGTTGCAGGTCTGGAAAGTGTCCCGTCGCATCCAGATACGGTCTGTCTTCGATTCTCGTCGCTACTGAACTCTGCTGGTCCCCTTTGCATTTTGAGGAGAAGCGTTTTTGTTTTGTCTCGTTGAGCACTGTGCATTTGCGTGGGCCTCGTTAGGGCGCGGACAGTTTAGGACCCCTGCTGGTCATGCTGACTGCCTGCACGTTCCTGCCTTTCCGTGACAGTCACAGGCAGTAAAAATGTTGAGAGTGACACCACTAAGCAAGGACCTACCTGGGTCTGGCAGAGGGCTCACAGGAGCCCAGCAACCTGGGGAAGTCCTGGGGACTTTTCAAGAGATACTTCCAATCACAGCACTTTGTACAGGAAAGATTAATTCATGCTTGTCTGTCTGAGCACTCACCCTGCACTCAGAAAGACTCGATTACTGAGGTAGGCCTGGGTTTGTTTTTGGTCCTATCTGGCAGGCACAGACGGGTCCCTGGACAAGAGCCTCACGCTGAGGCCCGTGCCCTGTCTGGGCACGTGGAGTCTCCCTTGTGGCGATGCATCTTACGTGGATGTTGAGCCCGTTAGTTGCATGGCTGTAGATAGTTTTTCTAAATTTCCTTCTTGTACGTTATTGAAAGGTTTTATTCCCCTGTGAGTTACCATTTTTTATGCCTTTAAAAAATGTAATAAAAATATTTATTTTCTTTCAAGGTAAAGGAAGAGTATTTAGAAACCAAGGACAAAGGGATTAAAAACTCCCACTATTTGGGAGGGGGCCCCTAGTGGGGTGACCCCTATTAATGTAAGTTTAAGAAAAATGATGATTTCAGGGATCGATACAGCCCAAAGGCCAAACAAAGTTCAAGGCATGAGACGCTAACGTTGTCCCAGCGAGTTGTGGTCGCTGCCTGGCATTTTGTGGTCACCTGACTCATGATTTCCAGGCAGCCGGGGAAGAACACGGGAGTGAAGGGTGTTCTGTGACGACAGGCGTGTTCCGCCCTGTGCTTGGCGGCCTTCCAGATGTGCCACCAGCCAGCAGGTCCTTCCGCGGCACACATGCGCACTGCTCTCTCGGTTTCCTGGGCCTGGGACTGTGGGGTTGGGCTAACAGTCTTCCACCTTGGCAAGGGGCAGGAGATACAGCATCATTCCATAATCCGTTTTGTGTCACTAGCATGGGAAAGTGTTCATAGGCCTCAGTTAAACGTTAACAGAAGGCGACTGATGCCACTGAACGTTGAATGTTGAAATAAAAGGGGTCTTGTCTTTTATATTACAAAAAAGAAAAGAAAACTTCTCGATTATTCTAGCATGGAGGGCATTATTCAAAGTTCTGAAGTATGGGTGACGACAGTCAGTGCTGAAAGACCTCCAGAGTCTGGAATAACAGTGAGGCCAGCAGGCGTGGGCTTCCAGCCACACGGGATGTTTAGTGGGTGCTGTGGGTGACGGCGAGGTTGTACTATTAGAACTCACACTTACTGAGATCTTAGGATAGAGCAGGCCTCGTTCCAAGGCTTATGTAGATGAGCTTTCGAAATGGGAGTCGCAAAGAGGCCAAGGAACCTCCGCAGGGCCGTGCTGAATAGGACCCCGCACGCCCACTCCTGGGCTCCTTGCACCCTCTGAGGATCGTGGCTCGCGCGGGACCCTGGGCTGCCCTCTGGCAGCTCTGTAGGAACCGGAGCGCTGGCCCTGTGAGCTTGTGCGCGTGTTCCCGTGAGATCTCGCAGTGATTCCAGACCTGGACCTTGACTGGGAATGTGACCGTGTTGTGGCGTGAACCCCTTTCCCTGCCTTCTCGATCCCTTCCCTGTGCACTGCAGGGGGAAAGCAAGATGCTGATGCCTGGGTGACTGAGCTATCGCCGTAGCTTTTTTTTTTTAAAGTTACTTTATTCTTCCCAACAAGGAAATATTTTTTCTGTTTTCTTATGAATTTTTGGAGGATTTCCAGTGTTTTCATATAATTGCTGCTGGCTCCATTAATTTCCTGGTCAGCTCAAAGTCCCCCTGCCTGTTTCTCTGAAGGGCCACTCACATCACATCCAGGTTCACCTGCTCGAACCCCGTGGCGGCCGACGTCGGCTTCCTGCCATTCAGCTGCCCTGGAATGATCGTATTTAAAACTATATTGACCCTTGCAAACTTGACCTCTTGAAAACCGGAGTGGGGAGAGCAGTACAGAGGGTGCCACAGAATTCACTGGGCGCTGTCGTCTGCTGCATCCTGGGACAGCGTGGCTGGCTCTCGGCTGCCGCGTCTCTCCTGCTCCTGGCTACAGATCACTTGGTGTGCATTAGCAAACAAATTCCTGCTCCATTTATTAAATTGTTTCTGTCCCAGTCTTCTAGGATCTGCTTATAAATCAGTGACCTTACATGGAAAAATTATTGGCACACGCGACTTGCTGTCTTAGGCGACGCGTTTCTTGTGTTCCCGGCGTGTGCTGGTGCGTTCACACTCTCCTGTGCAGCTGTCACAGCTGTGCAATACTTTACATACGATGAAAGTATTTTTCTAGTTAGCTTTCCTGATAAACATTTTAGGAAGTTGCAGTTCTGGGAAGCTGGCCTGGGTGTGGAGCTGGATTCCTAGGAGGTGACTTTATGTCCTAAATTTCCGGCAGTTTCAGTTGGGCGGGGTGGTGTCTGTGTGTGGGAGGGGCAGTCCTCTGGCTCCAAGCTTGCCAAGCTAACTAAGCTTCTCTCGTTTGTTGCTGTAGTTAAAAAAATTCAGTCTATTTCAGGCAAATGACTTTGTGAAATATGATAAAAATCAATTACTAGCAAAATAAAATAAAGAGATGATAATTCAAGCCCAGTGTTTTTCTAAGTCAGTAGACATTTCTAGTACAGAAAACATCATTGAAACAAACCTAATTTGACAAAGTAGGAAGGCCATGAGCCTGAAGACATTGATAGGCGACACATGTAATTACTCTTGCCTGTAGCTTTCCGCCACACGAAGGTAAGTATCACCAGGTTACAAAGGAAGCAACGACTCCCTGCATTACAGGTCCACACTCGTCTTGGAATGAACACTGTGCATGTTATTATTTAAAATTCTAGTATTGAAACTAGTTTGCTTTCTGCTTTATTCATTTGTTTAATCTAAATTAGACTGATGGCAGTGCTCCTTGCAGAAGATAATGCATTTTAAAATTGTTCCCTACTTTGTTCTAATACTATAGTAGGAAAGTCAACCTTACCAAGATTGTCAGCAAGACCAGAAAACACTTTAGATTAATTGAGAAACAGGATATTTACATTAATGTGTAATTCACAATAACACAAGTAATAATGTGTTTTCAGGCAACATCTTTGACCCATCAGCAGTCACCAAGCTCAGCCGTTTATCGTCTGAGGCCACAGAACACCTTTTCTCCTATTGATCAAAAATTATTCTAGAAAGATTCATTTTCAGTTAGGGGATTTTTTGTGGCATATAAAATTTAAAAGGTACTTGGTAACAACTTTTTGTAGATATGTAGAGTCAACCCTGAAGGGTGTCCTGGCTACTGTTAAGGTAAGCTCTCTGCAGTCTGTCTGTAAATACTTTTAACCCTTGGCTTTTCCACGGCTTTTATCTGCCAGGGCAAAACATGCCGCAGTCACTCATTGTGAGGATTTATTACGGTCACCAAATTATTGAAGGTATCATACAAATAACAGAGTCTTGTCCTGGGAGCGTCCTTAGAGATTCGAGACAGAACTGGCTTCTTATCACGGCCAAGTGCAGACTCTGCTTCCTTATTTCAAATGTTCTTAACAGAACGTGTTGCTCGTGAGTGCTGTTGTAAAGGACGCTTGCGTTGTCTCGAACGTACACATATGTATTTAGAGTTACGGCCGACAAGCCCAGCTTGGCATGTCCCATGTTGCAGCGTGGTCTCACAGGGCGTGACCGTGCTCATGCCGCAGCCACCCGTCCCTTGAGTTTGACGGGAGCCGCAGCGGCGCCTGCCACCCTTCGTGAGATGCAAGCAACCGGGCGCTCAGCTCCCTTGTATTTATTTATTTATGTTTTCAAAGAAGGAAAGACAGAAGGAGGAAAGGAGGGAGGCGGGAGGGAGGAGGGCTGCCGCATCCACTGGTGGTCCGTGGCTGGGGCAGCCGCGGCCGAAGGCCAGCCTGTGCCCCCACGCTTGCCAGGCAGACCCCGGCCAGCCCGCGTCCAGGCCACGGGCAGCAGGCAGACCCCGGCCAGCCGGCGTCCAGGCCACGGGCAGCAGGCAGACCCCGGCCAGCCGGCGTCCAGGCCACGGGCAGCGTCCTGCCGAGGAGGACGGTGACGGCTGGGCCCCTCGGTCCGAGGGACGAGTAGGGAACCGAGAGAGTCATAGAAACTGGCTCTGAGTAAGGACAAGAGGGGGCAGCGTGTTTGGGACTCCTAGGAAGTATCTGGAAATACAGACAAACTCTGAACCTCGGTGAGCGGAGGGCAGAGGCCGCAGCGTGTGTGGTGGCCTCAGCGCAGCGTCGGTTCGGACGCGCGTCCCGTGCCCTCTGTCGGCCATACTTCGGCTTCCCCCATCCCGCCTTGATGTAAACTTCCAACAATTCGGTAGTAGATTTAATCGACCCTTTATACACGGGGAAACTGAGTCTCCACCTGGTGGGCAGCTGGACGAGGGCGCGACGCTGAGGACGTGGCAGAAGGCCTGTGCCCAGGCGCGCTTACGTCGTCGGAGCTCGGTGCGCATCCTGCTAAAGCAGGAGCTCTGCAGGGGCTTTGGCCGGGCTGTGGGCAGACAGGAGCCGCCTGGAGCGAGTCAGCGGCGGCGCGCTCACGCCGGTGGCCTTCTGAGGCCGTGCCTGGCTCCGCCAGCAGGTGCCCGTGGGCTCAGGTCTTGGCTTTTCCCCTTTTCTGCTGGCTCGGTCCTGCCTGGCTTCTTTCCCTTTCTCTGCCCCCTTCCCCCCCCCCCCCCCCCCCCCCCCCCCCCCCCCCCCCCCCCCCCCCCCCCCCCCTTGTGGCACCAGCAAGTTGTCTTGGAATGAGGGAGAGTCTAGAAAAACGCAACCTTCGTTTTCCCTGACTCTGTACAGCAGTGGGAAGTTTTCAAGCACTGCTTGCGTTGTATCTGAGTCAAGTACTTTGCGCTTAAGTGTGTTTGCCCACCGAGGATGGTGAATTCCACTAGCTAAGGGTTAACTGGCTCTGCGACTCTGGCTTGCCCTGAGAGGCTGTCAGAGCAAAGCACATTCTAATGTTCACTGAGTAGCTGTGGGGGCAGCTCTGTGCCAGGCTCTGTCCTAGGATCTAAGTGAACAGACACAAGGTGCTTACAACACCCCAGGTTCTGTTGCTTTTTTTCTGGTACTGTGGCACCTGAGAGATCTGATGGGTAGGCAAGCGAGGGTTCCTGAGGTCAGATCCTGCCATCCCAACCCCCCAAGGTCACGGGCAGACAGGGACCTGGCAGACGTCCCGAATATGGGCAGGGGCCGCAGACACTGGCAGGTGCTTTTGCTCAGGAGAGAATGGAGGAGGCTGTGCTGTGTCTGTATCTTCAGTGGCACCCGTGAGGACCCATCGCTACTTTGTTGTGCAATAAAACGTCATCTTTAAGAGAATTGTCACTTCTCATTCTAGCCACAAAGGGCCTCAGTGCTGATCAGCACCACTCACGCCTCCAGGCCGTGGGTTTTGTGACTGACTACCTGATAACTGTCATCATTCCTGATTTAAGGTCTCTCGCTTAAAACAACTATAAAGCAACGCGTGTTATGGTACGTCCGTGGAAGCGCTTGAGTGGCAGACACGGCGACACGAGTCTTTCCCCCAGGACCTTGGGACCTGGCATTTGTCTGCACCCCACTTTCATCTGTGAAATGTAGTCACACATGAGTTGAGTTGAGGGGAAAAGTAAAGGATTTGCTGAACACACTGTTTCTACCCATGTGCTTGTCATGTGGTGTATATTTAACAAAAACAAGTTTCTCTTCCTCTTGTTTTAAGCCACTGTATTTCTCGTATGAATTTAAATGTGTTTCCTCTAGTTTCCGCCCTCCAGAGTGGAGGCGTAGATGCAGCCCGAGGCGCCTGGGGCGGGGGCGGGGGGTCTTCATCTCAGCGTTTCCTGCTGCGCCTTCCCATCCTGCCAGCGGAAGTCTGGGCTCCGTGGTGGATAAGTGGGTGCTCTGCACACCGACACAAGCGTGCTTTGCTCCTGGGGTGTCCCCATGTGCTCATAGGAGTCACGGCTGTTGCTCCACCTGCCCCAGGAAGGGGTGCTGGCCCTGTGGGGGCCCCTCCTCAGTGCACCCTTCTTGGGGTGCAGTAGGACCCTGTGGGATGCTGCACCCCAAGCTCTCTTTTCTTCTGGTCACAGCGCAACATCCTATTCGTGTCCTCACTGACGGGTTGTATCTTTCCTGTCACCAGTCTACTCTCTTTGTTAAATTATCTCCATAAACGTTTCAGAAATTTCATTTATTCAGAAATTAAACTATATCATCCACTTTCTATGAAATTGCCTCCAAAAACACAAAACAAAACAAAACAAGGCGCAGAACAGTAGAAACGGCAAAGGAAAACCCAAAGCAAAACAAAGGAGGGAAAAAGAACAGATCGCCAGACACCGTTCCCTTCTGTTTGCTTGTGTCTTATTGTGTCGTGGGCTCCGTACAAGGAATTTAGAATAATAGTTCTCAAAATGATACACGTTATGGTCGTGTGGGTGGGAGTAAAGGGAAGTATGCTCAGTCTGAGCCCAGATGTAGCAGACAGTGCCAGAGTCCCTGGGTTAGCACTCAAGTGTTAGAGGACTTCCAAGTTTCATTCGGTGCCGCTGAAAAGTCTCGGCGTTGGAGAAATCACGCACCTGAGCTCACAGTGCTGATATGCCTGCGTGACACGGCTCAGCTGAAACCTGCCTCTGTCCTCCCATTCGGCGATAGCCCATTATGAATTTGTCTTCCTCGGGGATCTGATTGTTAGCATTTTCAAGCCGACTCAAGAGGAAGGTTTTTAGGAGAATGTTTGCTGTTCTACACTGGAGAAGTTCTATGAATAATACATTCTAGGTCAAGTTTAGCGGACTGTTTTGTCAAGCACAAGTTCAAGTATGCTTAAAGGTTTGTTGTCTGTCTCAGTAAGCTTCAATAATGTTTCCTAATGTCTGTGACGTGCGTTGTTCTTATATAAACTCAGATTCATCGCAGCTGCTTCCTGCAAACCACAGAAGCATAACTTTGGCAAGTTTCATTTTCTGTGAAGACCACGGTGCTGGGGACAGATTCCTTGGCGGCTCGTTAACTATAAATGCTGACAGAAGACAGTGCCAGGGTTACCACCCAGTGGACACTTTCCGATGCGTGGGGGCCACGGGCTTTCCCGCGTCACCTGGTCCAGAGGGTGACATTGCTGTTGGCACTGATGCTGCAGCCAACAAGTTTGTTCCCACTGCTTTAGGGGCAGCGGCTTGTCTTGGTTACTTTTTCGTTGCTGTGACTCAATATTTGACACCACAATTTTAGGAAAAGGAGAGGTTTATTTTAGCTCACAGTTTCAGAAGGTCACAGTCCATTCAGGGGCGGCTGGTGGCAATGGAAGTACATGGCAGAGAGAGAGGTGGAGGCAGCTTCTCAGGACATCACACACAGGCAGCCAGTGAGACTCATCGAGACTAGTCCGAGTCCCAGTCTTAGTCTCTCCTGCACCTGGGTATGGAAGGTGTGGCCACTGCACACCCTTAGTCTTAACTCACGCCTTTAGTCTTAAGTCACACACCCCTAAGTACAATCCACCCCTCCAGATCAGACCCCAATCCACCAACATCACATGGCTCCATAGACAGTCCATAACATTAAAATACATGAGGCTTTTGGGGAACACTCCAGGTCCTGACCACAACACGGCTGTTTCAGTCAGAGCTGAGTGAATGTGGTCTGGAGATCAGGAGCACTGTAAAAGCCAGATACGACTGTTAACAGGTTATTAGATTGCCAATAATTCAGAAGTGGTGTGACTGAACCTTAGCACTAAGCAGTGAATAACATACACAGAAATTCTGTCTTTGGGGGGTTTACAGAATTCAGATATGTTAGTCTGTGTCTCACTAATGCGAGACCAAGAGCATGAGAGAGAGTTTAGACACCGAAGCACATGCCCCAGGCCTGTTGAAATCCACTGTGAGACAGGGCCTCACGAAATTGCTAGCTTGTCCAGGGTGCATTTGAACTTGCAGCCGTCCTTCCTCAGCCTCCCAGGAGAAGCCAGAGGGTGTATTTTCTGTTTTGGAGTAAGGTGTGTTTGCTTTTGGCCAGTGTTATTTGGTAGAGGAATAGTGGGAAGAAAGTAAGAATTTTCATTCTTTAACAGACATTAGAAAGTGTCTCATAAGGAGTTATGTGACTCGGTTAAAAGTAATTACCTGAGATAATAAAAATGAATACTATTCTGAAGAAAGCCATGAACTTAGAAAGGGAGCTGTAGATATATTTCAGTGGTGGAGAAAAGTGGAAATTAAATCTTGTATTTTGTGACGTTTTTCTGATTTTGGGAACTGCCATAGTGGAGCTTCTCTCCCCTTACTCCCAGCAAGAGCACAGCCACACGCTGTGATCACGTCATGTGTCCCGGGAGAGAGCCGGTACGCTATTCATGCCCTGCGCCATGAAAAATTTCCCTGGTGGGAGTGTGGGTGGGAGATTGCGACATAGATGTTCATGGCTGGACATCTCACCCTCCAAACCCAGATGGGGTCGTGTGAGTCTGAACTCTGGGCTCCAAGAGCCTCTGGAGTTCAAGTTGTGAGTAAAGAAAGAAGACCTGGAAATCACCTGTGCTGGGATCGTCAGTCAGAGGCAAGCACAGAGCTTTATTTATTTAGAGCTATTTTTGAGGGCTGTACATAGACGGAGAAGTGGGGCTCTCTGCTCTTTTCTAGCTACAGAGACCATCTTCTGCTGGTGGGTTCTGTTGGAAGGGTTGCAGGGAGGGGGTTATGTTGTCCATGCACCGCCGGCTCTGGACGCTCATAGGTTAAAGCATCAGACTGGTAGGTTGTGGTTGGTGGGTTACAGTGATGTCTACCAGCATGACCAGCCTTCCTAGGGAAGGTACCAGTATCTCTGAACACAAGCAGAAACTGAGAAGTGGGTGTTGGTGGCCTGAGGCTCGCCATTGTCATTCTGTTGTTTCTGAGCACGTGGCTCTTCCTGAGGATGTTCTATGGACATTATGCATGACCTACCAGCTCGCTAAGTTTTAATGGTATAACTACTTTTCTGAGTGTTGTAGAGTTCTAAGTGCGTTTATTCCCAAGGGGTAAAGTCTGATCCTGTCTCTCTTGTGACTTTCAATGCTTGTTTTAAGGCCGGTCGGAGGAGTTTCTTGATCAGACTTACCGACTTGGCTCTAGTAGTTTATGCACACATTTGGGAGAAAATTCTATAATTTCAAGCATCCCCAGAATCTGAGTATGAAGACCTGGCTATGAAACAAAGTTCTTATCATGACTTGCCATGGCTATTGGAAGATTGTCTTTTCTTGCTAATCCCTGGATTATTTGTAAAATCAGGATGGGGTTCCTTCCCTGATCATGGGAGACCGGGCGGAATTATTTGACAGAATACTTGGTCACCCGGAAAAGTTTTCTATAAACACAAGTGTTTATTGCTACTTGAGATTTGGATATTCATTGCGGCATTTTCTCCAGTCACATTGCTCTTGCTTGAAGTCTACAGTCAGGCAGACAATGTGACCAGGAACCAAGAGCGAGAGTTGGGAAAAGTCAGGACAGGCAGACACCTGTCCACGTATGTGCCGTGCTGCTCATACAGATATGAGTAAGGGGGCGGCACTGGCTCCCCAACCTCCCTAGGAGGGTGTGTCAGCTCTAAGAAGGTGCCGCCCTGACAGCCCCAGGGGAAGATACGTGGAACTCGCTCTTTATTGTTTATTATTATGATTGCTGTTATAATTTGTTTCCTTAAAACAGTGGGACAACATGGACTCCACCAAGACGTGGACGTGGGGGTGGTGCAGGGCAGTTTGGGGTGGCACACATCACGCACTTATTTTGTCTTTCAAATGCAGCTTCCACCTGTTGATGGAAAGAATGAAAATACTTCCACAACTGCTAAGGAGCCTATGCGGGGAGAGAGAGAGCCGTGGGACGCCTCAGTTGGTGGCACTGGGTACTGACGCCGCCTTGCCCAGTGTGAGGCCACAGCAGCAGGTCCGGTGCTGTCACTACATTTTCGGCATGTGTGAGAGACAGAGGGCTGTGGTCTCTCCTCACCAAGAGCCTATGGAGAGGCAGACTGGACACAGAAGAACTCAGGAGGTGGCAGTTTCTTGGAAGCCATGAACGCTAATGCCTAAGAAGAGGAAGCAGGTGGTAGAGGACGTAGCTTAAGGACAGCTGCCGTTCTGCACTGGGGAGGCTCCCTCCTCTTGGGGGGGCTCCGGGAAGTCTCCTTCTGCTTCTTCCTCCTCTTCCTGGACGGGAACGATGTCAATCTCCTCTTCATTCGTCGGTGGGGAAGGCGCTTCGGTTAGCTCAACCATTTCTTCTTTCATTTCAGTAGTTGGTTCTTTCCTTTCTTCAGCCGACAGGAGAACCACGTGCTAGAACACAACACATCGGTCTCGGCCTTCGTCACCGTCACCTCCAGCCACCCCTGCACGCGCACTCCGCATCTCCTGGCTCTTGTGCTACTATCTATTAACAGCCCACCTGCAAATACCGGGACTGGTCTCTTAAAAGGCTCAAATCCTTGTTAAATCTTTATCAAGACTCAAGCCCGAGGGCTGGAGGAATAGCAGGGCCGTTAGAGCACTTGCCTAGCAAGCCCAAGACCCTGAGTTCAGTTCCCCAGCACCACGTAAGCTGGAAATGGTGGCGCTCCTACAATCTAAGCGCCCAGGAGGCTGAGGCAGGAGGATTGCTGTGAGTTTGTGGCTAGACAGCTACATACAGAGTTCAGGACCAGCCTGCATTACAGAGCGAGTCCCTGTCTCAAACAAAACAGAACCTCTCAAATCTGAGTTGAGCCCCAAGCGCTGAAGGCGTTTGTCACGTTGCCTGGGATCCTCATCATTATGGGAAGGCACCGGCAGTGGGAGGAGAGGGACTGAGATTTTAACTCTGATTTAACTTTAGTGATTATAACCCGGGGAAAGTAATTTCCCCTTTCGTATCTCTTGTCCTGCGCTTGCTGAAGGCATTGGCGATGAAGTTTGAGCCCTGTTTTAAATTGAAGTGGTCCTGAAGGAGTTAGCAGCCGCGTCATGATCCCAATTCCCCGCCTCGGAGCCTCTTTCACTCGAGAGTTTGGAAGAGGAAGAAGGTGACAAGGGAGGAAGGGGGCCACAGCTGGGACGTGAGATCAGGAAGCGGGAGCGCCAGGCACCCCAACTCTGCAGCACCCCACCGGCCGCAGGCGTGGGGGGTCAGGGAGTGGAGTGGGAGCCTGACGCCAAGCAGAGGCGCGCTCCGGGGAGCTGCACCCTCGCCGCTGCTGCCTCCTGGCAAGCCGCAAGGTGTCTGTCCTCACCCAGACACGGCAAGGCCGCTCCCTGCGAGGCTGTTGCCGAGTCTCGCGAGCCCGGGTCCCAGGGCCCGGCCGGTGCCGCCGGCCTGCGGCTGCTACTCACAGCTTTGGGTCTGGAGCACATCCGCTTCCACTCGTTCTCCACGGTGCCCGCTGTCACTAGCTTCTGGAAGAAAGCGAAGATCAGCATCACGGACAGGATGCCCTGAAAGACAGCAGAAGGACAAGGGTGGGAGGTCACAGTGGCACGGAGGACAGCCCGGGGCTCCAAGGTGGGTGGCCGCATTAGACTGTGTGATGCAAATACCGGATGTTCAGGAAAGCGGTGAGCGGGGCCTGCTGGTGCAGGTGAGCGGGTTTCTAGGACCTGATTTCTTAGCCCAGTGCTGTCTACGGCAGATGGCTAGTGCATGTTGCCGATCGAAAGTACGGCAGGGACAGTCGCTGAGGAACCCGCTGTGTGCGGGAGAGAGAGTCCTGCGTGCAGAGCTCCGTGCTCTGCAGCCTGCGAGCTGTGCGTCACGCCAAGAGAACTCGGCTCCGCGGGGGGCACGGCTACTCTCCCCTTCAAACGCCACACAGAAAAGGCCATGAGAGAAAAGACGCTCTATCGTCTTAGGGATTCCTTCTACTTTCATCTTAACAGTAACGATACCTAGTTAGGATATTAACTGTGTTGATAAGAACATTGAGCATTTATATTGTACTTTCTAAATATCAGGCACCGTTCTTGGTACTTTGCATGTATTAACTCATTCCTCAGAAAATGCTGTAAGTAGTGCTGCCACCTGGAGGTCACAGCCGGAGCACCCGGGGCCACCCAGGCAGTGAGCAGCAGAGCTGCCGGCGGCTGCGCCCCGCTCTGGACAGGCCGGCTCCCACTTACCAGGAACACAGACTGGATGTTGTAACAGTATTGCGTGGACGGAGCGTCTCTCTGAGAGGGCAGAGCTGGCTCGCAGTTGTAGATGTTAATGTAGGGCACGGGGGTTCTAATAAGATGGAGACTCTCCATCTTTAAAAAGTGGGACATTTTAATATTGAGTATGTCCATGATTAAAAGAATTATCCCCGAAATGGCAGCAAAGAGGCTCAGTGAGTTCATGGTCGCTTTCGCTTTGGCCTGAAACAGAGGCAGGTGGGGTTGTTAGCTGCGAGCTGTGAGCGAGGAAGGGGTCCCGGGAGCCTCTCCGCTGACTCCTGAAGGGGCCGCACCCACCTCAACCAAAGGTTCATCTTTCTGAGACTTTAGCTTCTTATTAAAATCAGGTATCTGTGTTGTGGCTCCCTCTGTCTCCCCATCCCATTTTATGCCACCCACCCCACTCGATCTATCTGGGCGTCATCTATAATTCTTTAACTTGGTCCTGCCCTGTCCTGCCCACCGGGCACTCGTAAAGATTGGTTGAGTAAATGAAGGTTCGCAGCATCCATATAATTCTCTCCGCATAAGACCTCGGAGCAGAGCAGAGGGAGGGAGAGAGAAAAAGGGGGGGGGGAAGCGAGAAGAGCTCGCGGCACACAGCGTGGGTGTAGATGGGCAGGAACAGACGGGACCCTCTGAGTCCGTGTTGCCGTTCAGAGACAGGAAGCAGCAGCAGCCATGGCGGTAGCCGCCACCGGCCCGGACCGCAGCGGGGCCTCGGTCGGTCGTGCAGGTGAGGGTGTGGCACAGGGAGTCTTCTGCCTTGCAGGGCTGACCCAAGCTAAATCCAGGAGACAGTGTGACAAGGACCCCAACCGTGTGGAGGCGCTGAGATTACGTTATGAAGCGTGTACTTCGTCCCTGCCTCGGTGACGTTCAGATGGCAACACCAGCGCTGTGACTGGATTTGGAGAAAAGAATAACCTGACCTTCATAAGTAGCTTCTTTCCCTAAAGAATGCGGCAAGTCACAGCTGTCCTGGAGAAGGGCCGTGCACTCACTCAGCCCCTCGCTGGCTTCAGAGACGTGGACGGAGGTGCCAGGAGAGGAATTCCGGCAGAGGAAACTGTGCCAGTCCCAGCCTCTGCCCGGACACTGTGAAGCCCCGCGGGGTTTGACCAGGACTGCCTGTGGCTTCTTAAGCTTGTCACACACTGTTTCAGCCTCATAGCGCTGGTCTCCTGGGGAGCCAGGGCCTTCGCCTCCCTCTTACGCGTAAGAACTCGAAGGTGCGTACAGATAAACTGATCTTCCCCAGGCCGTAGCTCAGCGTCATAGCTGAAGGTGACAGCTAGAACTCGAGTCGGGCACACCATGGGTCAGATGCTTTCCCCGGAGGGGGTGGGGAGCGGGGAGGGGGCCAGGGGAGGTCATGTGGCTCTCCTTAGGGGCCCGCTCTTTCCCCCCAGCTTTGAGTAGGGACAGTCCTGTCCGCGGCTCTGCCTTGGGTCCTGCTGCCATGGCTGAGTTTACCCCGACTGACATCAGGGCGGCCCTGGGAGAAGCCCTTGCTGCGTATAGCAGAGGTCTGAGGTGGCCCAGCTCCTGCAGGATCCGGCGACATCTGAGGAAACGGCTGTCTCCCTCCCTGCTCGCGGGGAAGGAGGAGGGCAGAGGTACTTGCCAGAGTCGGCCTGGAGCTTTTCTCCGCTGCCACCTGGAGCGACCCGGAAGCGACGTACTGTGAGGCGGGAGGGCCACAGAAGAGAGACAGACGGGGGTCACTTTTCAACACCAAGAACAGGTAGTGAAGAATTTATCTGTACTTTCAGCCACGTTCACTAAGCTGTGCACCAATTTTATCAGGTTCATTTAAAAAAATGGTTTTTTTTGAGACAGAGTCTCACTCTGTGGTCCAGGCTGGTCCTGAACCTGCTGTGTAGCCCTGGCTGGCCTCAGGTTCACGGCAGTCCTCCTGCCTCAGCCTCCCGAGGCTTGTGTTTTTTTTTTTTTTGACAGTTGCATTTTCTCTTTGTTCAGGATCTCCTACAACCAGTCCACAGCAGCCAGCCGCCTGGGAAGCTGCCTCTGTGCATCAGGGAGACGGGGCCACGGAGCTCAGAATTCCCTCCTCATCACATGGAAGCTAAAAGCCCAGTAAGACACCTGCCCCAACCAAAGCGGGCAGCGGGCAGCGGCCAGCCCCTACAACCTTTCCAAGCTCCTCCCGGGCGACGTCTCCAGGTGGCAGGGGTAAGAGGTGACAGTGGGATGTCGAAAGTTTTATTCAGTTTTTTTCTTTTCTCTTTTTCAAATTGGGAAAA
The DNA here is from genome assembly GCA_004027205.1 of Ctenodactylus gundi. Lineage (NCBI taxonomy): Eukaryota > Metazoa > Chordata > Mammalia > Rodentia > Ctenodactylidae > Ctenodactylus > Ctenodactylus gundi. The sequence goes on along the minus strand of PVKB01002240.1, from coordinate 130,107 downwards.
TATTCTTTGGGGTTCACAGGATCAGGTATCTCGTGTCTCCCTCGCACCAGGCCGGGTCTGGGGAGCCCCGCCTTGCACAGTCTCCTGCCCAGTGTGGACTAGGCCCCTTGTGTCTCTGAATTCACCCAACGCACCATGGGGCTGCAGGCCGGCTGAGCCAGTCTGCTCCCGCCTGATTGCACGAGCCCACGGTCCGCCCCCTGTGCATGCCCACGTCCTGACCTTACACAAAACCAGACTAGATCTTTTCAGCTTTTCCTTCACCTTTTTGCAGAGATGCTCATTATTTTGGTCACTCACCATAAGGCCTCCCCAGAAAGGGTACCACACGGCGACACAGATGAGTGCGTAGTCCCCCGTGGGGATCATCAGCAGGCCTCCCAGGGCCATGTGGAAGAGGCCGTTCATGATCTGGATGGCCTGAGGAGAGAACAGCGGCTGGCGGTGAGCCACTGTCCTCACGGTGGGGGGAGGTCAGGTGGGAGGTCTTGGCCCTTGCCCGGCCGGTGGCTAGAGCCTGCGGCAGGAGTGGGACACTCCCAGCACGTGTGCCTTTTTCCTGACACATGAGGCATTTATAAAGAACAGGTGTTGGGGCCGGTGATGCCAGCCACGGTCTGGGGTGGAAGACCTTTCTCATGCCCTCCTCCAAGCCAAGTGGCGACATGGCACTGTTCTCCAGTGGCCCGGGTGACTGTTCCCGGCATCCCTGACGTGGCTGCAGGGCCAGGCATAGTGAGCCCGGCCGGCTGCATGTGACCTGTCATGGCGCACTGGCTGCACACTGGGCCCACGGGACCTCCATGCACGTGACTTACCCCCAGCGCCTTCGATTCCCTCATGAAGAAGCTCTGCGTGGGGCCCACCGGCGAGGACACCCTCCTGACGCTCAGCGGCACCGTGGCAGTCGCGCTCTTCCTAGGCTCCGTGGGGAACGCTCCACCCAAAGAATTCCGGGGTGTTGTCATTTTGTTTTCAGAACTCCTAAAATAAAGCGTAATAAAATGGGGAGAGTGGGAGCCGGGTTCCTACAGCCCTTCCCTGAGCCCCTCCCCGACGCCTCGCCCCCATTTCCCCGTGGGCGTCCTGGGGGAGGCACTGCGTTCTCCCGGGCCTCAGGTTGGCGGCAGGGCCTGCTCCCTTGGCGTGCCTGCGGGGACCTGGCACTGACTTAGCTCTCTGGCCTCATTTGTTTGTTTGTTTACACTTTGAGACAGGTCCTCACTAAGTTGCTGAGTTGCCCAGGGATGGGCTTGGACTTGCTATCCTCCTGCCCCAGCCTCCCAGGGTGCTGGGATTTGCGGGCCTGTGCCACCACACTTGGCTACATTTAGCCTTTAAGAAGACGCCATGATTGTGTGTGACCATGTGTACACGTTCCCTTCATTTTTTCCCAGTGCTGTGGGCACTCAGCTCGCATGTGCCCAGAGGCGGAGCCCTCGTCCCGGGCACTTCCCTGTAGTACGGAAACTGCTGCTGCTGCTGCTTTTTCTTTAGCTCATCTGGCCCCGAACCGGAGGCTGGGCCTGAGGCCCTGCGCCAGTGTGGGAGGACTGTCCTCTGAGCCGGGAGGGCCGCACCAGGCCCCTCTCTGCTGCCAGCTCTGCGGCCTTGAGCAGACCCGTGGGGAAGCAGGTCCAGGGCCGCGTGCCAGGCGGTGGCTGCCCGGTGCGGCCAGGCCCCTCGGCGCGCGCAGAATTCTCCACTCTGCTCTGAGATGTTGGACCGTGCTGTCTCTGCTCTCGGGGCCTCAGGGTCTGCACCTGCAGAATGGGGTTCTCACCTCACAGGCTGCTCCGGAGCGCAGTGGGCTGTGGGCCGCATGTGGGTCGTGTGGCCCCGGTCCGTAGTGGCCCCACTCACGGTCCCCCGAGGACACTCCATGGCCCCAACCACAGTACCTCAGTCATTTCTTATATGTTATGTTCATTCCAACAGGGCAGAAGATTTGTTCTCTGTTGCTAAGCATCTAAAATAACGCTTGAACGGAGTAGCTTCTTAATAATTATTACTGAATAAACAATCCTTGTGTGCAAGGCACTGACTCAGGGATGCGTGTTAGCTGCTGCTGCTGTGACCACCCGAGTGCTCGCTTCTCTTACCCATCTGAACCTCCCCCAGAGCCCCAGAGGCTGGCAGGACCCAGCCGTGGCGTGGGAGGGCGTGGCTGCGGCCCGGCTGGTGTCCCGGCTCAATCCTGGGTGCCAGCCTTCTCGACTCGGCGCTCTTCTGGCACACTCCGGCTTATGCCCCTTCCGGATAGGGGTGCCTGTGTTTTCCTCAGCCCGGAGCCCTCTCCTGGGATTCACACCTTCGTTCTTGATCGGTGGCAACCCAGAGAAGAGCCTTGAGGGTCACGACTGTCCCCCACCCGGGGCACCGTGTCTGCTGCTTTCGGCTTTCCCTGTTCCCGCCTTCCCACGGAGAGGTTTCTCTCCTTTTCACAGATGTGCACGTGGGGGTTCAGAGAACGAATCCCACGGGGTTTTCTGGCTCACAGGACGGTCTGGAGTCACTCCCCCCGCCCCTCTGGAGGAGCGATTTTAGTAACGATAATTCAGAGCTCAGAGGGCACCGTCTGTCTCTGACGGAGGGAGATGGCTGGCCTCTGCTGTGCGAGGCCCTTCGTCGTCACCAGCTGCCCGATGAGGGCTGCGCCTGTTGGTGGTGGGTGAGCCTTTCGCTGTAGGAAGGTTCTCCTGGGGTTGGTCCCAGGGAGGCCAATGGCAGGAAAGACCTCGGTGTGGGCTACTTGGTTTTTCTGTTGAAATTGTACCTTGCTTTAGCAACTGTATTTCTTCTACAAAACTTCCAACACGTATTACTACAAAACAGTAATTTATAAACAAAACCTGCCTTTTCTGTGCCTCATGTTTATGCCAGTCTCTCGTATGCATGGTACCTATATGTACATATTCATACATGCTGGCTTAAATGCTCTCAGTTGCGTTCGGGAGCTGCTGACTGCATTGGGCACAGCATGGTAACAGTAGGGTTCCATCAGGACGCAGCGGCTGGCACGGGACCCCGTGGGGTTGGAGGTGCCCCGTGGGCTCTTCTGCTGTTCTAAGGTCCCACTGTTCCCACGTCCACCCACTGAAGCTCTCACACCCCTACGGGTTTGGTTTGAATAATGGTTTTGAGGTCCAGTAACTCCGCTCTGCACCAAGCAGTCCAAAGCCGCCAGAGCTTTTGTCACCCCAGCTTCCTCCCGTGTCTCAAAATAGCTCCGCGCCTGCACCTTCCGCCCCCATGGGAGCCCTTCTGGTGCCCTGCTCGCCATCCCCTCCGGCAGCCCCGCCTTCCCAGGAGCTTGGCGGTTCCCTGCATCCAGGCTGTCACTGGTGGTGGCATTATGTACAAAGTGTGGTTTAAAAAAATGGTGAATGTTTTAAAACATAAAAGACACATTTTCATGAACTGCCTTCAGGGTGTCACTCCTCCTCTTGCCTAGGAAGCTGCCGGTGCCCAGCACCACCCGTGGTTGGGTGTGGCGGCCATGCCTGTAACGCCAGCACTTGGAGGCTGGGGCGGGAGCATTGCCGTGAGTTCTCAACCAGCCTGGACCACGCAGTGAGGTCAGGACCAGCCTGGACTACAGGGGAGACCCCGTGTCGAAATACGCGTATTCCTGTGCATTCTGGCCGCATGCCGGAGCAGCTCTGAACTCCTCTTGCCTGAGTGTGTTTGGTTGTGTGTTCACGGCGGCCTCCGTTTCCTGAGCCAATTCAACACGTTGACCTTTCATGGTCATTTTGACCTTGGGCAGAGTCAGAAGTTGCATGGTGCCAGATCTGGTAAATTGGTACGTGAAGAAACACCATCACGTTTTTATTTGTCAAAAGTTGACATAAATGTTTTGAACTAACTTAGGACATTGAGGTAGCTGAAAATGTACTCCGCAAAAGGACTTCCAGAGCTGCTCAGAAAGTTACAGAAGGACAGGGTGGGTGTGTTCAACGCAGGGGGATTTCGAGAAGAATCCATGGCAGTGTGTTTTTCACTGTAATTGAATTTAGGATAATAGCTACCTTGCTAATTTCACACTGTTGTTTGGAGCACATGAAATAATTTCTAATTAATAAGATGCCAAATACACAGAGTAACTGGACCCCTTTATAGCTGAAATATGCCCTGTGGCCACACTCCCGAGGTCACCTCCCCTCCCCCGTCACCCTACTGTGCCCTCAGCCACCCAACCTGTCGCTCTTCCTTCACTCGGGCTCCTTCCGCCTCTGGCCCTCGCTACCCACTCCCTCCCTGCCGCCGCCTTCTGTCCCCGCCGCTCTGAGCCCAGTCACCCTGGCACAGCTCTGCCCAAGGCCGTGATGCACACGCCAGGCATCCTGCCTCGGAGCCCCGCAGTTCCTGGGATTGAAGAGTTGAATTGGATTGAATACGGTGGCGCGGGCCTGTGACCCGAACACTTTGTGGGAGACTGAGGCAGGAAGACCACGAGTTCGAGCCCAGCCTGGGTAACTTAGCAACTTGGCGAGATTACCTTTCAAAATGAGCAAGCAAACACAGGGCTGAGGTGAGGCCCTGGGACCAGTTCCTGGAACCGGAGAACCGAGCCCTGGAGCTGGAATTCGCTCCAATTCCAACTGCCCTGGCTGTGTGGCATCTCCCTCTCTAGCGCAACTGGTGTGTGAACCTTCCCCCAGGTCCAGCGTCACCTCACGAGTCCCATGAATTTCCTGATCCAGCACAAGGTTTTGGTGTTTGGTTTTGTGGTTTGGGTTGGTGGGGTGTTTTGGTCTTTAATTATTTTCTCCAGCCTGTGCAAAGCAGCCATGTGAAGCTTCTCAAATCCTGTTCTTGTGAGCTTCGCGCTGGCCCGAGAGGCCGGGTGTGCCCGCCTGGCTGGGCCTCTGCAGGACTCCCAGAGTGTGGCCAGAGCCCAGGCTAGCCCCCACCTCTGTACCCTCCTCCCTTTCACATTCCTCAGTGCCCATGGTGCCAGGGCACCTCTGCCCTCCTGGCTGACTGCAAGGGCCTCTCCTTCAAAGCCCTGGCCCTCCACAGTTCCCGCCAGCTGTCCCTGTCAGTGTGATCTTCTGACACCTCTCGTGGCGTGCGAATTCCCCACGGGGATTGTGCGTCTCACTGGGACACTCAGGGAACCTGTTTCCTGCATACTGTGAGCTCAGTCAAGGCTTAGCCGGGCATCGAACTCAGCTTCCTCCTCTGGGTAGGTGAACAGGGGCTCGGGAGGCCGGCCTGCAGGGTGACGGGGAGATCAGGCCATGGTAGAGGGACCTGGAAGCACCAGCCTCTCTCCCTCCACCTTCTCTCTCTCCCGTCTCTCCCTCCCTATCTCTCAACTCTCACTGATCACACAGTCGTCGTGACGCGTTAAGTCGGCCCTGCAGCCACCGTGAGCGCCCCATCCCCAGTGTTGCTTCGCTCTTTCAGCCACCTCCACGGGGGCCGGGCTCTGTGCTCAGCATGGTGCGCCTCAGCCCCACACCGCCCAGGCGCATCTACGGCCCAGCGCCACTGGACCCAGAGCCTTCCAGCCTGGGCCGTGGCCGGGAAGACCTTCTGTGGCACCAGGCAGTCTGAATAGCCCATGGATCACTGCTGCCCCATTTTGAGGGTGAGAAGGCTGAGGCATGCTGACGTTTGGGGACCCCCACCCCCACCCCCAGCAGAGCCCCGGCTTTGACTCACTGCTGTCCACTGGTTTTTTTTTTTTCCCCTCAGTGTGGCCCAGCGTCGTTCATGGAAGGCAGGCAGGGACCTGGGCAGTGGGTAGGCAGCGGGCCTGGGACACACCTGCTCAGATCATGCCGCTGCGGGAAAGGCTTCCAGGGAAGCCTTGGAATCTAGGCAGAATCTGTCACCCCGAAGCCCCCAGCACTCACCTGGTCCCCCCGTCAGCCACAGAGCACACTCCCGCCTTACCTGAGTCCCCAGGGCGCCTGGGCTTGATGGCGGAGAGAAGCAGCAGAACCCCGTGCTCTGGCTTCTCAGGTGCTCCAGGGTGAGTGCGGTGGGCCAGGCCGGGGCTGGGGTCCCGGGGGAACCAGGTGACAGGAAATCTCCACCTCTGCTACCTTGAGCTTGGGTTTGATATAAACTTACCAGGGTCTGAAGGGCCGCAGAAAGTCTTCCACCTCAGCAGAAGGTTTCACTTCTTGAAAGGCCCCCCAGGGGACCGCCCGGGGCTCTTCACGCTGGCCTAATTAGCAGAACTTGCATCCAGTGAGCAGCAGGTGCGGGTGCGGGTCCCTCAGGGCCGGGGCTCTAGAGGTTCTCTGCGGCTGGGCAGCCAGGGCTGACTGCCACCTTCCTGCTTCACTTTTAGCCTCCAGGAGGTGGGCGCAGGGCGCCCAGGCGGAGGGCAGGGACAGCTGAGTGCATTCGCTCGGGCGAGGCGCGGGTGGGTTTCCAGATGATGAGCTCCTCTGCCCACTCTCAGGGTTCTTTCCGGTCGCCCATGCGTATCTGGGGTCGGATTTAGCAAAAGAGGCCTAGATAGGTAACGTGGTGCCATGGAACAGGTACGCAGAAGCTTCAAGCAAGAGCCGGCCTCCGCGGCGGGACGGACGTCCGCGTAGGGCTTCTGCCCTCGGACCGCCTCCGTCTTCAGTGGACTCCTTCTCTTGTGTCCTCTCTTGCTTCACTGTGGGCAGGAGCTTCGTGGCCGCCATGTGCTAGGTCAAGTGGGGGCCTTGGTGGCGTTAGCAGAGGCTCCACGTTTGGACGTAAATCAATGAAAAAATTTGCCTAAAGATACGTCACCACTACCTTCGTATGCAACCTTTTTGTTCCTGTGTGGTACTTTCCGTTTTCTTGTCCATTTCTGTGCTTCCTTAGAGACCCAGAACGGTTGGGGTCTCCGGGGTCCCTGGCTGCCGTGGGCCACCGGCGATCAGGGATCTGTGAGGTCTGGGGAGCAGGGTCTAGAGCAGCCGTGAGCGGGACGGAATCACAACGTGGAGACTGAACCAGTGTAGCAGCTCATTTATTGTGGGGGTAGGGGCCACTTATAAGTGGTTGGAGGAGGCAGGTCAGTGAGGGTAATAGGGCGAGGGTCGTCACTGACTGGAGGAATTTTGGGGTCTGAAAGTCACCTAAGTTACGTGGCGGGGCTTTTGAAACCTGACCACGTGGTTTCTGGTAAGGGTCTTGGGGCAGGAGAGAATGAGGAGTTTGAGTGAAACCTGAGCTGCCGGCCGTCCTGGGCCAGGGACGAGAGGGAGGCCCCGCTCCCGCCGGTCTCCAGGTGAGATTATTGGAGCTTATGGGGGTCCGAGCCGCCTTCTACTTTCCACTGTCCCAGGCCTAGTCAGGGTCCCACACAGAACCTCTAGCCATTTGCTCGTTTAGTCCAAGGACTTGCGATGTGGCACCTTTCCTAACCTGAGGCCAGACATCTTTCTTTTCTCTCTCTCCTTGCTCCTTACCTTTTAGATGGTTTAGAACTGCGGTGAGGGCCAGCGGTGGGAACAGAGAAAAGAAAGGTTTATTTTTTTATGGTTCAGGGGTCTGGGAAGTCCGGGGTCAAAGGTGCCAGTTCTGCCAAGAGCCTTCGTGCGGTGCACTGTGTGGTGGGAGGCGGAAGCGTGGGAGGGTAGATGCTGGGGAGAGGGGCTCGGGGGTCCCAGTGGACCATTTTCTCAGGGACCCCCTCCTGCGCTAATCAGCCACTCCCACGACTGTGCAGTTGGTCCAGCCAGGAGAGCAGAGCCCTCGGCACCCAGTGGCCTCCTGCAGGGGCCCTCTCAACCCCATTGCATCCGGAGTTAGCTTTCCAGCGCTTAAACTCTGGGGGGCATGTTGGCACCCCAGCTCACGGTGTGGAACTTGTTGCTGAAAGTGAGGCCCCTGTGGTGGGCATGGACCTTCAAGTTAGTGAGGGTGGGAGCTGGGCCGTGTGTTGGCATGTGTGTGGCTCAAAGAGGACTGAGCCGGGTCCCACAGCCGTGTCTTGACCATCCTTTTCTCTGTTTGGACTCTCTTCCCCTCAGTCTTGGGGTGGTCGTTATTCCAGTCTCCATGGCAATGGAGATAACTTAGGTGAGTCCATGTGTGAAACCTCCTAAATGCCTTAAAACCAGCTTGCAAAAATTAACTTTTATTATTTTTAAAAACATTTAGACTGAATATCTTTCAACGCTTGAGAGTGTTGGAATTCCCATTCAGGATTTGAGACCCCACCCCCCAACCCCAGAAATTACCTATTAGCATCTTTTCTCTCGTCATCCCCTGACCGTCCCCTCCACTCATGAGCCTGTAGACATAAGATCTTTCTGACATAAATGAAGTCGTGTTAGTTGATGTTCTTTCTGTTTTTTGGTGTGAAGTGGTTTTTATTTTTCATGTCTGATGAAATTTGGATCTGGAGGTATTCACCGGCACGTTGGTTCACAATCCCACACCCTTCGTGGCCTCAGAATAGTTGCCCCTTTCCAAGCTTCGTTTCCATGGCACAGGACCCCTACATCAGCGGCTGTCATGACAGTTAAGCAAGATGACACAGAGAGGTCTCTCATGCTTAGGAAGGTCAGGCAAGCCACACAGTGGAGGGCGACACAGTGTCAGGCATGATTCTCAAACTGTGGGCTGGGTATCTCCTGGGGTTCTGTGAACTCAAAACTGCTTTCATAGTAATTCTAAGAACCTGTTTCCCTTTTTTCAAGACCACAGTGATGTCCTCCACAGGCAGTAGAACATGACTGTGACAGGCTAAGTGCAGAAGCCATCAGGAGGACCCCATTGCCCTCCTGTGTAGAGTGGGCAGGAGTCCGTTCCCAGGCTCCGCTCTGCGCTGGAGTCACTTGTACACCCGTGGCAAGGGCCGACCAGCTGGCTCCCCCGTACTCTTTGTGTGTGGGCAGAGACTGATGAAAGTTCCTCAGACGACGAGTGTGTGGATCAAGTCTGGGCACCACGGCCTTGCAGACGGCAGCGGACATACAAGTAAGTGCCACTCTCCACACCGCTTTATTTTGAAAATATAGTTGTTTTTAAGAGAAGATTATGTTCATTTGTACTGATGGCTCAGCATTTTTTAAAACTGTGTGAAGCGATTCTGAGACCAAAAAGCGTAAGAGGGGGAGATTGGCATAAGAGTTACAGACCCTGGTCTCTCGACCCAGACGGCCTGTCGACGTCGCAGCTCTGGCTTTGCAAGCCTGGTGACACCGAGCAGGTGACTCACCCTTGCTGTGATTTAGCTTCCTGGTTTGGGCATGGTAATGACCCTCGCCTGCCGGCGTCACGGGCTGTTGAGTGGGTAGCAATGTAACGCTTGCGTGTGCTGGGAAGGTGGCAGTGGCCCCAGCGGGATTTGTCCCCGTAGTTTCGCTCATGTTACTGTTCCCTCGTAGCAAGGACGGTCTTGAGCAGCAGTGTGAAATTTGGGGGCCAGTCCCTACTTTTTCTTTTTTTTTTTTTTTTGGTGCTGAATATTAAATCCAACACCTCAAAAATGCCGGGCAAGTGCTTTAGCCCTGAGCCGCAGACTCAGGCCCCGGGCCAAGCGGTTCATCGTCTTCCGGAACAGAGCAGGAGGAGCCCCTGGGTGGACTCTCAGGGAAATCTGTGGCGACTGTCATGAACCAGGGGTGCCGGATGACCTGCCCCCCGCCCTGGCCCTGGGCTCCGGCTCACTTCTTTCTTCGTGCAGAAGCAACACCACGCTGCTGTTCTTTAGTTGAAACAAGGCACGGCTCACAGAGGGCATCGAGGCCCAGTGACCCTTCCGCTGGGGCCCGGGGCGGCGGTGATGCTGAGAGGGAGGATGTGTATCGTATCAGCCCCAAATGACCCCAGCCCCTGCCCCCAGCCCCTGTGAGTCACCCGGTGCTCCAGAGACGCGCCACCTAGGGTCTGCGCTGCTCCCGGTCTCCCTAACGGGCACAGCTTCTCTCTAGGGAACACCACGCCACACCTTTATTGCCGGGCGCTGCTTCACACCACTGCTAACGGCTCTGTGCGTGACATCCCATGACGGAGAAGGGCAGGGCGATGAGCAGCTCGAGGATGCTGAGGACCATCAGCATTGCCAGGATTCCCTGTGACCAAGGAGAAAGAGAGGGAGGAGTCACGGCACCGGCCCCGAAACCATGTCCTGACTAGCGTGGGTGAGTGACGGGCGGGCGCTAGAGGCTCCCTTCTCTGCCAGGCACAGCTAATGCAGTGGCAGGTTATTTTCTTTGAGAAGTTCATACAAAATGATACATCTTCTGAATTATTCAGAAGAAATAACTCCATAGATGCATCATGTGAAAGACATACGTGTCAAAAGTGGTCTGTTGAGGAATGAAAGAGGTTCTCTAAGAAGAAGAAGAAGAAAGACAAAGAAGGAAAAAATAAAATTAGCCGCCTGGGAGAGGGCGCGACACAGGAAGAAAACGCACCATAAGGCGCACGCAGGCCGAGAGTGCCACCTGGCGCTCTTCCTTATCTGCACGGTGCACCCCGGTGGGCGAGGGGGACGGCGGGGGGTCAGGGTGTGGGGGAGGACGGAGAGGGCGGGGGAGCAGAGGCCTTAGCAGTGTTCTGTATTTTGGCAGCTAAGAGCACAGATGTGACACACGCCTGGCCCGAGGCCCGCCCAGAGGCCGTGCAGCAGCACCCAGCCTGTCGGTGCTTGCCACGTCTGAGAGGCGCCTCTAGCCGAAGGCGCCCAGGCCGCTGCGGTCACATTCTGATCCGCCACACTGGCCTCCCGTGTCTTAGTCACAGCTCCAGTTATTTTAGCCAGTGTATTTCAGAACAGCACGCTTGTTGTTTGTTTGTTCTGATGGCCACGTGTTATGTTATGGTGTGAAATAGGTTGGTCTTTTACTTCTAATGGCGGGAGCTAATTTGTTTCCTTCTCCTTGTCCTTTCTGTATTGTTCTGTTTGTTGTACCACTTTGAGCAATGGGGCAACAGCGCCTTGTGCGTGTACCCGTATGGAGAAGTGGTGCACTGGCTGTGGAGACACAGCCCGGCGGTCAGTCAGAGTGCTACGCACCTTCCGGCTGGGCCGGTGCTGTCTCCTCGCTCCCGGGATGCTAGAGAGGCTTCCGGGCCACCTCTAGGGCACCGGCGCACACCTTCCCCTCCCGTGACGTGGGAGGTGCTGTCCCTGAGCACCAAGGTCAATCCCTTGCACATGTAATTGCGTTTCTTGGCTTCTGGTGAATCCGAGTTGCTTTATTTATAAATTTCTTCCTCACGTTGTTGTGTAAATTGTCCTCTTTACTCTGTTGTTAGTTACGTGCCGTCTGTATGTAAATACACTGAACTTTCGCTGTCTGCTCTCAAAATACTTCGCCAGTTTTTCTTACCGTTCCGAGTTTCAGTATAAAGAAGTGTATCTGATTTATTCACTGTTTTCTGTATCAAGACCTGGGACATGCCCATCACCCCAGGACTGGTGTCTGCCCGCTGGCCCTGCCAGCCCGGTTGGAAAAGCTGCTCTCCTGGCTTCTGAGGCCACTGAGTAACTGCGCCGTATCGTTTTTGCATCAGAAGTCGCTGGCTTGACACAGGGACTGAAAATCATTCCTGCTCGTCTACGCATCCGGCTGCGCTGGCTACCGCAGACAGGTGTCTGTTGTGTAATTTCCGTAGTCACCACCTGGTGAGCCTCTTTGCTCCTGGCAGATGCATTTCCCCCGCTTTTCTCGGTGGCGAATGGAGCTGCTGTAGACATGCGTGTAGGTAGTTAACAGGTGTCTGCTGGACGTTAAGTGTCGCCAGTAGTTTCCTGAGCTGGTTGATCCATCCTGCCCTCTCACCAAATAGGGTAAGAGTTTCAGTTGCTTCACATTCTTGCTAACAGCTGGTATTGCCAGCACTTTAAGTTAGAACCATTCTGATGGGCACCCAGTAGCTCATTTCTGATTTAAATTGCATTTTCTGGTAATTTGTGATGTTGAGCATGTTTTTACATGTCCGTTAATCTCTTACCTGTTTTTCTTTGAGGAACTCGTTCAAGCCTTTCTCACTTTAATTTTTTGCCAGTTTATTACTGATTTTTGCAAGTATTTAATATAGTCTGTGCATGGTTTCTTACACACACACATACACACACATACATACACACACACACACACACACACACACACACACACACACACACATACCCTCAGTGTGAAAATTTCCCCCCTTCTGTAACTGATTTTCCAAACTCTTCATGGTGTCCTTGATGAAGAGGTTGTAGTTTGCTTTTTCCTCTTACTCATTCTAGAATTCTGGAATGGAAATAGACTATTTTTGTTATTTTCTTTCTTGTATTGCTAGGCCTCTGGTTGTTTTATGACAGTGTGCTTGCCTGCAAAGGTCAAAACAGTATTTCTCTAAGTCCCTCGCCTCTCCAGAAGCTTTATAATGTAAGATTTCACATTTTGGCCTATTATTGACCTTTTTGCATGTGACCTTGACTGTCTGACTTTGCCTCTTCCTATGCGCCCCCACCTGCCCCAGGTATCAGACTTCTGGGGGGGCTTGAGACATAGCAGCCTTGGGATCGCTAACAGCCATTCATACAGTTCAGGTGACGCGTTTTCACTTGAAAGCCAGTCTGGTAGTTTGTTGATTAATTAGCTTGTTAATGCCTTTCATACTGTTCTTACTGTGTTGTAATGGAGCAGGTGTTGCTTTTATTTTGTTTTCAGAGGCAAGTTGATCTGAATCACCAGACTCACTGTTCCTCGGGCCAGCCTCTTTGTTTCCTATGGACACGATTCGGTTCTGTGGCCCCAGTGCACCCCGCTGCTTTGTACCCAACCTGCCAAAGGACTGTCTGCCCTGGGCACCCCAGTCGCCTTCAGCAATTCGATGTGTTTGTTTCACTTGCTCTCCCCGCGAGGAGTTGTATCTTTTACACTTATTTGTAGTAACTTTAGTGATGTTCTGGAAAGGGCAGAGGTAAGTGTTCGCTTTCAGTCCACCATGCTTTACCAGAATCCCAACCCAACAATCAAAACCCAACAAAACAAAACACAGAAAGAATCCTAAGGATGCTCTGCTCGCACTTGCGGTTTGCGTGTCAGCCTGTGGGCTGTGGCCGCACGGCTGAGCCCGTGGTCGTCTTCCAGGGCATCACTTACGTTGCACTCGTTTGTGCCTGTCTCCGCCTCGTCTGCAGTGTGTGAATCCCCACGGGTGGGGGTTATGTGTTCGTCCTGCTATTCCACAGTGCCTGGCACAATGTTTACCAAGAGCTCTGGCGTCCCAACACAAGGAAAAGGAAACACTCGGGTGTCCTGACTGTCATCTACCGATACTGACGGGGTGTTAAAAAGTCTGGGCGGTAGGACCACCAGCTGCCCACTCCAAGACGCAGGGCACTTACCATGAGTAGGACAGTGGCCGAGTCACAGGGACCGCTGTCTCCAGTATAACCACAGAGGTAGCTGCCATCTAGGACGAAGCCAAGCGCGAGGAGGACGATCCCAGCTGCGGCTCCCAGGGCACTGAGGAAGCTCGTGACATAGCTTGCTCTGATCTGGAGCAGAATCGGAACATAACACAGTGACTCGGCCTGCGTGATGACGGACAGAGGCAGGGACAGACGACTTCTCGGTGCCACAGAACAGCCGGTGGTCACGTGCAGGCCATGTGGGTCCTTTGGGCCTCAGGCCCTCATCCACAGAATGGGAGCCTCCCTTTTCCAGGTCTGCATTCTGTGCTAAGTTAATTCCCACATAGGCACAGAAGGACGTGTACACGGACCAACATACGTGCGTAGGCAGGGGTCACCAGGGTGTGTTGCATTTGGATGTAAATAATCAAAAAAAGCTATGGCCTGTCAGTATCTATACTCAACTAAACATTGCATTTCTTTGCAGTTTTTTCACTGCAAAACTACAGATTTATAGGAGATAATACTTTGCAAAAAATGAGTATTTAATATCTTTATTTCTTCGAATGAAGTATAAATATTCTACTCATGATTAATCTATTAGTTACAATTTTACGTTCATTGCTAATGTACTTCCCTTCCAACTTCTGAGGGGTGATGAGGATTGAACCCAGGGCTTTGCACTGAGCTATACTTCCAGTCTTCTTTTGAATTTTTAATTTTGAAACAGGGTCTCACTATATCGTTAAGTCACCCAGGCTGGGCCCAGATGTGCAGTCGTCCTGCAAGTTATAGGCCTGTGCCACCACGACGGGCTCCTCTTGGGTCTTAATTGTCAACAGGGTAACGGTCCATGTGTCTAGTGTGCGGCAGGAGCCAGGGACACAGAAGGAAAGAGAGAGTGGGCGGGGCGCTGAGTTCTGCTCTGCCGCTGTTGCCTGGAGAAGCTGGTCACGTCACCGACGCGTTCTGTGCCTCGGGGTCTTCGTGCATGGGATGTGAATTAAACTGCACGATCCAGATAACATTCTTCTGGCACTAATCCTTATGGTACTACGAAAATGAGGGGCAGTTGGCTCTGATAGGTAGCAGCATTTGATAGACCAAGGGGTCGTGGTGGCCTAAGGAGTTTCCGAGTTCTAATGCACGTCTTTCATAAAGTAGAAAAGTGACTCACCAGCGTTTTTGAGATGTTTCTATTCAGTGCAATGAGCAAGGATCCGGAAGTAATGAACTGTTAGGAAGAAGAAATCTTTTAATGATGGGCAAGTTCCACCAAGGCTGAGGATTCCTCCCAGGATGGGCTTCTGTAAGTTTCACCCACAGGCCTCCTTCTGACCTCTGTGGGCCTCAGGGAGGGGAGGAGGTGCAGCCGCCTCACATGACCCCTACAGACAGTGGGGACTAAGGCCTGGACCGGAATCTGTTTCGGCCTTGGCTGCTTGCTTGACTGTGGGCGATTTTCAGTTCCCACAGACTTCAGTTCTCACCTCCTTTCCTTGTCCGGCTACTGTGGACTCACCGTGCGTAACCTGACACGCTAGCGCCAGATCTGCTTACAGCCTGTAAGATCAGATCCCATCTTACTACACCCCAGAGTGTCCTCTGGGGCACTAACGTGCTGGAAATTCTGGAGAACCCTCGGGAACGTTTACGGAGATAAGTCGAGGACAGCAGCAGCCTTGTAGGGAGGAAACTCCAAGTCTGCTCACAGTCTTGTTCCTTCCCGTTTCTAGCTCCCAGGCTTCTTCCTGCAGCCTCCTCCTCCCGCCTGGCTCCCGTGGGTTGCAGAACGGAAGCTCTCCTGCCCCTTCCGCCTTTGCCTATCTCTCTCCCTTGGCTCCCAGAAGCCATCCTCCCCCACGACCCCGACAGGCGCCCCGTATTCTCATCTCTCTTCACCTGATCAACCCCTCATCCTCTGAAGCTCAGCCAATCTGGCAATGTCTCTGGACAACGTACCCCCGCCCCAGAGGGGCCTGTCACGTGGAGGGACTCAGGCCCCTGCGTCATTACACATCCCACGTGACCTTAGTTGACTCTCCACTGAGCCGAGATCCTCAGATCAGGGGCAGTCCTCGACCCTGCCTGTTCTCTACCACTAAGTCAGGTGCTAAATCAATGTTTTATGAATGTGACTAGATGTGAAATGGTAAGTGGCCGTGTGCAGCTGGGAAGCCCATCGAGGGGCCCTCTCCACCACGCCGCTCCTCTGGGGAGCGCGGCGCTCCTCGCCTCTGCGCACGCGAGCACTTCCTGTGCCACGGGAACCCTTTATCACTCTGCCTTGAAGTGACCTGGGGACGCGTTTTCTTTCTTGACAGACCGCGAGAGCTTTGAAGGATCCCTCCTGTACTGGCTCAGCGGATCTGGGCGATAAGCGACAGCGATCAATTTTGAATGAATTAACTTGTCAAGTGAGCAGAGTGACAAGACCCACAGGAGTATCCCAAGGGGACCTCAAGACTCAGTGGCAGAGTCTCGGTCGCTCTGATGAATTGACGGGGGCAGGGGGGTGATGGCGGCTAGAAGGCTGACTGCTTCTCTCAAAGCACACGGTGCATACGCATCTAGCTTAGCTCGTGACTAACGTCCTGGTTGGGATGTCGACAGCTTGAACTTGATCTGCCGTACTCACCAAAACAGAGCCCCAGAAGGGATATCCTGAAACCAGCACGAAGGGAAACCTCGGGAGTGGCTTCACCAGGGTGAACAGGAAGACGACTCCGAAGGAAAAGTTCACCATCCCAAGGAGGACCTGGGCGGCCTGTAGGAAGAAGGCCGAGGGTCCCTTGTGTACAGATCTGGCCGTAGGAGGACAGTAAAATCCCTTAACGATGCGCCCCGTGTTCTCTTCCTCCCACCCTCTGACGTTTGGCAAGAGGGGAAGGAGTCCGAACAGCGCTCCTGAAAATGGGGTCTGGGTTCCGGAGCGTCAGGGTGGCCTGGGCGCTGTCCCAGGCTTGCTGAAAGGAATCGTCAGGGGAGACACGTGCTACTGAGCTTCTCAGTTCTCCAGCCCAAACCTTTGAAGGTTGGAAAAGCACTGAATGCTGAGCTGCTGTGCCAGCCTGGCCCGCCACAAGCACTCCTGGGGTGGCCCGTCCCTGAGCCCGCCGAGGTGCCGCCCCACTGCCCGGCCGGAGCACTCTCCACCCTCCACTGCTTGGGCTTATCTGTTGACATATCCCAGTGCATCACGCGTGTTTCCCTCACAGCATGTGACAGTTGGGCAAGCATTACAGAGGGCCACCCGACTCGGCAGACGTGGGGGAGAGCGGGAGCGTGGTCACCCGGGTCTGTCCTCTGTCCCCTTGTTTCCAGCCCACATTCTCAGTCTGAATATTAACATTTCCTGCAATAGCAACCGTCAGCCCCTCAGACAGTGACCCCCACGTGACATCACCTCCCAGCCCAAGTCCACACCTTTCCCTCCTGTGCAGCCTTCTCCCCGAGGGTCCCTCCAACACCCCATATCTGCACGCTCACAGCCGCCAGCTCCCTTCTCTCCCGCCAGCCGCCGGCTTTCGCTGCCTCTGCTGCGGGCACCACCACCCTCTGGGACTAGACCCCCAAGGCTCGCCTAATGCTCTGTAACCCCCAAATCAGAAAATGGCCAAATTCTGTATTATCTCTACTAGCAAAGTAAAAATCGTGAGAATTTGACTTTTCCCCCTTTTCCCCTTGCAACCAATTCCGGGGCACCGGTTTCACACCCCGTGGTTTTCTCTCGCCGGTCACTGTGCACCTAGGGACATTCCTCTGGCCGGCTGTTTCTAAAACTGCTGATTTCCCAGATCTTGGGGTGCAGGAACCCAGTGTCTTCTCTTCCCTCTGGGCAGTGAGCTCCCAATGGGTCACATTCTCCTAATTCCCTAAATATTTTTTTGTGATATTTCTTTCTTTCTCAGTCATTTTTATGAGTGTGCGCTGGGAGGACTCCATCCTGCTGGCGGGGTCCCTGGCACACACGGGCGTAGGCAGCTCCACCATGTTTACTTCCCTCCCCCTCCAACCCACACCTCCTCCCATCACTCTCGTACTTACGCTTTGGCCTTCTCATATCAGAGAACTCACGTGATGTTGAATCTCCTGTGTCTTATTCATTTGACTAAACGTAGTGATATCAAAGTGCTTCCGTTTTCCTGCAGATGTCTCAAGTTTATCTTTCTTTATGACAGCGTGGTACTCGTGTGTGTGTGTGTGTGTGTGTGTGTGTGTGTGTGTGTGTGTGATGTTTTCTTTGTCCACTCGTCCGTGGGTGGACATATTGGCTGCTCTCACTAGGCTGACTTTCTCTATTTTTAATTTTTAAAAACAGATTACTTTTCTCTTTTCCATACTTAAAGACTGAGGACTGAAAACGCAAATGTTTTCAAACATACAGGCAGCATTACAATCTCAGACATGCCCGAGCCTTCACGGTGTCCCAAGAAGGATTGGTAAGGAAAAGAAAATTAGTATTTCAAACTTGGAGTGATGGGTGGACAGGTAGATGATTGTCTATCATAGAATCTGAGGACTGGCCAAAGCCAAGAAGGTTGGTAAGGCCAGTGCCCAAGGCTGCAGACTGCAGAAGGGATGGGTAGTTGTGGGTGGTTAGGAGGACAGGAGGGTGGTGGGCAAGTCACAACCCCTCTGTGCTTCCAACTCCCTCACATGTACAATATCCAGTTCAGACTGAGTCAACCCATTTTGGCTGAATGGGCATCCGAATAACTCTGGTTCTCTCCAGTTTTAAGAAGATACTCTACAAAGGCTCTACATAAAACACAAATATTAATAAGTATAAGTCATATGGAACTGGGAATCCGGTTTTCATTTAGAAAATATAAAATCATCTGTCAGAAGCCACACTCCCCACTGACCACCTAGGAGATATTCTTTTTCTAGATGATTTTAGAGAGAAGAAAAATGAAGTGGGAGCCAACAGGCCGGATTCTATGCCATGGCTCATTGCAACGTATCTTCTCCCCCACGGAATCTCATATGTAGTGCAGGAATGTGCCCACTCATCTTGAACTGAGTGGAAATAGAAGGTCGAATTGGCTTGTACCTGACAACACGTGCTGCCAAAGGTTTTTTTTCTCTCTTTTCTCTCACCAGCCCCTTAGTCAATGCACGCAGGATAGGTCTTACTTACGCCTAAGATCTTCATTTTTGTCATACATAGCTTCTGCACACGGTTCTGGGGTTTGTAGGCGATGGCCGTGAGTTTTGTTGGCTGACACTCTGGAGTGGAGATCTCTGGAGGAAACACTAGAAACACGGGGCTGTGTACAGCCTTTGAGTCCATGATGGTATAGCTGGTATTTTGGTGAAAGAAGGCGATTAGTTGGTACTCTGTCTAGCCCACATTCTCATCCTCCACCAAGGCTGCTGGGAGCACTGGTATTGTTGTGCTTTGGCTTAGAATTATGGAACTGTAGAGTCACAGAGTCATGGAATTCCAGGACTGGCCAAGAGTCCAGGCAGGACAGTGTCAGGCCGGCAGATTGGAGGAGCTGATGGGTGGGTCACTTGGTTTGGTCAGGAGTACCGTGTGACCGCGGCCAAGTCACATCTCCCTTGTTGGTTTCGACTCCCTCGTATGTACATGACCAGTTTGGACTAGATAAACACGTAAATACATTTTAGTTCCTAACTGAATGGGACCTGAAATTTCAGTTCTTTATCCCGAGACAGGTAGAGAGTAAAATCTGTCAGGCCATAGAAATAATCAGTCTTGACTTTTCTAATTCACACAGACATAAATCTGGAAAAAATGTATGAAGATGGATATTAGGGTGAGAGATGATTGTGGAAAGAACATCCTGCCAGTTCCCAGGTCTGAGGCGGCTCACAGAGAGACAGTTCTCTTGAGGAAGGACCCCCGTGTGTTGCCAAAATTGTATGATGGTCCCCTTCCTCCCACTCCTCCAAAGAGACTAGTCTGCTTTTACAGGGTAGCTGTGAATCCAGGAAAAGGAAACAATCATGCCTTACCCTCGTTTTGGAATTGATACTAGCACCATCGTGTCCCCCTTGTGGGTTTATGGAGATTAGATGATTCATAGAGTCTTAGGCCAGGTGTAGGTCTCCGGGGCCCAGGGACGCCCCCAGCCTGTGCAGCGGTTGCTTGGACCGTTCCATTACACATCACGGGGACTGATGTACTCAGAAGCCAGTAGAATACCACTACCTTTACAGACTGTGTCCCGACCCATGGAGTGACGGCTCTTACGGCAGGAAAGGCCAGGTGGAAGCTCTTAGAACTGCCTCTGGGTACAGTAACAGTAAACGAAGAGCAATCCCTCGTCTTTGGAGGGATTGCAGGGGTTGGTGACTCCACTTGTCCCTTGTCAGACACGGGAGTGTTGACTCCGTTACGTCCACTCGAGTCTGTGTACCTTGTCTGTGTGGAAGAACGACAGGGCGTGCAGAAACACCGTGGATTACTGTAGATTGAAGCCAGGTGGTTTGCAGAAAGACAGAGGATTTTCGTCAAATTCGCTTGGTGGGACTCCAAACATTGCAGTTGCTGTACCAGGTGTGGCTTCGTAACTTGCTGGTTGCCACATTTCCCAGCCCCTGGCATGCAGCTGTTGATTTAGCAAACACTTAAATTTGCTTTCAGCTGGCAGGGCCAGCAACGGGCCTCTACTGTCGTGCCTCCAGGTCATACCAGCACGGTGGCCTTGTCAGAATCGAGTGCACATGGATATCGGCCTTCTTTTCTTTCCATAAGGTATCACCCTGCTCTGTTTCGTGTTTGATACTTCTGGCATCAGCCCGAGTGACCAGGAGCAGCAGCTACTCCAGACTTAATAATTTGCATGGCAGAGAATTTGACATACATCTGACAAAACTTCAGTGGTTTCCACTTCCGTTAAATTTTGGGGATCCAGTGGTAGGGGTAGCACTGTCAAGATGACGCTTTAGGGTCAAGAAGAATAAGCTCGTGCACCTGGCTCCTGGCACAACCAAGAAAGAAGATGGGGAAGTCGAACATACGGTGAGGGCCAAATGAAATCACGGTAAGACGTGTTGCCCTTAGTCACCTTCACAACGCTTTTCTATACCAGGAATCCACTTGTCCCCCCACTCTTGCCAGTTCTGAAGCGGTTCTGGGAGTTCTTCATGAGTTTTCACAAAGCACGATAAAGTGGACAGTGCGTGTCAGGGCCGAGCGCTGTGCAGTGCAAAGGCAGGCTCATGAAAACACAGCAGTGTGGGCTCCCCCGCCTCCGTATACTGTGTCCTCCCCCGCCTCTGTCACCGCATTCAGCACTGTGCAACTTCTGGTCTTCCCCAAAGTCCAAATGACTCTTAGTGGTCCACATTTTGAATCAATTCAGGAAACCCAGGCAGCCATGGCAGTGCAACTGCAGACACAGGGGACTTGGCGTGCCGTCTCGTAAGTGTAATACGACTCAACAATTTAAAAATACTGACGTCACAACATAGACAAGCTTCCGGGCCATTATGCTTAGCGAACAAACCGATCGCAAGGATGAAATACTCTAAGATTCCACCTATTTAATACTCCTAAAGTAGCAATACAGTGGGTTTTACGTGATAAAAGTCTGGTACCTTGCTGGTGGTGATGAATATAGAGATACAAGATTTAGCTCAAACGGCATGGAACTATGCACACAGCTGTAGACAGATAAATAGCAAAAACCGAACAGCGTCTGGAAGCCAGTTAGCTGTAGTGCACCAGTGTTGATGTCCTGTTTTTGATACGATGCAGTGTTACGGAAACGCCACCTTAAGGCAGTTGGGTGAAGGTATAGAGGTGGATACTTACGGTTTTAAAGGTCAAACTTTGAGTCTATGGTTACTTCAAAATGCAAAGGGTGAAGTTTTACAGAGATTTAAAAAGTAAAAACTCGAAGCGTAAGCAGAGTATATATGTGTATTCATTTTCATTTCTCTGCTAGAAAATTACTCAGAAACAGTTCTTAGGGACGGCAAAACAAGACAGCCTGTGCTGTCCTCACACGCGGAGCGGGAGGGAACCTGAGCTGCTGTGCCGTAGTTTTCATCACCAGGGTAGACACCAAGAGAAACAAATGGGGCCCGCGGTTAAAGAATAGCGTGGCAGGGTGACAGAGTTGGTCCCAGGACAGCGGCTGGCCTGGCAACCGAGGGCGAGCAGGCCCAGGGTTCCCTTCAAGGGGGTGAAGTCGACGTGACTCACAACACAGAACAGTGTTAAGAGAAAGTGTCAGGTGATGGTGGAGCGTTTGGGGCTGAAGAGTGAGTGAGATGAGTGAATAAGCTAATTCCAGGGAAAGGAAGCGTTATGCAGGTGAAGACAAATATGCAGCTTTCAGAAATTGCAGGGAAGGGGATGATTGTAGGAAAGAAATCAGTGGAAAAGAGGACTGAAGTAAATGTGGTTAGGTTTGGGAGAAGGACAGTAGCCAAGGGGTTTTGGTGAAACCGTTTCCTCTGACCGTGGAAGATGACGTTCCATCGTAAGAGTTGGGGAACCAGAAGCCAGAGTGGAGGTGGGCGGTGGAAGAGCCCGTCAGCTGCTGCAGCGTCTCGTGTCTCCCCTGCTCCTACGTCCCCGTCTCTAGGTATATTTTACTCTCCCACTGCTTCCCCCAGCACCGTGTACGCACTCCACACGCTATGCCACGAAGCACTGAGCAAACCAGCATGCGTCTTTTACGTGGGATTTAGAGGGTGAGTCAGTGATAAGACAGAAAATGGCCAACAGGGTGACCGTGGTGGTGGGCTTTCTTCTGTGCTGCTCTCGACCCCCCGGAGAACCTGGACAAACTTCTCCCTGGCGTTATTGAACCCCTAATAAAACACAAAGAAGGGGGCAAAGAGGTTAGGCCGTGAGCAAGTAGGCCCATGAAGTGGGAAGTTGTAAAATGGGCTGGTGATCATAAATGGAGACACCCGGTTTGGTGACAGGAAGTGAACACGTAGTTTATTCCCTCACCCCGGGGAGCTCTGACACGGCACCGCCCCTTGACTTGCTGCCACTTTGTTTTGATTGAGAAAGAAGTGCCAGAGAGTTTTGCACGTCTGTCGTCTTCCAGTGAGTGAATTAGATAGCAATCCCAGCTGAGAGCACAGTTTGTGGAAGGCTAGACTGTCCCCCTCCGGTGGCCACAACGCGGGCAGTGCGGCGTCCAGTGGGCTCTGCGGGTTAGTCAGAGTCCTCAGATTGCTGTGGATTTCTAAGGGAGCATGGGGTAGAAGGCGCCTTGGTGTCGTCTTCGGGCGAACCTGAGCAGGCGGAAGGGTCTTGGACCTCTTGCTCCGAACCCTTGCTGTACAGACAGGCTGCGTAGGTGTCCTGTACAACACTCTGGCTGGACGCAGGGTGCTGGCCCGATTTCGGCTCTCCTGACTGTGGGTCTGTGGGCCTGGGGCCTCCGCAGCTCACGTCCTCCAGTTTGACGCCTCGCGCCGGCACACTATCCGTCTGCTCGTGTGTCCTCAGTTGAGCTCTCCACTGGGGGTCTTGCTGGTCGCTGTCTTGGAGACGCCAGTCCTGGCCATGCTGTGCCGTGGTGGTCTGGGGGTCCTGATACAGAGCCCTCTGTCTCAGGGCTTCCTTCTCCTGGGACTCCCAGTTTAGGTAGGGCTGCATGTCAAATTGCCACGCTTGTGTTTTCCACTCCTTGTTTCTCCAGCCCTGGCTCCTCCAGTCCTGGCCTTGGTGGCCACTGTATTGCCAGTCTGGTGTGGTCCAGCGGAGAGATCGCTTTTCCGGAAACGCCCGGTCTTCACACAGCCGCATTGGCGCTCTCTCGGTGTGCGCGTGCTGCCCGTCGGCTTGCCGAGGCGTGGGCTGCTGCTCTGCGAGTTTCTCCTCCTCAGTCTGCAGACCTTGACCTTCTGTTCCCTCTGCGGACTCCTGCTTTGGGGACTGCTCCTGTTTGGCCTGCTGGCCTTCGGCCGGCTGGTCTGGGAATTGCTCTGAGGTTTGAGTATACTGTGATTTCTTTTCTGGGAGATGCTTCTTTGTGGATAGTAAGGCTTTGATCTGCTGGTCCAGGGATTTCCGTCTTGGCGATGGATCATTTTTTCTTTGTAAGTCTAAGGAAAGTCTCTTTACGCCCTGTGTGCCTTTGCGTTGCAGGTCTAAGGAATGTCTCTTCTGGGACTTCCCGGCTTTATTTCCTTTGTCAAAAGAATGTCTTTTTGTGGATTTCTTATCAAATGATTCCCCCTTAACTTTCCATTGTTGGGTCAATTCCATGACTTCCGTTAGAATATCTTGATATATTACTACTGAGGATCGGTTATTTCGAGCTTGGCTGTGTGGTGGCTGGGGCTCTGGGGACAGCTGGAGTAGGTGCTGTACGCCAGGAGATGGCACAGGCTGGGACGTGGAAGCTTCACAGCGCACGGCTTGGGGTGGCTCTTGCGATTGGGGTGTTCCTTGCGCTTGTGTATCTCGGGAGGGCGAGCCTTCGTTTGGCTGATGATGCGGTTCTCTGCTCAGGGACGCGAGGGTTTCAGGTTCTGCGTCTTGTGTTGGCAGGGCTTGCATCAGCAGAGGTTTGGGTGGCAAGACTTCCACCGGGAGAACAGGAGCGCTTTCTACGAAAGAAGGTAGAGAAGGTCTGAATGGCAGGTCGTGGTCCTGGCACGGTGACACCTTGGCCTCAGTCTGTACTAGCGCGTGCTTTACAGCCTTGTCATCCGGTTGTGTGGTCAGAGAGTCTCGCTGCGTGTGTACTGTGTGTCCTGGGGCCCGTACGTCCGGAGTGGAAGACAACCGTTCCAGGTCATTGTGTTCTTCTGAGGACTTCAGAGGAGGGGGCTCGTTTGCAGCCGGTGCAGAGCTCTCCAGGTGCGGCTGGGAGCCGTGTTGGTGACCTAAGGGGTTTCTTGAGAGTCTTAACTTGAAGAAAACATAGCCCCCGAAGAAAACAGCTTGTCTGTTTGACGTTGCGTCGTTGCTGGAAGATTCTTCTTGAAGATCGAATTGCAGTAGAGCATTTTCTTCTTGGGCAGCGCGTTTAGTGTTTTGAGTAACGTCTGAAGGCAAGAAGAGCACAACCTACGAGACCAAGGGGGAGGAGAGCATTAACACAACAGAAACATCTTCGATGTTGTGTTCTCTTTGTACTGTCAAATTGTTGTTCATGCCTGACTTGAGATGTCAGGTAGACCGTAACATCTGGGTGGAGAGTCAGGAAGCAAACATCTGCCCCTTCTCTACTGCCAGCTCGTTGGTATTAACGTTCCTACCGAGTAGGAGAATTTGATGACTATTGGCTGGGATGCTCTCCCCATACTTGATGGTATTAAATCATCTGGTCAGTATCGATACGTGAAGATTTAATCTATAATGGTTTACTAATCATAGGTGAGCTCAATACTGGCAATCAAAGGTGATTAGACAAGTTTTACCCTGAAGGTGTTCACAGTTAGAGGCAGGCCAACACGCAAGTAGCTAACAGTAAAACCACTCAGCAAATGTCACTATAGAAATAGGTACTAAGTGCTTCATGGGAAGACGGGAGGCCACGTGATCCACGAGAGAGCCCGGGCTGTGTTTTCCCTAGTACGTTCAGTCTAAGAAGTTAATTGAAGAGAAAAAAGGAGCGACGCAGTTGAATGAAAACTGTTGGAGACGAGGGACGAGATTAGGAAGAGATGAGAGAGTGAGAATGGTGGAGGAACGGGGGAAAGGCAGGAACCAAACCGTGCTGGGTGCAGGTGCCGAAACGCCAACGTGAAATCCACGGTTCTCACAACTAATATCCACTAATAACCCAGAGAAAGCCAGAGTTAATAAATTAAAAGGAAGTTGAAAAATACCAATAATGCAAATATAAAAAATGACCTGAAGTGATAATTGGCTTTTTTCTAACTCAAAAACAAGAAGATAAACCACCCAGTAAAGATCCGAACAGAAGCATCTCCAAAGAAAATACACAAATGGGTGATAAACTTAGAGCCAAGTTCTCACCGTCCACAGACATTTGGAAAATGTAAATGGAAACTACCAATGACCTACGATGTTGCCAACAGGACTGACCACTCCAAGTGTCCGTGACGACAGGCGACAGCTGCACCTCCCCTGGGTTGCTAATGTGGGAATGTGGGTGAGAAGTGGCCCAGAGGCTTTAGAGGACTGTGAGGCCTTTCCTGTGAAGTTTAACACCCAGTTACCATGTGACCTTGCAACCCCGCAGTCCAATCCTCGACGTGACATTCTAAGACACAGTTGGGCATGGAAGGGGTACAGAGCGTGTGTTCCTAGTGATTTACTGCAACAGGTCAGAAGCTTGGATGATTCAACTGTCCAACAGGAGGTACAAGGACACATAGTGGGTTCCCATACCTAACACGAGTGGAGTTTCGATAGAAGAAACAGCAGGGGTAGAACTCCAAAAGAAGCTTTTTAAAGAAAGAAGCTGAATGTATAGAGTACTTATTTATGATTCCATGCCCGGGGAACTTGGGAAAGCCAAAACTAAGCTAGGCTTTAGGCGGTGGAGGAGACGGGCCCAGAAGGTGGGCCTTCTGGGTCTTCAGGGATGCACTGTGTGTATCTTGCTGTTGTGAGGATGGATAAACAGTGTTGGCAACTTTCCAGAACTCACCATCTAGCACACCAAAAATGGGTGCAGTGCCTGTGCTTATAAACTATAGTTCTACAAAGTTTATTTAACACGACAATAGCAAACCCATCCCGCCAAACAGACAGCTTGAACTAGTACTTGTCACCTAAAGAGCGGGCCTCCTGTGTCAGAATCCTGTGGTCCTGTGACACTTGAGAGGTCATTTAACCTCGTGGTGCCTCTGTTCTTTCAGAGGTGAAATACTTGGGTTACAAGTTTTATCAAGTTGGTTCTCGATGATTGTAACGATGACTAAAACAAGAAGCAAAAACCGTAGTGGCTACTTTAAGTAGCATTCCGCATCACTGCTTGTGTTTTACTCCCCAGGCCCTCTCTGGAGAGGGCGCTGCCTCTGCACCCTGCCACCCGGAGGGAGCTCTGCGCCCTAGTGCCGTGCTCCCATTGGGTCTGAGAGTCCACGGTTTTGGCAGGGAGACGAGAACAGTGTTAGATCAGAGATGACGGAAGAGAGCAGCCAGGTGAAGGCGGGGAAGCGCACTTTTCCTAGAGGTAGAGTGAGCTTCAGCTCTGGATCTGCCCCTGGTGAGCCCCCTGCAGCTCAGAAACATGGCTCAACGTCTGTGCCTCACACGTCAGCCGTCACCTCGGGGCGCCGCAGCCGCAGTGCGTTATCAGTACATCGCTGAACGTACCTCATCTGGCCTCGTCCAGCACTTGCTTCGGAAGGACAGGACGGTCACGGAGATGCTGAACTCCACGATGCTGGTGATGAGCAAGACTGACAAGATGCCCTGCAGTTAAGGAGGAGAAACGGCGAAAAAGGAGAAGGAGGGAAAGGAGGAACAGGCCCAGGCCAAGAGCTTCCTTGGGAAAACTCACACTCAGGTGGGTTAGTAGCCGTTCAAGTTGGCACAATTTTCATGTCTTTCTGATAGGACGAGAGCAACAAACTCTGAGGCCTGCAAGCGGGCTCTACCCACAGCCAGATGGGCTCCTTTCCAGTCTGCGCTTTATGGTGATGTTGAGGCCGTCAGGCAGCATGGCGTCCACAATTCAAACCCAGGAGACAGAAAAGGCTGGGCACGGCTGTGACCAAGGCCACACTTAGCCTTCGGCCTTCTCCCCTACGGTCTTTGGCTGTTATTTTTCTTGCAACCTACCCAAAAGCATCAACTGTCACCATCTGCTAAAATGGTGAAATACAACTACTAGTGGTTTTGGATAAATAGTAATTTATAGACTTCGTATATTGAACGAGAGACACTTGGTCTTGGTCTTTGCAGTTGCCATCCTAGCAATGGAGGCAGGCAACAGAAAACACCTGGGGAGGTAGTTACCAAGAAAGTCGTGCTGCGTCCTGTGGAAACCCCACAGGAAGAGGAGGCTCTAACCAACCGTGCCTGAGAATGGGGGATGCTGGGATATTTGGCCCAAGTTGTCAATGTGAAGATGAATCAGTAGCTAAGGGGAAAGGGTGAACGGTGGACTGGGGCCGTTCAAAGCAGAAAGAAGAGGGAGGTGCAGCCCGAGGCGCTGAGCTCTTTACAGGCGAAGGGATTTCAGGAAGTGCCTGGAATGTGGAATGAGGGGGCCAGCCCTGAAGTCGACAGCTGTCGGCTGTAGGGGGCCCTCCGGGGGTGCATTGGGCTTGGTGATGGGGTCGGTCCAAGATGTGTCTCCAGCTCACTCTTAATTTTATCTTCTAGCTGTTATGCTTAAATTATAGCAAGGAGTCACGTGAGACCCGGGAACAGATTCCTAATGACTTTTATGCAGATACCTAGCCCCGCAGTGCCCATTTCTGGAGAGCGGGAAGTACAAAGAGGGCTTCAGGTGGCCAAGGATTTAACCTACTTGATATAATCCCTTCCTGGCATGTGCCGCTGTGGCAAGAGTAGTGGACCCTGAGCCGTAGGAATTCTAATGTCATGGGCTTTGCCTAGCTGGGACAGAATTTTATCCCTTACACAGTTTCCTGGCTTTTCTTAGTAATCTATGAGTCTAATTCAGTAATTTGTCTCAGAACACATGAGTGAGTCCTTCTTTCTTGCTCAGGAGGATTAAATGAGATCTTTCTTGTATTCGGTAACTGACAGCCCTTTTCCCTTTCTTTATTGAGGAGATAATTCCAATTTAATTCCATCCTAACTGGTTCAAATCTTCTTAAAATTCTAGGACCCAACATTCTAAGGTGCAGGTGGTGGGGGAAATAGAATACAACTTGCTTAAGAATCGAGAAAGAGAGAAGGGCCCGTGGGGAGCATTGGCGTGATGAAAAACCGCTTGTTGTTGTCTAGCTCTAATGTCCCCCAGTGTCTCATGCATTTGGACGGTGACTGGAGTCTGGGGGCGCTGTGCCCTCCAGTGAATTCATCCGTGGGTGAGTTCACGGCTGAACGTGGTGTTAGGAGGGGCCTGGCTGGAGGGGCCTGGCTGGAGGGGGCAGGTCACTGGAGGGTCACCCTGGGAGGGTGTGGTCTTGTTCCTGACTCCTTCCTTATCTCTCTCTCTGCCTCCCGGCTGCTGTGGGGTGAGTGGCCTTCCCTTGCCATAGCTTCCATACCAGCCATGAACTGGATCCACCAAAATCGGGAGCCTAAAATTACATTTCTCCTTCTTTCACTTGTGGCTGTTGGGTATAGGAAGGTAGGAAAGTGACAGATGAATGCTCACAGTTGTCCTTAGAATCATGTTTTCTGCTAAAGACGACTTCCATTTGCCTTAATGAATAAAATTGTGCCAGTTATATAAAATGCTTTATGTCCTAAAATTATCAAAATATCGTATTCTTAAATATTGTTTTTTATGATAATTGGGCACAATTTTTCTTTGTGTTCCTTACTGATGATAAAAGGTTAAAATGGATGATAAAAGGTCAAAAAGGTGTCTTTTTATGTCAGCATCAGTAATACTCTTAATAGCAGAAAACTCTTGACTATTAACACGCTTTGGGTTTTAAGTAATCCTCACAACAGCTCAGTGAAGTTGATATCGTCTTTCTTTTACACATGAGGAAAACTGAGGCACAGAGAGCATGCAGAGTTAGGCCAACGTCACAGGCCTCCAGGAGAGGGCACCAGGATCAAAGTCCGGAGAATCCGGCTCCTGAATCCTCTTAACAGTCTCCCACAATATTTTTCTCAAAGGTCAGTTCATGTGTCCACAAGGGTTCAGTTACTGGAATAAAAGTCAATGCATCATGCCATCATGGCGTGGCAGACACAGTTCAGATAAGTCCCCAAGGATTCCCTGGGCGCATGGGTCACTTACGAGGAGGAGTGTTCGGCTCACGACACACATGCCTTCCAGGGATGGGCCCTGGCAGATCTTGTGCTGCTGAGTGTAGCTGACCATGGTGAGAGTGATGCCGGCTCCTGCAACCACACAGCTGACGATGTTCATGGCCAGGACGCATCTCTGGAAAACAGTGTTAACGATAGCAAGATGAACGAAAACTAAACCGAACCTACCAGGAGTTCCCGTGTCATAAACTCTTAGCACCTGGGCCTTCCTAGGCCCCTGTCAGGAGAGCCCTGCCACGTGCGGCCGGTGTGACGGGAAGGCTTGCCGAGGCCAGCCCTCCTCCCCCGAGTCAGGAAGCAAGGCAGCTCGAGAGCTGGCCGAAGACACTCCGAGGTCAGGCTGAAGAAACATGTCCCTTTCCCTCGCTGCACGTCATCTCTCAGAATTGGAAGCGACATGGTGTGTTTAAAAAATAACACAGTTGGGAAGTCGGACTCAACTTGCCCCTACTTTCACCAGAACCTTGTACTGGTGACTTAGTCTTGTGGCGTCTCAGTCTCTACCTTTGAACACGAGGGTGGCGTCACCTCACTTTGGAGAAATTTTTCATTCATTTCATAAACATTTAGTGGGCACCGTATGTGTGCCAGGGCCCGGGTGGGGAGCCCAAGACACAGTGGTGAGGAGAGGGCCGACCCCCACTCTCCTGGGGCTGGCGTCCGCTCCCGGGGGACTCTCGTGGCTGCCCACACAACTATCCGCAGACGTGAAGATGCTGGAAGGTGCCCTGTGTCTGTCTGAGTGTCCCCACAGGGAAGGCACGGAGGTTCGGACTTTCTACCCAGTTTCTTTTGTCCATTCCCCTTAGTTTTTGGGGAAAGGGAGGAAGACGATGTAAGTGTCTGAATTTCCTCGGGAGAAAGAGGACTTTGTATTCTTTTCTTCATATCTCCTGGCTTCTAATCCTGATTTGTTCTTTTCAAGAAAAACAGACAAAAACAAAAAAAAAAAAAAGGAAAGAAAGAAAGAAAGCTGTGTCTCAGCGGAGCAGATAGTGTATGGGTGGGAGATGCTCCGGGTCAGCCTCTCCGTCCTCAGCAGTTTGTGGCTTGGTGTGACCGGCCTGGCCACGTGCTCAGTAAGATTTAAAGTTTGTCCCAGCATGAGATCTTTATTACTAACAAGGATTTTTGGCAGAAAATAGAAGTGGGCCCCTGTGATACGCCTCCGTCTCCGGGTTCTCCATGCTGTTGGCACACGGTCTCTAGCCAGGCAGCCCCTCTGGGTGTAGCACCCTGCCGTCCCTCACCTGGTCCTTATTGCAGCCTGCGCTTGGTACCCCTGTTCTACGGAAATGTGGACTTCAGGAGTTTGGGGACAGTGAGCAGTCCCGCCTGTGGGCTGACTGAGCTGTCACAGAAAGCCAGGTGAACAGGGGAGCCGAGGGTGCTCTGCCCTCACACTGGGGAGTTTCTCAGCACCGAGAGGAGCTCAGCAGATCAGCAGCTGCATTGCCAGCGGCTGTTTCCACAGCCGGGACTGGAGGTGTCTACACCCTCCCGACCAACTTTCTCTGTGGACAGTTACAAGGTTGGCAGAGGGCTAGAAGAACAGAGTTAAGGTGACCTTGAGAGAGGGCCCTCGTCCCCAGGACCTGAGCAAGGTCGAGTGGTTAGCGGGGGTGTGAACATTTAACTCAGGTCGCGCCTTTTACAGCCGATAAATAACTGTCAGTAGCAGTGACTTTCCCTTGAGGCCGATGCAGTTGGTAACGTTACCTACAACTCTGTGCCGGACTGAAACTCATCAAGGCCCGCACCACCCCCTGGGCCTGTGCAGGCCTCAAGCAGAAGTCTCTGTAAATACTGGACGCGGGTAGGGGTCAGCACCCGGAACGACTGGATTCCCGGGATGCGTTTTGGTTGGAGAATGTTTCTCAGCCTTGGTGCTGTGGACTCTTCTGGCCACGTGTTTTTTTGCTTTTGTGGGAGGTTTCCTGTGTACCTCAGAGGCCCAGACCCATCTCTGGCTTGTCCCCACCGCAGGCCAGTAGCCCTCCACACCCAATCCAAACCGTCTCCAGACGTTGCTAAACATTCCCTGAAGGAGACAAAGGGACGATGGCTGTCAGTTCAGTATGGGACAGGGGCGGATGCACGTAGCTCTGTGGCAGAGCACGCGTGGGCCCTGGCTGTAACTCCAACATCATAAAATTGAAAAAAGAAAAGAAAGAAAGCATTCAGCTAGAGGGCGTCCAGTAAGCACGTAGATATGCTCGCCTTTCGGTGCCCTACCCGGGAGCTGCCACCAGGTGCAGCCGGTGCAGGCACGTGGGGCTGGCGGTGGCATTCTCAGTTGAGAACCTTCTGATCGTTAGATTTTAGGCAGGAAGATTTTCATGATACTTTAAAAGTTTTACACCCAAAGTTGATATGAAACAAATAAAAGATTCAAAACTACAGAGAAAGTCCAAAAGTGGCTTACCCTGTATTTCGGCGATCTCTTGTCCCGCAGCGTGAGATATCCCGTCAAAACAAACTGTCAAGAAGACAAAAGATGGAAGTCAACAGGGGGCATGTCTGACCGCTTTGGACTTCCTGGGGCATCCACGTTCCCTCCTGAGCACCAGGGAGGAAGCAAACGGCCCTGGTGCGAGGACACTTCTGTGCTAGACCTGCGCGTGTCAGAGCAAGGGCAGCTGCCAGCGTCACCTGGGCAAGAAGTCCCCTCAGGTGCTGTGCAGAGCTTTGACCAGCTGGGCTCCAAAAAGAAAGCCCTGGGCCTGGAGAAGGGAGGGCTGTGCCAGTCCTGAGCAGGGGGAGGGGACTCAGTGAAGAAAGACTCTCTTGGGCTACTGTGGACTAAAACTAGGGCAGTTATCTCTGCCACTTTCTTCCCAGGATCATGAAGAGTTCGATAACAGCCAGGGAACATGAGAACTCTGACCCTCAAGGCTCTCATCCTTAATGTTCGGGGCACAAGATGCCCCCACGTGGGGACGGCCAGAGGATTTTGCGGACATCTGCACCTGGGACTCTGAGGACCTTGAGCGGAAGTGTGGAGACCGGAAGGTTGCCGCTGGTGCCATCTTCTGCTTCACCGCCACGTCAGATTGCCGCGTCCCGTGGCCGTCCCTTGGCGTCCCCCTCAGAGCTGTCCACCTCACGCCACTGCCCCTCCCTCCAGCTGGACCAGGAGCGTGGCCACCTCCTCCCAGCTGGCTCGCCTAGGTTTGCAGTTCACGTCTTTGAACCTGCTTCCCAGTCAGAAACAACCTAATATCCGCGGGGTGCTCTCAGCAAGGTCTGCAGGCGATGCCACCCTCTTCAGAGGACGTCCGTGGTTCCACTTACTTTCCTGTCCAAGTGCCACGCTCTCCCGACCCTGTCCCGCTGGTACAGCCTGCGCCACATCTGTGGACCTGCCCTCTTCCTCCATCGCCCTTTCCCACACAAGCCCGCAGCTCACACCGTGGCATCGCCAGGTGGCGCTTCCTCCCTCAACCTGTGAGAAGGTGTGAAGTGTGGCTGGCAAATATGGCGAAAATTTTTTAAAAATTACAGTAAGAGACAGATGGCCACGAGTGCCCCCGGATCCCACCCCCTCCCCCCCCACATTGAACACCCCGCCCCGCAGTTTCCTAGGAGTCCTCAATCCTGGGCGCCTTCTGGTGCACTGTGTGGCTGCCTCCGTGTCCTGTGCTGATCCAAAATATTGACCTTGCATGGCCATTTGGACCTTGGGGACGAGCCGGAGACCACACAGTACCTGACGGCAGATGAGGCCACGCTAGTGTGCGTTCTCCAGCCTGTCCTTTTGCTAGGTGCTCCAGGCAGCAGCACTCACTGAGCTGTTTGATCATGTCTCATAAAGACACTTCGGAAAGGGAACTTCCAGAACTGTGTGTTTCAGGCGGGCAGCACCGGGCAGCGCGTGGTGGTGTCTTTTATTGTAACAGTATATTTTACGTGTGTGTGTGTGTGTGTGTGTTAATCATTCACCATGCTTTTCGGTACACCCCATACATAGGAAGTGCTGCCCCCCGCCCCCCCAGGGCCAGGTGACCCCCATCGGCCCTCACATGGGCCAGGACCTCCTCTGTGGGAGCCCTGAGCCTGCGGTGGTAACCAAGCCCTTCGCTTGGAGGCCGAGCTGGGCGGTGCCTCAGGGCCGGGCACCCTACTGAGAGGCCCAGGTCTGGGCCCCGTGGAGGGGAGAGGGGGTAGCCCGACCTCACTGTAAACCAGACGTATATATCGTGCGGCATTTAGGTGGGAGACTCTGCTGTGACGTGGGGAGGCGAGGCCTGGGCCCGCTGCCTCCTGCCTGGTGGGAAAGTCACATCAGCAGCGCGCTGCTTACGGCGGGAAAGTGGAGGTGTTAGCAGATGTCCTGCAGCAGGGACGGGGGTTCTGCGCATCCGCCAAGCGTGTGGGGAGCGCGGTGCTTGGCATCCCGGTGCTCTGGGTTGGAGTCGGATGGAATTAAGTTTGAACTCAGCTTCGGTGCCGTCGTGACGTAGCAAGACCTCAGAACTTAAAATAAAGCAAGCAAACACAGAAAGGGCTGGGCCGTGCTCAGTGCGAAATCCCGGGACTCAGAGGCTCCAGCAGCAGACACGAAGTGTGGCTTCTCAGTAGGCAGGCCAGTGGCACCCTCATCCCTTACTTCAGCTGTTCCCTCTTGGGTTGGTTTGGTCCCTCACGCGTTCGCACCTGCTGTGCCTCAGGTCCTTTTCTGGGTTCGGATGACGTCACAGCAGGAGCAACAGGCACTCATCGTGGATTCCCGTCTGTCTGTGTTCCAGCGCGGGAAGCCTCGTGAGCGTAACCCTGGGCATGTGGCCCTGGCCGGGACGGGGCCGGGGTGGGAAGCAGGGGAGATGGCCCAGTCTTGAGGGTGGGCTCTGGCTGTGGGACCACCTGGGCGAGCGACACACGCCTGCTTCTGGGTGGAGAAGAGGTTGAGTGACAGTGACCGTACATTGTCCTTAAGCTACAAGTGGCTGAGATTCTATGCACACCTGCTGGAAATGCTTAAATTATTACCCGTCCTTAGGCTTAGTCTCCTTGTTTGCCAAGGAGAAGGCCGGGTGTTTGCTGCAGGAGGCCTCCGGGCCTACAGCGGAGGGCTGTGGTAGCCTTTAAGCCATCCACATGTAGGTGTTGTTACTGCTAGGTGAACATATCCCCGTGACCGCATGGCCACCTGGAGCCATCTCCTTGGCCCTGGAGGGGCCATGGCATCTCCTGGCTGGGGGCGGGGCCTGCCAGTGCATCTCCGGGTCGGGGGCAGAGCTACAGGTGGTGTTTATGGGATTCATTACTCTGGCATGTAACTCCGTCTTCACGGCAACTTCTGAAAGTTTTCACTGGACGGTACTTACCGTGAGCGCTCCCCAGCACGGATATCCCGTGAGGTAAACCAGGGGAAAGGCTGTGGAGAACTCGACGGAGTGGTACGCAAGCACAGCCCCGAGGCCGGCGGTGACCAGCGCGAGCAGGATCTGGAGAGCCTGTGGGGACACAGGAAGGCCGTGAGGCCACGGCGCCCGGCCCTGAGGTGGCGCCGGGGCCCTCTACGAAGAGGCCCGCGTCCTTTACACAAAGCGACACACCAGTCGTGGGAACCTAAGTGCACCCTCCCGAATTTTTAAGTCACCTCTAGGCTCCTTATAACGCCTGGGACGTTGCAGGCGCTGTGCACGTAGCCTTGGGCTGTGTGGGCTAGGAACAGCAATGAGAAGGGTGTGCCGAAATGTCTTCAGTACCGATCACTTCTACAAATCTTTTCAGTCTGTGGCTGGCTGAGTCCATGGTTTGGGGGGCTGCAGATTTGGAGGCCCAGCTGTGTGTTGCCTCAGGGTCGCTCTGCCTGGCAGGGAGTCCGAGCTCCCCGCTGGAGGGGAGGCTGGGCGGTGTGGTGAGCCCATCTTCCCTTTGTCCTGGGCCTGGCTCAAGATGGAAACCCGCCCGTGGGCCTTCTGGGGCCTGCGGGGAGGTGGGAGCACACAGGTCTTTCTGGCGGTGGCTCTTCTCAGGGCAACACTTGTCGGCTGGCTTTGTAGCTTCTGCCCCCAGGCTGTGCCTCTGTGGCACCAGGCCACAGGAGTGACGTCCTGTGTACACAGGGAGCTGTGTGTACAGCCCTCCCCGGGAAGGCCTGTGATGGAGACACGTCATGTCTTGTCCATCTTGGGACCCAGCACAGCGCTTTTAATATGGTTTAAGGAAGTCCTGAGGCCTGTAAGAGCCCACAGGAGAAGTGCATCCTCCCCTTTAGTGGCCTTTGAGCCCCCGGAAGGCACTGCCACACCTGGGGATGGCATCCTTAACAACATTTGTGGAGAAGTTGCACCAACTCCCGGGAATCAGTCCTAAGTCTCTTCAATATTTCTGTAGCATTTCTTCACAATTACAGGGTTCATGAATCAGAGTAAAATACTTTATTACCGAGTTAACTGAATCAGGCCTTAGGACTATTTGAGGAAATCTGGAGCAGACTGTGTGTGTTCCTAAGCAGAACTTTATCTCCGCTGCTTATGAGAATCTGGGGAGGCAGCACCACTGGTGACGCATCGGCTTCTCTGTGGGTGGCCCCTTCGTGGGACAAGCAGACGGCTTACACGGGCTCCTTCCTCACCGGTTCGAGGTCACATGGCAGGTGACACGGGTGGGAGAGGGGGAAGAGAACTAGCTTTCTCCAAGAAAACCCTCACACCATGGTGTCTGTGCGGGTCCATCTCACTCAGAGAACGGCTTTCACCCGGACCTCAAAACAATGATTGTTGGCCAGGTTGCAGTGGGAAGGGGACACTTCTCCACTTTGGTGGGATTCTAAACTGGTACAGCCACTGTGGAAAGCAGTTTGGAGAGTCCTTAGAAAACTGAGCGCAGAAATCCCATTTCACCCAGCTACGGCTCCCTGGACATCTTCCCAAAAGAGCTAAGGTCATCATCTCGTGTAAACACATGCGTATCTGTGTTCATACCAACACAATTTATAATAGCTAAACCCACCAACAGAGGAAGGGGTGAAGAAAATGTGGCACAGATACGTAATATACAAACCGTAAAGACAGATGGACGTGAAGCACTTGCAAGTGGGGCACCTTGAGTCAACGCTGCTCAGTGAAATAGATCAACACTAATGATTCAGTGTGTCCCTGATATGGGAGCGCCAAAAATATATGTATAAAAAGATCTTAATGTGGGGCTGGAGGAATTCACAGCGGCTAAAACCCTTGCCTAGTAAGCACAAGTCCCTGCGTTCGTTTCCCCAGCACCTCATAAGCCAGGCATGGCACACGCACTAGGGAGGCTGAGGCAGGACGATTGCTGTGAGTGCAAAGCCAGCCTGGGCTCCATTGTGAGTTCAGGACCAGCTTGGGCTACAGAGCGAGACCCTGTCTCATAAAAACAAGCAAACGGACAAACAAAAAACCCTTCAGGTAACAGGAAGGGTGAGGGGTAGGAGGGTAGGAGACAGAGAGATACGGAGCTTGGGAAAAGGAAATTACACTGAGGGTGGGAGGACAGGGGTGGGAAGGAAAAGAGGGAGAGAAAGAAGTCAAGAAGTGATACGTGCGGGCACAAATGCCCCAAGTGGTATGTCGTTAGCATGTAAATGAATATGTAGCAACTATACGTTCAAATAAAAAATCAAAAGTGTTATCTCTGCAAACATGGAGAAATAGCTTTCTTTCTCTCCTCCTGGATGACCATGATTAGAGGGAACTTACCCCCAAAACTCTGGGCTCTCCCCTCAACAAGTCCAGCAGGGAGCTGTGAGGTCTGCAGGGCAGGGCAGCCCACACAGGTGCCTTGGGCTGGGTGCTGGTGGCCTGGGTCTCTCCTTCCTCCTGCGGTGGTGACCCCATGATCCGACGACAAAACTCGGTTACGAGGAGGCGGGAGCGAATGAAGCAGGGGAGACCATGGTCTAATCGT
Source organism: Ctenodactylus gundi (assembly GCA_004027205.1). Lineage (NCBI taxonomy): Eukaryota > Metazoa > Chordata > Mammalia > Rodentia > Ctenodactylidae > Ctenodactylus > Ctenodactylus gundi. Next base: position 93,058 of record PVKB01002240.1, on the reverse strand, counting down.
CCCCCAGCGTCACACGCAGGCCTCCGCAGGGCGCCTCGCGAGGACTCCAGCGGTGCCAAAACCACAGAACCTTAGCCATTGAGTCATAGAATCTGAGAATTCTAGAGTGCGGCAGCCACTTCCTCCCCGGGAAAGAAGCAGTTACTCGAAAGACTTTATTTATAATTACATAGTAAAGGCAAAATAAAATAGATGGTTTACACACAACCTCCTATGGCTGTGCCGATGCCCATGAGAGTACAGAGGTGCTACGACTTGTGCCTAGCCCGGTGCTCCCGGCCCCGCGGGAGGTGGGTTACCTTTTCTTCTGACACATAGTGGTGCTTACTGCTCCTGGCGGTACTGGCACTGAGGAACAGGAAAGCGACTTGACCAAGTTCGCATCCTGGGAACAGGTGGCGGGCGCCCGCGACCTCCCTGCCCCCTGCGTCTGTGGTGCACGTCTCTATCGTTTTCCGCTATGGAGAGTTGTCACTCTGTTCACACCTTTACTGGGGTGTCATTTATAAAGTTACCTCTTTGTATGTGGCGTACAGCATGGCTGTTCTGTAGACGCTCTCGTCCTGAGGTGAAGCCGCCCTGGGGGTGGCTGGCACCACAGGGCGGCTGCAGGGCCGTGGTAGCGAGCCTTCCGGGGAGGAACGTCTAGCTTTCAGAAAGACAAGTGAAGCATGTAATTCAGTTGAAGCCCTTCCTTGTTTAACATATGCTTTGTGATTCAAAGATTTACTAAGGAATCCTTTGTACTCGATCTGTACGGAAGCATCTGTTAGCTATGACTGTTGGTTTATGCAGAATGAACAGTTTTTGGTGTTAAAATTGTTAAGCGTCAGGCGTGCTGCAAATCGGCTTTCCAGGATGAAGCAGGACTGCACCCCAATCTGCCACATGTCCCCCTAGCCACAAGCTGAACAGCTGAACGGCACGCGGAGCCACGCCGAATTCAGATTTGCTGCAAAGAAGAAGAGGCCTCAGAACAGATCACGTACACGACTAACCCCAAACATGTTTAATTTCAAAATCAAAACAACCTGAATCAGTCCTGGTGGAACAGCCTGTGATCTCAGCCTTCTGGGAGGCTGAGGCAGGAGGACTGCAAGTTCACACCCTGTCTGGGTGACTTAATAACACAGCGAGATCCTGTCTCAAAATCAAAACACTGAAAGATGGGCTGGGGACACATCTCGGTGCGGAGCCTGGTCCACAGGGCCACGCAGGCAAAGCGACTAGAGCGAAACGTCTTCTGGATTTCTGGACTTGGCTTCTCGCATGAGTCCTTTATACATCTGCACGTTGTTATTTTAGCTTTTAAACCGTAAAGGTGATGTGGGAATGGAGCTGTGCACAAGCCCCACCACGAGTGAATTGTGAATTTCTGGCTCGCCTAAGTGTGTTTGTGACTCTCTTCTCTGCGCTGTAGAATTTGTGATAAAGGTCACGGCCGTGTGTCACAGGGCCGCCTGCTTCATAACCTTGCTTGTAATTCTGTGTCCCTCCCATCATAAAGGTTTCATAACCGTTCCCTTTCTACACGCAGGGCCTCACGGATTTTCTGGTGCAGCCGCTGTGTGGTCGCCGGCTAATGAAGAGAGACCCCTCTAAAACGGCTTCCTTTGGGTGGCAGGCGTTCATTCTCATCCGTCTCCCTGAAGGCCCACCCGGCAGTGAGGGGTCTCACCTCTGGGAACCGTCCTCAGGCTGACTCTCTTCTCTTTCTGTCTCTAGGCTCAGGCCAGGGAGCCAGGCCCGCTGCCCCTGTTCGAGCTCCACACGGTTCTTCCTGCGTGTGAGCCTCGTCTGTGTGCAGCGTGTGCTCTTGGGGTGCGTGGATTTGCTGTGTCTCAGAGTTACGCCTGTGCGGCTGGCGTACTCGCAGAGCGTAACTGTACCGTGTTCACTCGTGTTCCTACGGGGGTCTGCTGTCTGAAGGCGCCACGGTACTTACGGGTCTCCTCTGCTGCTCACAGGCATTCGGGCGGTTTCCATTTGGGGCCTACAAGGTTCACTACTGCTACGACCATTACTGAGGGTTGGAAACCTACCTCCGCATTCCCGTCCCACGTGTCCCCAGTGGAGGATGCCCAAGGCTTTGGCCCGGGACACAGTACTGGGGTTGGCCATGACGGCTTCTCTTAGTACCAACAGTGAAAAGCTGGCACTCAGCCTGTACAGCTAATTGCTCCTCCGGTCTAGAGCTTAGGTAAGGGGACATAAGATGGCACCTTACAGTCTCTGGACCCAGACATTTATTCCTAAGCCCAGTAAATGAGAAAGAAAGGACTCGTGTATTTTAAAGAACCAGAACTCTTTCTGCTTCGTGGCTTTTGTTTCTAGACCTCAAAATTTAGAGAGAAGCAGCAGACTCGCTCATCCGTATCCGCTGTCTATAACGCCAGCCAAGTTCACGTCCTGTGCAGGCACAGACGCACCTTGGAAATTGAGACAAGAAGTCTCACAGTTCGGAAAGCAGAGCTGTGAGCCTGCTCAAGAGGGAAGAGCCGGCAGGGGGCTCAGCTGGGGCCCCTGTGTGCGCGAGCCCGCCCGCCCCCGCCAGGCTCCCAGGACTAGGTGGGGGGAACAGTTAAGGCCCTGGCTGGAGTCAGACTTTGGACAGACACTCGGGTATCAGACTCTCACCCTGTCTCTGTTGCTGAGCACCCGGCTCCCTTGCTGGGCCTCACGTTACGTACTTGCCAAATAAGAAAGTCAGAGTTTAAAGCCCTCTTAGCGCTCCCTCAAGGTCTGCACCCATGATGCACTGCAATTCCCTCTTACAAAGTCATGGGATCCTGGGCCATCGGGTGGACAGCGCCTTGGGACACCATTGTTCTATTCCAATTGGAGGCACGCAGAGACTAGCAGGGCGGACTGGGCAGTGTGGGTATGACATAAGGCAGTCTGGGACACGCAGGGGACAGGAGGTGTTTCCTGTGCGTGTGCTGCTGGCTGGGGCCACGCTAACCTGGTGTCTACCGTTTACTGTCAGTACTTGACGGAGCTATTATTACCTCAGGAAAACAAGACGGGTTAATAATAGAACAATTAACACTGCAAAACTGGACTTCCTTTCCAGAAGGCAAACATGGTACCAGCAGTTTGGACCCTCAGGGCCTCGAAGCGCTTTAGCCAGCAGCTGCACCCGAGTTTTATGGTCTGCCAGATGCAAGTGGGTCACAAGTGTAGACAGCCAGCTTCAAATCTGGGGGTGCAGCTTGGCGGTGAAGCACTGTCAGGCTCAATGCCCGCACTACAAGTAAAGAACTAAGCCAGAGGCGGTGTAAGCATGGGGTGCAACGGGGTGCACAGCCGTAATCACAGATGGCGAGCCTGAATCCAGCCTGGGCAATTTAGCAACGTAACGATACCCCGGCACTTTAAAACATTGAGATGGCTACGGATGGAGCTGATGCAAAGGTCCTGGGCTCCATTCCCAGTACTGAAAAAAGAAAGAAAATCCAGAGATGGAGGACGGAGAGGCGTGGTAAGAGGTAGCACAGGGCCTTGGGCTTCCACGGGTCCCTTCAGTATCCAAGAGCCTGAGCAGTGGCTGGCCACAGACTCTCCCAGGAGAGACCTGAGCGTCTTCCCCCATGTGAGAGTCCTTGTCCACTCGGGGTGGAGAGCGTGGGGAGATGGGAAGCCCCTGTCTCCCTGCAGCCAAGTGACCCGGTGAGTCACCGCCAGCCTAAAGCACCAGGACTCCTGGGGAGGGGCTGAAGTCAGTACCCAGCAAGACAGCCTCAGAGCAAATGTAGGAGTATTACACATAGAAAATTCTGGAGTTCTCCCAAATCCAGATTTAACATTATTATCAACAATGGTTCTGTATCTGCTTTCCATAATCTCTCTGCATGTTCTCTTTAATTATTCCAACAGCCACGTGGCGGAATGATTGATACCCCACTTCAGTGATGAGAAAACTCACACTACGAGGCTTTGACCAACTGGCCACACTATTTGGGAGAATTTTATTCCTTTTCCCCCATATGCACCTACCTATAGTGCAAAAAGTGTGGGTGTAATTTTAAAAACCAAAGTTATGGACTGAGTTTCCCCTATAATTTGGCTGGCAATCAATTTTGAGCATGAAAGAAAAAATATTTTAGGAAATAAATCAGGACTGAATGTTGTAGTTCCAACGACATTCTGGTGGATGATTATAAACGTTAACAACATACTTGTTTTAAACAACTCATTTGCTAATTTTCAGTCTTAAGCTTACATAATTAGTACAGGACTTCCTCTAACCAGTTAGAAATCCCCCTGGCATCCCCCTTTATTAATTACCCACTGCATTTCCTGACTGGGTATGCATCTACAGACATACAGAAACTCATGAGCTTAGCTTTATAATTTATAGTTTCCTGATGGTAAGATCTAATGGTGCTTATTTCCTTCTTTGAAACAAGTGTTAAATCTTGTCAGAGAACAGGATTAGGGTCCCATGAAACCTTGGGGTCAATAAACATGTGACTGCAGACACCTAATGTTGGTTAAAATTTTAAACACTCATCTTATTGATATGAAATGCCACATTTAAATGCCATTCAGGCCACATCCCTTCACAGCTGAGCCAATGATGACCACACTCCATCTTGGCACTATACAGTCAATTAGATTTTTTTCTATAAGTATACTTATTGGCCAAACATTTAAATATAATGATTTAAAATTTTACACTCTACTTGTTCAGATTCACTATCAGTTTAGTGAATTGTGCAAAAATGTACGGCAGTGACAATTATTTTTAAATAAATTTAGTTAAAAATTGTTTGAGAGTTAAAGTTTTTTTAAAAAATAGAATTTTGGTCTAGAGCACTTTTTCTAACATAGAACTCTTAAAAATATTTCACTTATCCTTTAAAGTACCCTACCCTATCCTAACCGTAACCTGTACCCTAACCCTAATCTGTACCTTAGCTCTAATCTTAACCCTAATCTCTACCCTAACCCTAACCTGTACCCTAACCCGAATCTGTGCCTTAGCTCTAATCTTAACCCTAATCTGTACCCTAACCTGTATCCTAACCCTAATCTGCACCTTAGCTCTAACCCTAACCCTAACCTGAATCCTAACCCTAACTCTAACCCTACAGAAAGGAACTTAATAGCTGAATGACAGAAAGAACACCAGAATAACAGAATGATTTCTTTCCTCCTCAGAGTTTCAAAATACTGTGACTTGTACTTGAATCCGTTGCCCTCGTGGCATACCAAGAACGTCTCTCCCCACGGCCATCTTTCCCGGGCCACAGCGAGGCCGTCTTCCTCCAGGTCCTCGTTGGCGTCCGGGGTAGCTACCGCTAGCCAGTCCCTTAGCGACTGACCCGCTTAGGCGAGGCCGTGAAGCTCCGCCCCCTGCCAATCCGTAGCGGCATCAGAACCTGATAGGAGCACACCGACAGGAGGCGGGGCTTCACGCCGCCGGGGCGCACCTGCTCCTGCGGCCTGCTCCTTCCAGGCCAGGCGGGCGTGGTCAGCAGCCCCGCGTTTGGGGCCTTGGTAAGGCAGGCTCCCCGCTGCCCCTCCTGTGGTGGGAGGAGGAAGGGCGCCCCACGGAGCCCCCACTTCCCTGCCACGGGAACCGGGCGGAGGCCGGCGCGGCGGGATCGGGCCACGTCGGGTCCTTTCTCCGGTGCCTCCCCCCGTGGTGTCGCGTGCTGTAACTTGAGAGTCCCCGTGGTCTCCAGGGCCATCGGGGCTGAGGGGCCCCCGGAGCGGGCCGTGGAGGAAGACCCGCCCTCGTCCCCGGGCGTGGGCGCGACGCCCGCCCGGCCCGCGCCGCCTCCCGCCAGGGCCTGCTGCGCCTGGGGCACCGCCGCGCCGGCTCCACGCGCGCTTCGGAACGCGCGCCTTCCCGGGGCGGGGCTGCCCCTGCCGGCCCGGCGGAGAGCGCGCCCCCCTGGAAGGCCGGAGCGAGGGCGACCCGGGCGGGCAGCGCTGCGCCGCGCACGCTCAGGCGGGGTGGCTCCCACGGCGCGCGCACACGACTGCCGGAGGGCAGAGGGACGTCCCATCCCGCAGACACCCGGGACGTGGGCCGGCGCGGGCGGCCCCTGCGTGCGCAGCCCTTCCCGTCTCCACGGGCCGGCCGCCGCGCTGCAGCCGGAGCGGTGCCCACCGCCGCGTGACCTGCGCACCAAGGACCTCCTGGTGCGGGTGCCACCCCCTCTCCAGACTGCTCCCTGGTGCCACAACGGCGGGCTGCTGGTTGACGATAAAAAAAAAAGACCCAAATTGGCCACACCGGAGTCACCTCTTTTTTGTTCGGTGTAACAAAAGCGGGACTCGGGGACACCGCATGCGGTGTGCGCGAGCGAGGGAGGGGACCGCCCTTCCCCTCACCAGAGCTCCCGTCCC